>JAPYZH010000170.1:0-160457 GCA_030523085.1 Meteorus colon | reverse complement strand
TTTTTCGTAGATCGACTCGCAATGTTGAAAACTATATACTAAAAAATTTGCAACCTGTATCTTAAAATTGTTTCAGATCACCTATTATTCGTTGGACTATTGGGTGCCACGCGAATGATGGCGTGCCAACGTACTCAGTCGGTCGGTTAGGTCAGGTTTTTAACGGTCACGTAATCACGTCATCGTGCGTGCCACACTTTCCTCATGCCAACTGTACGATGGACCACGCGAGGGTGTGTAATATGTGTGCACATAAACAAAAATACTTGGAATATTTAACAGTCATAGAATTTTTAAATAAAAATTAACACCGTGAATATTATCAGTATTTTTGTTTAATTTTCATGATCATAAAAACCAAGGGAACTAAAGAAAATAAATGATATAAATAATAAAAAAATATTTTGTTATTTTCAATGAGTTAATACAAAAGCGAAGAATTTTTTATTATCGTGTAAATTACTTTGCAGACATTGGCGTCATCGTAATATAAAAGACGAATGAGATATACCGCAACGATGAGAATCGGACGTGTTCGATAATCGGTGGAATTAGCTGAGGCTTATGATACGCACACATATAAAATATCACATGTGTTTGTATGTGTGTTTGGTGCAGCTGCTCGAAAAAAATTCACGTCTCCGCGTGCTCAAACATTCACCTTTCATGTTCATATACTTTTGCAAGTTGCGAATTATCGTCGCCCACCTTATATTATCCGCCTCTTCATATATAATACTCAAGTAATTTAGATACGAAAAAAAAATAAGAACGCGATCTCTGTGCAGAACAGAGTTTATCATATATCGAGAAGGTGCGCGCGCGTCTGACGCAACCGGTGCATCACATTATCAATTGAGTAGACCTCTATCTTCCACTCATACTCCCTATTCCCTTTATTTTTCTTTATTTATTTATCCATTCCGATAATCAAACATGCAATTATATTGTACCATAGTTCGTCATGTTATTAAATAAATGAAGCAAAAAAAAAAATTAATCTTTCATATCCGTGCAAATATTCTCGTAAATTTTTTCAACGAGTAAAATTGAACTGGAAATTTTGCTCATAAAGTATCGTGATATATTCTATATCTTTCTTTGTCTTTAAGTCGTTTCGTGTTACATACTTTCAATAAGAAACCACATGGATTAAGGGTTGGATATTCATGTGGTTGTACATGTGTCAGTTAAGACTCGAGTGTGTGTTGACACATATTTACATTGGATATTATACTTTAGTGCAAGACACTCGTGTCTGTCATTAGGAGCTTATAAGCTAATCCTGACACAATGCGAAGAGAAAAAAAAGCAGAAAAAAAAAAATACGTCTGACGAACGGATTGTGGCTGACCGAAGGGCTTTAGAAAAAAATACGTCAACCCTACATTGGTGGTGACTAATTAAATCACATGCATCGATTGAATGTCAGGGCTGTCGAAGTATTCACTAAAGGCCCGTGGCGTAATAGAAAAACAAGAAAAAAATTAAAAAACAAATTTATTTTCATGTAATTTTATTGTAAAAAAAAATTTTTCACACATTCTATATAACAATACAACTATTTGACATAATTTAACGTGACAAAAAAATATATAACATCAATTTTATTTATGAACAATTGTAATTTTATGGTGGAAAATGTGAAAAAAAAATTTCTCTTTATTGTAGTTAATATCACGTGGTGCAAGGGCGTGGTTTGCTCACCCCTGGTATTCGAGGATAGGCTGATAGGATGCCAAATAAGATTAACTCTGATCCCGAATCCGAACAAAAAACTCTTCGAGTTGTATATATAGAGACATCGTGATGCCCGCTAACCGCGGCTCTTCCACTTGTACGCCTCAAATAATCCAATAGTATCCCATACATTGTTGTCATCCAATCTGTCATTTGTGTACATCAACAACGAATGCCCAGAAAAAATAAAAGAAAACAATCGCAGTTGATCCTGAAGATTGTGCAGAATTTTTATATCATCTAATGCATACCAAAGTGTGAGAAGAAACTTAAACAAATCATTTAAATAAAAATCAAATATTTAATCACAAATGTCAATGAAAAAATAATTCACTTCGCAATATGATGTCAGCTGCAGATAAATTCACTGCAACCAGCATGTGGCACTGCAAAATATTCTCTTTGACTTTCATATGCATTTATATATATACATAAATACTTTGAATCGACTTTCGATCAAACATTTTTAACAAGGGAGCAAATTGGTCAGTAGCAACACTACCATCACCACGACCACCATCAGCAGCTGTGTGTCTCGAAAGATACCACTGCGATATCTCTCGTTCATTGTGAGACAGGTGCTCCACATGATGTCACTGTATATACCAAATTTGCAACGATTTTTTTCCCATTATGCATATCAAATAAAAGATACTCTTGCAATTTCCTATACCATTATAAACCAAAATAAATATTCATATCATTCAAGTGGAATAAAAGCAGAGCAGGGGAAAAAAAATAAAAGATGATAAATACGAATGAATAAATCTTTGATAAATCTGAATATAATTAAGGTGAAAAATAAAATGTACGTAGAAATACAAACTAAAGAAATGAAGTATATTTAATCATAAATTCTTAGTTGATTTATAGCAACAGGAATTGAAATATAATAAAGTATGAGGGATAAAAATAAATATGGACAAATTTTAATGAATGAATAAATCTTGAATATTAAAATAAGGCTAAAAAGTAAAAATCAAAGTCTCGTGAATTTTCTCCTAAAGATTAAACATATAAAATAAAAGAATCTTTTTGATTTCATTAGGAATAATAAAATAATAATCTAAATTAAACAAAAACTGGTGTTAATATATAAATAAATAAATTCACGTTGATTGTGAATGCCAATAAAAGGTGAAATAAAGCCATATACATAAACATGTGTATGAAAAGGCGTCAGAGATTTTGAGGGACAGTATATAAACCAGAGATAGTATTCCACCCTACGTCTTCTGGTTCGCGTTACAATAATCAATGTTTCCCTTTTTACTTTCAGCTTTTTTCATTCACTAACACTATTGCATCCAACACGAGCCTTTTCACATTAGAAATAGTAATGTACCGATACACACATATACAAACGCTAATATATATATAAAAAGAACCCTCGTACTTTTTGTTGTTCAGTCATTGTCCAAAGTTGCTTGCCATCGTATCGTATCCTTGACATATAATGTCGATTCGCTTTTTAGGCTTTTGTGTTTTGTGGGTTTGTGTGACAAGAGAATAGTAAATTACAAAGTGGAATCAATTTTGTAAAATAGGGTGAATTCTATCCTATCCAGTCAATGAAATCTCTAACAAATATCCCTAACAAATATCTAAAACACGAAGTTGATAAATTTTTTATTAATCTTCTTTTCTATTTATTCTTTTTTTTTCTTCAACTAATTAATTAGTCAATCTGGACCTGCGAAATAGGAAATTTTAATACTTAAATTTGTAGTGCATAAAAATTGAAATAAAAATTATTTCTGAACATGCTCAGACAATTTATCTGGATGTTGAAGCACTTCATATGCAACATCAACAACAGAACTAATCGATGTCGAGTTATTTTTTTTTATATTCAATAAAACAAAACAAAAATACTGAACCACATTTGTGAATAATTCGATTGTCTTGTGAGTAATTACATAATAATCCCAATGAATAGAAATGATCAACATTATTATCTGAATTTAAATTATAATTCACCACCTTTTTTCTGTTTCTAATTGTCCCCTCATTTTACATCTTTGAAACATAATAAATATCTTCATAAAACCAAAAGAAAAATCATTAAATTGAGGGTCAAAGTTCTCTCTTCCTTTTCTCAACATAACACACCATAATAATCCAATGTGCGCGATTAAGAGTTGTGTGAGGTTGTAAAAGTATCTTTACTAAGAATATTTGCATGCAAGAGCTTATCCTCTGCTACCGCTTGACCACTGTCCACACATGTGTCCACACGCGTGTGCACTCGTACATTACTCGCCTATCCGATGGTGAGGCTGGTTGCGATGTATATAACGCGTGCAAACGAAGATAAACAAAAAGGAAAAAAAAAAAGAAAAAAAAAAAGAAAAAAAAAGAGGATTAAATGAAGCGAAGAGAGTGAGGGTGAGTGAAAGAGAATAAGTGAGTGAGAGAAAAGAGTAAAGACCGTAAATAAACGAGCCACGCGCAATCGGGGCCCTTGAGAGAGATTCCAACGAATCGTGCACGAGTCATCGGGCGGTTTGTGAGTGTATATTGCATGAGCAAAAGGGAGAGAATGAGTAGCTGCGAAGCAGGTAGCACCATTTATATATATGTAGGCGAGGTCGTGGCTTGCCAGCATCTTGCGACCGTTATATGCCTAAGGGATATGGCTTCTAGGAAGTCCTGAGATAAATGTCCAAAGGTGTCAAGTGTTCTCTCTTTCTATGAATAAATATATCTATGTATATGTGTGCTGTTAAAATGCGAATATTGAATAAATGTATTGCATTACATGTGTATATATATTTAATAGTAAATATTTATTTAATTTAGCTAGAAGAGGAAGAAAGAAGGGGTTGTATATGACAGTTAAATCTGATTAGTGATAATTTATTTATTCATTATTTTCATGGGGATTTATCTATAATTAGGAGAAAAGTGAGATTTTTATTCTGTTTTAAGCTCGATCGTGATGGGAATGAAAATATTTTTATTTCTGTAATTGATAAATTATGTTATGACAATACTAACTTATTTTTATTTTATTTCTCTATTTTCTTCTGTTTGAGTAACGAAGCAAAATAAGTACACAAAAATCAATTTATATCCATTGGTGTGAAAGAAAACGAAGGAGGAAGAGGTTGAAAGAAGGTGCGAGAGAGATCTAAGAGATTTGAGGGAGGTGAGAACGACTACGGATGTTCGACGACCTCAATAGCATCAGTGTGTTGTGTTATGTATGTTCTTGTGTATAAAAGTCGCGCGCGATTGCAAAAAGGAAGGGAATATAAAAAAATAAGAAGGAAAGAGTGGTGAGAGAGTTGAATATAAAGAAGGATGGGATATACAAGAGCTCGGTATGCAGTGATATCGACTCATTACCATTCCGGGTGCAGAGAGCAGTTCGCGCGACTTTGCATCCATTAGGATAATTGCTCCTCTAACTCTTTTCTCCTTTCATTTATTATTCTTTTGAATTTTTTTATTTATTTCCTTTTCGATTAATTTTATTGTTATTTAATCATTATCATATTTATTTTTATTAATTTTTACCTCCGTTCTTTTTCTATTGCAAGAAAAATAAAACACACGCACAATTAAATAACCAAAAAGATTGAAAATGTTGAGCGTCAATTATTCATTACAGACGAGATAAATGAAGAGTAGAATAAAAAAATAGATACAAAATAAATTTACCTCATCAATGTAAAAAGACATTAAGTATTTATATTATTCAAATGGGAACGCGCGAAATTTTACGCTCATGCACACGCGAGTTAGTGCATTCACTTGGTTTCAATTACACATGGAATTTAATCCGTCTTTTTTATATGCAATAAATAAATATATATATATACACAGTTATATACAAAAGGGGAATATATAGTTCTTCGCAGAAGTTTACGCTCGATATAAGAGTAAGAGAGCGAATTTCCGGTTGCGGTATGAAACTTGCAGTTACAATTTTAACTTCAATTTCAATAAATAAATGTCGACGAAAATAATAAAAGAAAAATGTAAATAAATGATAGAAATATTCACATGCATATATATATATGTTTTTTATCTCTTTAATCACACGATAAGACTAATGATTATTATTATAAAATAGTAATAAAGTCAATAATATAATTGTAAACAATTAATTTTCCTCTTAATGAGTTTCGTGAGACATATGTTAATTGAAAAGGCGTAGGATATTTACATTTACGGTAGCACGAGTCCTGTCCAAAGCAATACACAGACTACTCAATACATTGACAAACATATATACAAATACAAGAGTTCTCATCTCCATCAATATATACATTTATTTATATGCGGCTGTGTTGTTCGTGTAAGAGAGCATGCGAGGGATATTTACACGGGACGAAACGAGTGAAGATATATCCGCGATCGTTCGCTGTTGAGAGTGAGAGCAAGAAAAAGGCGACTCCACTAATCTTTCCGACGGACATTCAGCAACAGAGATAGACAGTGTATATAGAAATATATGCGAAAAAGAGAGGGGCATTGACAGGAATAAAGAGGAAAGAAAGAAAGAGAAGAAGATAGGGGCCAACAGCCGATAAATGGTTTTGGGATCGTCGCTCGCTGTGAATTCTACATATTTTTCTTCTTATTTTACTTTTCTCGCTCGGTTTCTCTTATATCGTCTTGCTTATTCTTTCTTTCACTTAAATCGGCCCTTCTTTGAGATCATCAAGCACCAACTTCTTGGACGTATCAGTAACGATGTGAAATTATATTGTGGATCATAATTCATTGAGCAAATGAATTGGTCTGTTGTGTTATTATTATAATTTTGTTTTCTTTTTTATTTTGTTTCTGTATTATTTTTGTGTGCTTTTATTTTTGTTTCTTGTGCTTTTGACCCTCTGCTTTGTGTTCTTGGAAGAGTTTTGGAGGGCTGAGAAGTTCAATTGTGTTTTGCTTCTTTGTTTTTGTCGATAAATTTTCGGTATAAGTTTTTGTGGTGATTATTTGTGGTATCGATGAGTGACATTGCACGCTCGTGACTGTAATTTATTTTCACTTTGTTTCATGGTTAATAAATGAAGGGAGAATTATTATTTATTAATAATGATTGGTGTAGTGAGCATAAAAAATACGACACAAATAAATATACACTAGACATTTGTATTTAATGCTCGAATCGTTTGAGGTTTAAAAAGCTTTGGTATTTTTATTATTAATTGGTGTATAAACACAGGAGATATTGATAGATATTGGAATGAATATATGGAAGTAAATATTTTTATGGGATATATAATGGTTGTGTCATCATATATAAGGGTGAAGCCGTGCATGACTGCGTTGCCTAAAGGCACCTGTTGACATTTTATGTGTTCCTTATTTTGATCAACGACACTTTTTATCAAATCACTTCCAATTTTTTTTATATAGTCAAAAACGATTATTTTATATATTATACTAGTACTGTCCTAGCTCAAATATTTTCTATTTTCCTATAGTAAAATCCTAATTATCAAGAACGAGTGGCAATTAAATCAAAAAATATAGAAGACAATTTTGATGTCAATCAGCGTCTCACGCATTTGATTTTCGTTACATCCCTTCAATAGTATAAAAATAAAAAAATACAGAGGAATAATCAAAAATTAATAACCCAGTATTTATAAATATTTTCATTCTATCAGACGATTAATCACAGTTTTATCTTCTCAACATTCAAAAAGAAAAAGTCAACTACAACAATATAAACCGACAATTTTAAATGGAAATTTGTAACCTTCAATTTTTGCTTGAGTGCAATCCCTGCAAGTTCTTAAATTAAAATTCGAACTATTTTCCTTTGAGTAAGTAGAGAAAAATTATTATAAATTCGTCGCATCAACATTCAGTCATTATGCAGAAAGTTCATTCTTGCTTATTCTATCAAGAAATGACTGTGGATTCTCGGAAGATTTGATAGGTATATAAATGTATATATAAAGTGCTGTATGCGACGCGGCGTGTCGTGTTTGAACACTGTCTATGTTACTACTATACAGGGATAGGAATGAATTAAAATGAACTACCGAGGTGGAACATATATATTTATATATATGTATTATATATAGGCATATATGAACATTTATATAGTCGCGTTGTGGCAAGCGCGTGTTTCAACGCGTGTATATGACGCCTTTTGAATGTATTCCTCTCGTAGTTGTATATGTATAGATAAGTGTATAAATGTATATAGATGCCGGCGGCTACCCGGCGCCCGTTCACGCTTCGTTGTTCATCGTTTTATCGCGCTCATCTAATTCACATTTCAGAAAATAAATAAACAATGCAAAATGTATCTTTTATTTATTATCATGTTCATTATGATAAGAAAACTATTGTACAGATATATTTGTCGATGCTCACTGTGGCGTTTTTTTATTTGTTTTATTGTTTTACTGAAAATTAAAGTTGAAGTGATAAATAAGAAAATTGCATTATGTCAATTTTATTTCGGTTGCACTAATTTTGAATAAATTCAATGGGAATTTTTGTTCTGAAATTACAATCAAAATTTTATTGAAGTTTTTCATTGAGTTCCTGTGAAAAATTCTTATTTTTCACTTTAATATTTTTTTGTTCGAATTAATAATTATCTCTTACATTTTTTTTTTAAATTCCTCTGACTCTAGTCTGATTTAAATATAAAAGAAAAAAAAAGTAAGAAAAAGAAATAGATCGAGAATTCTTTCACTTGTGACATTTCGTGTTTTTTTTTTCCTGAATTCGAAATGAATTCGATAATTGATGAAGAAGAATTTACCTACTTTGAATGGAAGAAAAGGGTCAGGAAGAAGAGGTGTTTAATACCCACGCGCAACATCCCATGTCGACGTCTTAATTTTCTTGGACTATGCATAAACATAGAGGTGTCGATGAGCAAAAAGAGTGAGATAGAAGAGAAAAAATAAACTCAGTAGCGAAGGGAAAAAAAAAAAGGAATTGAGCATATGAGAGAGAGGAGAAAATAAAAGAGAGCAACTGATCGGTTCAGCAGTGCTTCTTGTAGTCATGTGTGTCCGAGCCTCAGCACGCCCTAATTACCTCACTAATTAATTGTCTATGGATCGGCGTCGATGGTATTATCTGCCGTTCCGATCGCCCCGTGCCTCACGGACTCATTTATTCGCGCGATAGGCGAGAGGGAAGGTGCACCAATGCACACCTACAGCTACGTGTGTATATGAGTATACAAGAGATAAATCATTATATTTTTTTTTATTTTCATACTGGATTATACTAGACTTCTATATGTGCTTTAATCGTCTATCGTTCGTGAGGTAATTAAACTTCAAACCATGAAATCTTGATTTGTATAAATTGAAAATAAAATGTGGCGTTGGTATAAAAAAAAAAAATTAGAGACATAATGAAATAAAAATTATTTTATTCGTGTTCAACATATGTGATAAAATTTTTTCGGAATTAAATGCTTATTTTTATATTTTTCTATGAAAAAAAAAAAGGTGTTTTTGAATATTTCTTAATATAGTTTTACTAGATGTATATAGCACGTGCGAAAATGATTTGAATATTTATATACGCAAACTGTCATTAAATGGCTTCATCACATTCGCGAGAAAAATTTAATTTATACAAATCAATATATATCTAAAAGAATTTATTGTAAATTTATCATGATCACACATCTGTGAAAAAATGACATAAAAATTTTTTTATTGATCAAACAAATTAAAAATTCGCCGTGTTTAGGAAACAAATAACACAATATTTTTTTTTCTTCTCCAATTATTTGTATTCTTTTTTTTTTAGTAACTTTTTCTTTTCGTTGATGCGGCAAATCAAAATTTAAAAACGCATATATAAATCCAAATTATTCTGGCGGGAAAAGATAAAATGATCAAAGCAATGCCGACGCAATATTTGAGTATTACCACACAGTGTAAATATATTTATAATAATATGCATATTTACATATATCTATACAATTACTTAAAAAAAAAAATAAAAATGTATTGAGAAAAGAAGAAGCGAAAGAGCAGCATTAGCATTGTTTATTACCAATTTCATCATCAATTCGCGACTTGCAATTAAAAATACTTATTTATTTATTTTTTTTCTGTTTAATGTTTTTGTTCATATTCTTTTAACATGTTGATTCACATTCATTTGTAGTTACTCAATATCATCAGCTCCGTTTTTCCTATTTTAATTCATTACTTTTTCTTCCACTTTTATATTCATTTAACTTTTTACTTCAGTTCTTCAATTATTTATTTGTCATTTTTTTCCCTTTTTAATTGTGACGATTAATCGCATCGAGATGTCGCTGGGAAGCACCTCCGTTGACTTTTTCACGAATATTAACGAGGTTTGCTTGCAACACGCCCACGCTCAAAAGAGTTATACTTATGTGCATGGCGGTGCACTCTGCAGGTTGCACACACATATAAATACACTCTTTCATACTGTGAATGCAATCAACAGAGAAATTACGACAACCGAATATATATAAACTGTCCGTTAAACTCGGAAGCACCTTTGCCTTATTTATCGTTTTGTTTCATTTCATTTTAACATTTATTTATTATTTCTTTTTTTTCACTATTGGAGAAAAATTGTTTTTATTTCTGTTTGTTTCTACTTTTCTTTTTATTCATTAAAACAAAGACAAACGCCAAGTTCAATTGCATTGCGTACATATCATTGTGAGATTGTTTCGATAGGAGGTAGAGTTGTGAAGTGATGTCACGAACCAAGTTGTATATATATATATATGTATATATGTGAACGAAAGCTCCTTTGCTATATACATTCATTTAAACGTGGGCGAAATCGTCGAGTGTTGGAAAATATTCCCATTAATTGTCTTCGACAATTTTATCAAAGATCATCTCACAGATCGTGATTTCTTACAGTTTGCAATTGACACTTTTGCCATGGTGAATTATTGGTTATAAATTCAGAGAATATTTTTCTACATAAGAAAGAGAACGAAAGGATAAAGTAGGGCGAGATGATTGGAAACAGAAAATTAGTCTTTTATGTTTGTATATAAATGAAAAATTATTAAATTTGATTCTGTATATTTCTTGATAAAATTTTTGGACTTTTGTTATTGAATTCTGGCCATGGAAAATATAGCAATTAACTGTCCATTATTTTTTGATTGATTAGGAACATTTGTGCGTCATTCTCTGAGAATTGATGGAGTGATTGTGCACGTTATTTTCTTATCTTAATATTTGTGGTAGCAATTTCGAAAGTGGTTATAAGGAATTGAAATAAATTGACAATAAATTTTTTCTGGAAGTTGAAAAAAAAATAATGTTGATAATTTTTCTTTGAGAATTATCGATTTATTGATAAGATAAATAGACTTTACGAGTTTCATCTTAAATCAAATTTGATGACATTATTTACGATTTGAAATTAATACTTTTATAGAACAACGAATGCATTTCAAGAGATGTCTAACGATAAAATTTATTGAAGAATAAGAAAAGCAGAATTATTTTGACGACTGATTGAATTCATTTGACATTTTTAATTTCGACATGGCAATCCAAAGTTATTTCATAAACTTCATTTATTTCTATTGAATTCTGTAAGTCTTTAAATGTATATCTATTATTTCATATCAAGTGGTTCTATAAGAGTTGTCTGGGGTCAGGCGCGTGGGATATAAAAAAAATACTCTGAAATATACAGACAGAGTGGCTCACACACAACACAAACATTCTCATATTTGTATATAAATGACCGCACTAACGACTTTTTAAGTGAACTTTCCATCAACCGCGGTGTGTATATAAGCGCCCGAAAACATATTCGAAAAGATATTTTCATTTTTATTTTTAATTTTATAACTTGACTTTAATTTGAGCGCGGCTTTTACACCACAAACCAACTATGTATTGTATATAAATTTTTCTCTTGCACATGTTTTTTTTTCTGCTTCACCACTTTCATATACTCACAATAAAGAACTTCGACAGAGTAATCAGAAAAATTTTTATTTCATTTATTTTTCGCAATATTTATATCGCTTTTCATTTTATTTACTTCTCTGTTTCCAATTTCTCCGCATTTTTTTTCTTTTTCGTTTATCATCCATTTATTATTCTGGATTGGTTCAACCACTTACCGATAATATGGACATATAACTGTTTGGACGAGGACATTATGTATATATTTATTTATATTTATATATATATAGATGTAAAACGAGTCTCAAAAAATTTTGGGAGAAAAACTTTTCGTTGATTATTACATTTGAAAAGCACTTATACGATTATTAACAAACCCCAACATAATAATTATCCTACCATTACACATCAGGTTTTTCGTTTATCTCATGAACGTGTTTTAGCGTCAATATATTTATATTGTATATAAATGGCGGTATAGTAGCTTCTGGATTATTGGCGCATTCCGTGATAAGGTTTAAACTGCCGCGATTGATCTCACGCCGACATTAACTCGTACAAATCCACAGATGTCTATACGTAAAAATGGAATGAAATTTTTTTTCTCATCTTAAATTTTTAATTCACACAATTTCATTCATTAATCATCACATATTAATGTCTGACAATGTTTCCAACGATTATTATACAAATATAAATATTAAATAACTACCAAATTGGTACTTTGCAATAATGAAAAAAATTCCGGGTAAGAAATTAAATTAATGAACAAATTCATTGACAAAATTAAACTTCTTTTTTTCAACGTAAGCAACAGGAACATTCTCGCAATAAAGTATTCGTTTAAATATTGAATTTTCCTTTCTCTTTATATTCTTACAGATGACAAAATTGTAAATATGACGTTAACCGCAGAAACCAGAAATGAAAATTCGAACATTTTATTCAACTTTTCAATTTCCGCGTACGAAAAATTGTGCACATGCTCAATCAAAGGGTTAATATTCCATATGTAGGTTACTCGCTCTGCCAATCGTTGTAATAATAGTAATAATATACAGGGTACATACGTGAAAATATTTTTTCACTGCTGACACATATCGTTATCGACATACACAAGGTTATAAAATATAATTTTCATGTGTGTAAGGAGAAAGTGGTCCGGAAGAGAACAACTGGCCAATTGTACCGATGTGTAGTTCACATATCCATTTATTTTTCTTCCTATATCTAAAAGATATATGTATATATATACTATATGTGAAAAATGAAAATACCATTTCGACATCCTGTCACGAAACAATTGACCAGATGTTGGTCTGACAGGGTTGCCACTGACCAAAATTGGTGGTTTGTGGTTTTGTCGACGCGCGTTGACGTATGCGCCTTACGGTACACATTGAACTTTCGATTCCAACACACCGATATATTTTTATTTATATATAAAAAATAATATACAAAAACCTCCTGCTGCTTATTACCACCCTCAATTGCATACCTAAAAAGAAAAAAAAACCGAATATTATTCGTCCTACACATGAATCCACAAAGGCACATTTCACTGTTACGACCCAATTTTCATTGAACAATTTTTATTTATTGACACATTAGATTCAAAGTGATTTTACAGCTATGCATTCAGTCGTAGCTATTTAAATATGAAAACAAAATTGTAGAGCAGATTCTAACGCGTAAAAAAACACTATGTATGAGTATATTTTATGTATTACACAAAGAATTATTGCTGATCGCGTTGGGGTTAATAAAAATACAATTTTGTTAATCTATTGGATAAATTTTATCCGGGGTCAATGTGACTTTTTATTTCCTAAATACATTTTATTTATAGATAAGAGGAGAAAAAAATTGTGTGTAATTGTCAAGGGAGGTATACATTCACAACCCTATTACCACATTTATTTTTTTTTTCCTTTCCTAAAGGTGATTATTAATTACTGAAAGCACTCACATTCATATACACGTTTGTATATTCCCCAATGGTTTATGCCATATATCATTCAGTAAAAATAAGTCATAATTCTTTTTTCGGTCACGTGGGTGCACGCACGTTATCATTGCTAACAATCAACACCGATAACAAGCCACCTCTCACCCTTTCTCTCCCTTCCTATTTTTTTTTTCCTTCTCTTTTTCGTTTTACATGTGTGTATATGCCTACGAGAACAACGGCTGCTGCATAATTCGTTCTGATAACCATCGATACACGGTAATAATTCGGTAGCCGCGATAATTCCCGACAAAAATAAAGCACGCCTGTGGTTTCACGTCACTCTAAATGTATATATTCATATAAATATCTATAAAAGAAAAAAAAACCCCTCAATTTCAAAAAATATAAATAAAGAAATTTATATTTGGATTATCAGTTGGATATCTACAAGTACAAAATGACTTTTGATATTTAAATCTTGTTATAACTAAAGATCAATCATATTAATTTGTTTTTTTTTTTATATTCTGACGTTCAAGTGTTTTATTTTGTCAAATTGAACAATAATTTTAGAGTATTCTTGGAATTTGATAAATAATTGTGTTATATTTATTTATTGTGTATTTCTGTATTTTTTCTACTTTTCAATTTTATTTCATATATGTTTTATAATTATTATCTCAAATCAGAGGTGCGAGAGTAAATAAATAATGTTTTGAAAAAATATATTAATATACAATAATGAAAGCACGATGATGGAGTTGGAGAAAAAGGGGAAAAAAAATTTGATAGTTCATTCAACTTTACTGATAAAGTTATGACAACTCTATTAATTGATAATGTCGAGAGTAACAAAAAATGAGTAATTGAGAAGGGAGAAACTTTTTTTTTTTTCACCCTGTCGTTTCAACAATAATATCAATGTTGTCTTTTTCATTCTGAGTGACGCGAAGGGTAAAATAAATGCCCAAAAATGTTTTCTTTCTTCTTTCCCGTATAATTCTCATGGGATTTTTTTCCTTATTCAAATTAACCATAATTTTTATTTAAATTCGTAGTTTTAATTGTAGATGAGGATAATTATTGTTGAAAACCCAAATTAATTATATTAAGAATCTATCAAAGTGTTTTAAAATATTAACGTAAGTCCAAGGTCAATGATCACAACCCTCATATAAATGTGTAAACGTATTTTTTTTTCTACCAACCCTACTATGTGTCTGCATTCATCCCCTGATATATCTAACCCTCGAAAATCCATAGTGGACCCACTCTCAAAAGCGCTTGCGCTGTCTCAACTTCACTCTTCACTCTCCCTTTACACTTCTGTTCTCTTTTCTGCCTTGTTTTATACCCTCCCAAGGGGTGGTCGAAGAGCCAGTAGATACATATACAACAACACTACCCGTCTCGTTCCTCGAAATGTAACCTACAAAATGGCGGCACACCATTTTGCTTCTTACTATATATATATATATATACTAGAGAAAAAAATTAGGGTCGAAGTGCGATGACCCCTTGTACAAGTTGGAGCAGACAATGAATTTTTTTACTTTATTCCCCTTAATTTTGTTTCAATTTTTTTTTCTCTCTCTCTCTCTCTCTCTGTTACTTTGTCTTTATCCGTGAGTTGTAATTACCTGAAATAAGTTTTGTCTTTTAATGGAGAAATGACGAGAATGGTTAGCGAAAAAAAAATTATACAAAAACAAAAAAACTTAAACGAAGAAAATAATAAAACTCGATTTGTTGTCAGTTCATTTCAAGTAATAATAAGTTTCTGATTGAACAGTAATATCAGCATGAATTTTAATGCTATCGAAGCATACAAATGCATATAATTCATGAATATTGGGGATTATATTTGGTAAGGGATCGTATTTCTCAATCAAATTCATGTCGAGTCTTTATATGTATTCATTGAACTCTATAAATTATTATCCAAGAATAAAATATAATGTTGCCAATAGAAAAAAACAAATATCTATCTTGCTATTTATAAGAATAATATTATCGCAGGTAATAGCTCGTTCCATTCGTTCATTTAAACAGAAAAAGATGATTATCAAAGTCGCAAATGCTGTCTGGTTATATTTTTCTGTATATCTGTATATCACTTTGGAAATATCGATAAGATTTATCGCAATCTGGTAAGAATCGGTGGATCTTGAGACACCACATTGCATTTTATTTTTGTATTTATCCATTTATTTTTTTTTACCTTTACATTTTTGCGTGGGTGTTTTACAGTTGGAGTCATCGTGTTTCTATATGAGATACGTATAAAATCCTCCACCAATGCGGCAGCAACCTTGACTGTGTATACATATAGTTAGTTTTAGTAGTAGAGTCCATTTTGCTTCAACCCCTACTGATGGATTTGTGGATGGCGTGCTAGTGAAAACAGTGATCGCTACAACTGAGATCAAGATGCCATGACATTGTTTCTCGTTATTTCATTTCTTTGACAATAAGTAATTATTATTAAATTGTCATAGACAGAAATAAATTAATGAATAATTTTATGGATAAAAGAATTTTAATTATTTGATGAATTTCATGACAGTTTATATTTTTTTTCAGTCGAGAGAGAAAATATTTAATTATTCTATTTGCATATTTATCAGGAGTTTTTGTTGGATCAATTTTTAACTTTATCAAACGTTTTCAAACTTATTATTAAACTATTATTAATATTAATAGTCAAATTTCATTCACAATTGGCTGTTGACTAAAATATTGTGCATATGAATTATAAACATTCAATTCCTTTGAAGAATAACTTGCTCAACCCCCCCACACACACTTTAATATAAAATTCTAGCTGCAGTGTTTAAATGTGTCATGGTTGGTAAAGTAGATTAAAATCATATGCGAACAACTGGTCTGATATATTACGACACAGACTATACACAAACTCTACATAGCAAAATAAGTCCCATACAAACGTCCATGATCATTATACAAAAATGCCCTTTGGGCAATTTATGGGCGGGTGGTTATTCAGTATTAGCATGGGGGTGGACGAGTAAATCGTCATCTGGTATACAAAAATAAAACCATGTCACTGAGTCACCAATGCCAATGACTATTCCCACATTTCATTTCAAATCATAAACTTAAAGAAAAAAAAAAAGGCGAAATTAAATTCAATCACAAAATAAATCAAATTTTTTTTTCACTCACAAACTCATGAGAAAATTCATTTAAATTCTTTGTTATTCTTTTGTGTATTTCTGAATGCACTCACACATAAATATATTCAGTTTAAAAGAGATCAAAAGTCATAGAGGGGATGAGAATTGAACCCACGTTCTTCTGTAGCTAAAAATAAAAAACAGAAAGAAAATAATGAAAAAAAAACAATCTCGCGAAAAAGTGTGAGTGTATAATGCTACTGGGTAACGCGAGACTCGATAACATGCTCCCGCCGATCGTGCGACTTGCTCTTGGCTTTTATATACCTTGCATACATGTATATATATTTTTATATCGATCTGTCGCTATCGCGATCTCTCGTGACTATACCGCGCGAGTTTCACTAATTAATTGATATTTTGGCGGATCTCACAGACTTCTTTAATTCTCTATACATATACAAATACACAATAAATTCTGAGGGACAGTTAAAAAAATATCCGATAATTATCCAGTATTAAATCCACATTTGTAAATATTTTTCATTTGATTAATGGAATCGAAGTAAAATAGAATCTGTGAGACATAAAAAACAAAATATGAAATTAAATGAATGAAAAATAGAATCAAAGAATGAAAAAATATTGGTGTTCTATGTTAAAAATAGAGCAGAGTGTATATGGTTTTTAATTAAAATGCTTAGGGGTCAGAAAGTGTGATAAATGGGATTTTGCCGTATATGGCGCCTACATTAGTCCGAGAACTCTATTAATTATTAGATGACACAAAATCCATTATCCACGATGAGGATCGTACTGAGATGTATCTATATATATGAATGTAAGGTTCTATGTGTAGAGTATGTGAGATAGAGGGTCCAGAACAGAGAGGTTATGATGGTTGTGTGTGATGGCACTCGGACATTATTACAGTCAGAATGATGGTGTGGACGCCTTTTGTTTCTACCTTATATACCCATCACACTTATACATGAATATAAATAAATGTATATAACTTTATGTGTATATGAGTTTGTATACAAATGACCTCCACCTTTTTTTTTTCACTCTCTCACTTATGTAAAACAAAGCTAATTATTCCCCAGACAGAAGTGTGGACAAAAAAATGTCGAGACTTGCTCCATAGCTTCTTTATATGAACATGTTTATGTGTATCGTGGAAAAAAATATTGGCAGAGTCTATAAAGTTTGGTGTACTTAGAATATTATAAATAATTAAAAACCACAAATTGTTATTAATTTATTTTACTATTTTTATTTAATGTGACAATGAGAAAATGAAGAAAATTAAATTGAAAAAGACAATTTGGATCATTTCTAAATCATTAATGCACTTTTTGATGGATAAAAATTTTTTTTACTTTATTAGAGGATTTGCTTCAATTTATCATTCTGTACTTCATCCCTTTGCCCTTTTTCGTACATCGACACATAAATAAGGGTATGAAAATTGTTGGTAGTAGTATAACATCTCATTAACACTATTTTCTTAATAACTTTCGATAAGAAACTGGTCCTCTCTACTTCCAACCCAAGGATTTCATTTCTTCATGGACCCCATATACATCTATACATATGCACTCTCTTACTCCTGACTTCGTTGGCAGTAAAACATATACATATATGTATAAGAATAATAATTATTCGTAAGTATAGACCAGCGAATGAGAGTGCGCGACCTCGGCGGTGTCTTTGACTTTGCTTTGAGTTCATTTGCTCGCATTAATTTTCCCATGTGTATTACAGTAGTGTCTCATACATACAACTTTTATTATATACATATATATATATTCACCATGTCAATTCACCAATTTTGAACAAAATTATCTGTAACAGATACGTTAAATTACAATTTTTATATTGAAAAAAGTAAATGAATTTATTCTATTTTCAATTTTCTAGCTTTTTTTTCTTGTTAGGTATTTATTTTTTAAATTGTTTACTTATTATGTTTTTTTTTTGCTTTTATGGTTGTTTACAGTTTAAAACCACCACAAAAGGACGGTGTAACCAAGTCCAATCCAAGTAAACGACATCGTGAGAGGTTAAATGCTGAACTGGATACATTAGCGTCATTGCTACCATTTGAACAAAACATTCTCAGTAAATTGGACCGATTGAGTATATTGAGGCTGAGTGTTAGTTATCTACGTACTAAGAGCTACTTTCAAGGTAAGTGCATCTGTACAATTTATATATCGTCGAATAATATACTGTACAATTTAATTGTACATGGTGGTTAGGTTTTATTTTTTTTTTCGTTGAATTTTCTTCTATTCATTCTCGTTATCTTTTCTTTTTGTTTTCCATCTTTAGAGTTGGGATACAAATTTAATCAATTCCATTTTCTTGCTTCACCATTCCAAGTTCAAACTCCTGACACGCGATTCACTCGTTACAGATTGTTGTGTGTATGGTGTGAGTAGATAAAAGATGAGGAAACAATGAAGAGCTTTCTTTGAATACAATAAAGAGAAATTTTGATTTCAAATGATCGTTTTTTTAGGGGTGGATTTGAGAGAAGATTCAAATTTACTTTTGAGGAGTTTTGTGTTATTTATAGTTTTCATTTTGTTCTTTGGAAATTTTTATTTCGTAGATAGTGAATATTATCAGTAATATTTTAATCATAATTTTATGTTCCATTATCTTATCAATAATATTTTAAGCAATGAAGTTGATAAAATAAAAATTCCACGATTTTCCTTGTTTATTTTTCATATCATTTAAGTAATGGGAATTATTTTTATTTCATTCTGACGTCAGAAATAGAAAAGCCGAAATAGAAATGAATATTTTTTATAGTTATTTATTTTTGTTTAGTATCAATCCGCAACTGTCTATTGCAACACTAAAAAACTATACAACTAAAGTTTCGAAAAAAAATAAAATAAAAACAATCGAAGACGTCCCTTATTCTGGGTCTCGATATCGATGATCTTGCCAGTATATCACCAAGTGTACAAACCAAAACCGGGTCCTGCTTTTTCTTTCTCCCTGGTTTTATTTATTTATTTATTTATTTATTTCATTCTTTTATTTTTTATCTTTACCTTTTGGGTCTGAAATGTGGGACCGATTCAAACAGTAGCATCGTAAGCTTGTGGCATTGTTCACACTGTTTTTTAATAGGTATATATATTTTGTCACGTGGTGGAATCTTTTAGTGGTGCATTGAAACTGTCTCGGTGATATTTTTAAGATAATTCTTGTTTGCACGACGTGAGGAATTATCAGACGAAGTTGTTATGTAATTCTAGGAAAATTGTTGTTATTTGAATTCGTTAAAATTTTATTTGACTGCAAATTTCAGATTTACAATAAAAACCAAAATCACATCCACAACATTACTTATTAATCAAAAATTGGGATTAAAGTCTCCATTCTACAATTCAGCTATTCAAATAAATCAATAAATTGTTGCATTGGTAAAATTATGAAAAAGTCATAACAGAATTTATTGAATGATTTCTTCATAATGTACAAAAATTTCTTATCAACATCTACATTAATCCAATATAATTCAACTTCATCATGAAAAAAAAATTTCAACTTTAGAAATAAATAAAAACATAAGTAAAACAACAAACAAAAATATTCCACAAGCAACTCAACACTCCACTAATTTCTAAATCAACCACAATCATAACTACTCTCCCACGTGTTATTTCCCCGAAAAAAACATTCACATAAAAACTGTTTACTGTCTCTCTTCACATTCTCATATATTTTCCAACCACTTATTGACTTGCACTACCTGGTATACACTTCAAACATTTATCTACCAAAGTTTCCAACAACTCCACCTTCACATTTGTGTAAAAATAAATTTATTTTCAGAATGACATAAACTTTTCTTTTTTCTTTTTCCATAATATACAGCATAAGTGTGTGTAAGACAGCAAAGTACACATTCACTCACACGTTTTCTCATTGTGCATGGCATTGTATTGGTTATTCGGGTCGCGACACGAAGGGAACACCCGCGTATCGCCACGTGAAATCATTTGGACGGTGGGTCACAAGGTCGCAAGATCTCTCACCGCAACGACTAATGTTTTTACCCCCGCGTTAACGAGAGAAAAAAATTCCTACGAGTACAATTGTATTTCATCGAACGCCTGAAAGAAAAAAAGAATAATATTAACCATAATAATATTAATAATAACAACAATAATAATATAAACAAACAAATAAATTCGTATAGCAATAATTTTAACTTTCAAATCAGATTTATTAAATCGACTCTTTTCACAAACACTTATTGTCTATAAAAATAATATTTCCGCTCAATTTTTTTAAAATTATTCAAAATGATTATCATAAGAATGAATTGAGGAGAAAAATTGCATAAATTTAACAATGATGATAACAATAATGACAATAATCAGCCTATGAAGAATAGCGATAACAATGGAGATAATTTAATGTGTAAACTCTGAGGCTAATCAAAGAAGTCTTAGTCTCATTTTACATGAGTCAAAGTAACGCAGCAACAAACCACATCCCACGGGAAATCTCTCTGTCCAATCGCTACAACTTTCTGCCCTACTCTGTTTCTCTTTCTGTTATTCCTCTTTGCGTCTTCGCTCTGCTATGTAAATTAATTAGCAGACTGTGGTATGCAGTGATTTTTCTCGCGCGCACTCACCTTTACACATATACTTATCCATTTCTCGTTCTTCAATTTATTTTAGCGTTTATTTATTTTATTTCAAAGCGTTTGTGTTTTCCTTTTTTTCCAATTGTTTTTCTGTGTATATTTTTTTCTCTTTGTTTTCTTTTTTTGGATTTATCTGTGGATGCCTCTTCACGTTTATTCTCTTGGCGCGTTCTTCCATAAGATAGCAAATCTATTCCAGTGTGTGGCTCTTTGACTGTGTGGCTGCCCTGAGTCTTTTCTTTTGCGTCCCACACTCGCGGCGCGATATTCCAACAGTGGCAAAGAGTATTTTTCTTCCTTGCATCACTCTATCGACGTGGCCCCTTGCTCTTTTCATGCAATCTTCATGTTTAATTAACTTTGTTCACACTCCATTTATTTGTTTATTCTTTTGTTTATTATTCTCATTAATGTATAGTTAATGAGTAAGTAAATATACATACAAATTGAAATCATTAATTACAAATGAATATTCCTCTGCCAACTAATTTGTTTGGTGGGATAATAAAATTATTTTTATGGTGATTGTAAGTTTATTTACATTAAAAGTGATGGTAATAATATTTAACCACATTAAATTCATATTTGATTATTGCTCAATAAATATCAGATTTTTATTTATCCAACAATTATATTTTGTTGCTGTTTTAAATTATGACAAAGAGAAATTTTTTTTATTCCCTACTTGTAAATATCTCTGCCTTTTTAAAATATCAAAGTAACAAAACATCCTGCATTTATTATGCTACATGAAAAAAATACTAACTAGAATCTAATCTTTCATAATTATCATACGCAATTGATATACTCCTCAGTCATTAGAGTGAGTTGAATGAAAGAAGAAAGTGTGCGCATTCACATCGATAGCCTACAAGTTCACATCAAATGAATCCCTTAAAATTCACTCTCTCCCATTGCAACATTCATCCACTTTCATTATAATCACTTCAACTTATAAAACCAACAAAAAAAAAATACAAAAACAATCCCAAACATAGAAATATAAATCATAAAGAGGAAAATTCATAAATCATACAATCTCAATAAAATCCAATTAATTCATTCTCTCGCGCATTGAACTCTCTCACACATGAACCGGGAAAAAAAAACTTTTCTTATCATCAACATCAAAAACATCGTCGTTCATACTAACATGACGTTATAATTTAATTCTACAATTATGTGAATAAATAATCGTAAAATCATTTTGCGAACATGGACAGATATTACTCCACCAACCACCCTTGCAAGAGTATATATACATAAAAAGAAAAAAATAGAAATAATAAAATAAGGAAGAAGAAAAATCAGTAAAGAAAAAAAGAATTACGCGCGTGAGCTGCCTTCGCTGGCGGCGATATAACGTTTGTATATATGTGCTCCCGTCGGCAATAAGTGACTGGTTGACCGCTCAATATATCGCAAAGTTGAATATATCATAAAAGTCTCGAGAACGCCGTCAAGGGGCGATGCCAAATGTATATACATATACAACTATACAATATACATATAGAGAAAAGAGAGATGGATGAAGAGAAAGAGTAGAGATACGACCCGGAGATACGCTCGCCTCCTCGTTATTACTCTCATTTGCATTTTTCCCATTTCGTATCGCGGGCACCTGGTCACTATATACATTTGTATATATATATTCATATACATATATTTATTTATATGTATTAAAGCTTTTTCGAACCGCCACCGCGGTGTACACACGCGAAAATTAGCCGAATAAACGTATCTTTTACTGGTCATTACAATTTCTTTTTTCTTTTTTTTTCTCCTACCACTGGAAGGTTTTTATTTATTCCTATTAAACTTTTTTTTTTCCTTCATACTTTTGTGTTAAATATCTTCAGCTTTAAATTGTTGCGTTTAACTGATGAATGTGACTTTTGAAATACATATGGGAGTGCACGCGGGTTGAATTGTCATAATAGTCATAAATCTTGAGCGTGTGACAGCGCGCACGTATCGTTTGTGTGTACTGTTTATTACGTGTACCGTAGATTGTTTTTTTTTCTCTTCTATTTTTTTTTGTGTATTTTTTCCTCTTGCTATTGGCTATGCAATAGTGTGGGTACTCGTTTATCAATGCAATGCATCGATATTTGTATATTTATTTGTAGTTTTTATTTGTTAATATATTCGTCGGATTGTGATTTGATTTAATGTGGTAGACAAATAATGATGAGAAGAAATTTGAAATATTTATTGTGGACATTAAAGATTGTAGGGAGGGAAAACAATTTTTTTTTTGACATATGAGAACGATTAAATTTTCTGGATGTGCAAGGCAGATGTGCATTAGTGCGGCTTAAACGCTTTCATTTATCTTCACATATCATGCGAAAAGAAAAAGAGATAAAAAATAACATTTATGTTTCAATACTTTTATTAAAGAGCATATGCGATCATGACGATTAATCGATTTACCACCAGGCGCTGGCACCATCTACGTCGATAACTATCAGCTCATTATAGACCTGTTATTATAAATATTAGTAATTAATAAAAAAAAATTTGAAAATGTTAATAAAATATTTCATGACATTTAAGAATGACAGAATAGTGTAGGAATTTATTCATGCATATGTGGATGAAGGAAAAAAAAATTTAATAAATACTAACAAGCGATGGGCACGCGCATAAGTCACTCGATAATTTTTATCATCGATTCAAGTGTCAAAAAATTTGTTATGAAATAATGGGGAAGAATATTAAACAGAATATATCGTGTTGGGCGACGTGATGATGGATAGATAAAGAAACTTCTTTGCAATAAATTTTATCATCTGAGCTTCAAAGTACACAGTATTTCTTATCTTATAGAAAATAATAAATGGAAGGATGAAAAAATGAAACAAAAAATGATATTAATACATCCCAGCTGTCTCATCGCGCCTGTCTCTCATAATTTGCTTGCATAGGTGGTCCACTTATGAACGCAGATGTTATAAGATGTCAGGCCAACGATGACTTCAAACATCGATCGATATATTCGAATGATATAAAACTCATATGGCTCTGTTATAACTCATGCAAAGTCATATCATACATAATATGAATATTCGCACCTGTCTTATTATACGTATCGATGATATAGACGTCATGTGCTGTTCCAAACCAATAAAATTCCAATAATAATGATAAAAGAAGCCCAACTGTTATACAATAGCAAAATTAAAATATTTTAATTCTTAAGAAATGATTGAAAAAATTGACATCTTCGAAAAGATGTTCAAGCTATTCATTAAATTTCATCAAAATCCATAAAGTTCATTATTAAAAATTCTGTCTCTCTTTTATTTCAAGGAAATCATAAAATTCTTCAAACATCGATTGACATTTGATTACATTCAGATTATTATAACAACACATTTTCTAATTAATCTCAAAATAAAACAAACACTGTCAGCAAAATTATTTGCCACCAATAAATATTGAACAGTTTAAATTGAAATATTTAAATATGTAGATACTTTTCAATTCAATAATTGTATAAATAATTATTTACCTAAAAATCTATATACATAGAAAATTACTCTAAGCGATCTCTCCGTTATCATATGCACCGCAACAAAAATTATGCGCAGATTCGCTTGGATTATTTCCGCCCGGATGCAGCGTATACCAGTACATCTGTATAACTAGTTAAATTGTATGAGATATTTATTATATTTATATCCAAGGCGTCGGCCGTGTCGTTACGACTTTATTAGTTTTTGTATGTGTGTATTAAATAAAATCCTGTTGCATATACTAAAAAAATATAAGTGCATCTCTCAAGAAATTTCTTCTATATAGTCACCATGTACATAGTTAACACAACTCTAATGCCAGATATAATTAACTTCTGATCGTTCTCTCATCGCCATATAGCGTATAACATTATTAAATGAATTAATGCTCGTGAATCACGGCAGAGAAATTATTATCGCTAAAGTGTAATACAATAATTTCTCTTCATCTCCTCTTTACTCTTCATATCACTCTACATGAATTCATCCAATAATTGGCCGTTACCAATTATGTAAAAGAGAAAAAAACGCGGACGAAAAAAAAGGTCAGTTTTTCTGTCGATAATTTTACCTCATTTTCCCCTGCTGGTTATCCCCCATAGAATATTCCTAATATATCCAAATATGAGGTCATTTTATGCGTCAGAATCTGCTCTACAATTTCATGTGTATATATCCATAGTTTAAATGCCATCATATCACAAAAAAATCATTAAAACCCTTAAAATGTCAAAAATTACGTTAATCTCACTCCATTTTGTCCATTGGTCTATTTTATCTTACGCCCACTTGTACACGTATATCTCACATCTCTATCAACTTGAAACACACCAACATTATCAACTAAATATCCATTCAAACATACTACACACACATACATACATAACAACACATATACAGTCGGTTAGCAAATATCATCGAGTCCAATCGCAGATCTTGCATATTTAATTCACGTCGCGTTAATGCAGACTCTCGATTTAAATCCTATAGGCATAATCGTGCGCTCTCATTCACTCTATACCTATATACCCACATATACTATATATATACAACGCCTATTCGTGCGAACATTGATAAAGTTCGCGCGGGGACTAAAAAGTCCACGTCTGGCTCGTTAGCTTAATAAAATTGAAAAATGAACGAGGTATATAACAAGTAAGGAGGAATCACGATCACCTTGATGGTATATTTGCAGATTAAATACATACGTATATGTATGTATACATAAAATATACATCTTCCAGTGTGGCGTCTGGTTTTGTGATGTGATGTGAGTTGAAAGAGTATGAGGTTACGTGATCACACGCACGCCGCCCTGATGTTGGTACCAGAAGCATAGTAGTCGCGTTCAACAGCCCAGAAGCAAGAGTGTTACTTTATATATATATATATATATATATATATATTTATTTATATATGTGTGTGTATGTGTGTATATGATTCTATAGAGTGCGCTAAACCTGCACGCATCATGTCGGCACGCCAAGCCACGATCAGCTGAACGCCTAGAGCTTTCTTGCTACTCCTGACCCACTGAACACCTTTGCATGCAGTGTACATACATGTGTTGTTGCTTCCAACTTATTCCAGATCAAAACACTCAGTTGGGTTATTAATCTGATGGAAAGTGAAGTTGTTACATTTTCATGAGCTCTCGGAAGTTGGTGTAGAGAGCGAGTTATATTAAAAATTCTTTACTGTCTTTGAAGTCGTGATGAAGTAAGTTTAGAAATGGAAGAAAAAGAAAAATGATGTAAGTGAAGATGTTTGTTTTATGGATGAAAGAATTGGAAAATGGTTTTGATTATTTGAAGAGTTGGTAATTGATATGAAATTTATTGTGATTGAAATAATTAGCAGGCAGTTGGAAGAGTTGAAGTTAAGTTTGAAGTGAAAAGAATTTTTTTTTAACAAAAATTATCATTTAGATTTAAATTATTGTAGATTAGAATTATTGATTGAAGTTCTATTGGGGCAAACAGTTGGGAAAAATGGTTATAACATTTGTGAGAATAATTATTAAACAAAAGAGAAATGTTTGAATAAAAATATTTGGTTTGACAATCGAAGAGAAAACTCTTGAATCTAGTGAATAAAATGTCCGTGACCCATAATACATAAAATATTAATTTATAAAAGCACAAACGCGCTCGCGCGTATCATATGACAGCATCGCTCAGAATTATTTCATATGTACATATGAATGTATTAGTGAATACATATATATGTATACACAACGCACCGTGTGAAAGTCGTCCCTTCACCCCACAACACAATTCCTCTCGTCACTTTTACCCACTGTGGCGCACTGATTGATGACGTTATTAGTCATCTTAAGATATTGTACGCAGTCAAGTTGGTTTTTATATTTCATTTCTTATTTTCTTTCATTGTTACTAACAAAGAAATATATATACATACATATGAATATTCGCTGGGAATTTTTCAAACGAAGTCTTTAACAGTTGAAGCGAATTATAATGATGGCATTTAGCAAACGATTATTACTATATATATATAAAAGGACTTTGTGATCCTGTGAATTCGTCTGCTTAATTACCACCTTGACATCACGAGTATGAAAAAAAAAAATCATCGCACTGCATAGATTAATTAATCGTTTTTAAAAAAAAGTTTCTAATCCTTTTAATCATAAAATTCAATTATTTTTTTTTCCTCTCCTCTTTGTGACAGTGTATTTTTGTATGTGTGTGTGTATGTGTGTGGGAGCTTTGTTGGACATTGGGTGGCTCCGATGTCCACTTGGACACGGACAATTGACGTAGGAATTAACGTTTCAGTATGAGTGCACTTAATACAATGAACAAAAATAAACATATCGTTTTCGGTTAGTGGTTTGGTGGTTGTTGAAATAGGGAGAAAGTACCTGTGTGTTTGTTTTTTATCTGAGTGTGTGTGTGTACGGTCAATCAGCTCAAGGGAAAACTAAATCAGCCAAATCATGAATGGGGATGAGTTTTATTTGTGAAGCGAGAGAATGTGAGATGAGGGTTGTTTGGTGTATGGTGAAACGACGATACGTGAAATGACCGGTGTCAGTTACTCAGACTGGCACGATTTTTTTTTCTCTTCTTTTTTTTTGTTTTTACTTCTCGCTCACTCTTAGCCACCCCTTTGTGGTTATCTTTATACAGAAATAACCCACTCTAGGTATATATGTATTTTTTTTTTAAGAAATATGACTGCGTCAAAAGTTTTCAAATTTATATTATTAGATGTGGCACGCGCAACTTTTGTGCGATATTTTGAACGTTAGGAGATACATTACAATGATTTTTTTATTTAATGATTTTTAGGGATGATTGGAGTGTTTTTTCGGCTGTTTATTTTACTATTCAAACAACGTTTGAGTGTAAATTTTTAATAGATTTCGGATTTTTCTGAATATCTTTCATTACAATGAGTTGATGTTTTTATTGAAATTAATTTTAGATTTAGTCGAAAAATTAGTAACTTCTAAAGGGTTTTTTAATGACTACAACGAAATTCAATTGAAATCAGAAAGAATTCAATAACCATAAACACAATTCCACGTAAAAAAAAACATACTCATAAATTAAATATTAATAATACACGAAACGAAATTGTATTTGGTGTTTTTTTATCTCTTTTCTTTCCACATGAAAGTCAAAGAATTTTTCCCCCGTATTTTTTCGTATATTGGGAGGGTTGAAACATTCATTGTAACATAGGTAACAGAGAGACCAGGGGTAATTTCCACGTGGAAGTTTTAACTTAGAACAAAGGGCGCAGGGAATTAATTAGTAGGCTCGCATATATGACCCCCCCAAACGAGAAACGAGGGCGAAGCATATGGCACGATCGCATCATCGTGTTGGCCGCACCACCTGGCTCTCCACCTTCGCTTTTAGATAGATATATATATATATATATGTATGGATTGGTGAGCCTATCATGAGTGAAGTGGCATTGGGGTTGTGCCAAGACTCAGAACTAGTCACTACATACAAAGGAGAATTTTTTGAATATAAATGAAAGTATTTGCTTGAAATTCTTGGAAATATTTATCAATTATTGATGACATTTTGTGAATATTAACTGAGACGTTAGTTATCAATTCATCCTTTGATCTATTTCTGACAAACAAGTTCTTCATAAGCAACGAAAATTTATTCCGTACGCAATAAATATTTTTAGATATAATTAAATTTCTGTTTTACTTAATTTATCGATTATCGATTGAACAAATAGAAATATTAAATTTCAATATGACTCACAGTAATTGGAATAAATTAATCACGAATAATTGTTAATAAACAATTAATGGTTTTAGTCAATGATAAGTTGATAATATTAATTCAACAATTTTTTAAATATCGAATAAACTTTTTTCCCACGAAGGAAAATTATCTTCAGTTATAAACGAAACTCACGAGAAATGAAATTAATTAAACAAAAGAATAAAAATAACACATAACATACTTGCATATATTTCTAAAAATGCTCCTAATTTCCAAGTGCACTAGCGCGTATAAAATAACTTATAATAAATAAGAAAAAAATCCTCACACAAATCGTGAGAAATTATTATTTATTTTCATATTATTCATTCCACGATTTTTTTAACGATTAAGAAATTAATTTTATCATCACACACAAGGATCTATAAATCCACAATATAACGTAAATATACTTGACGTCTCACGAATTGTTGAATTAATATAAAATGCAATATTGTTCTATATTTATAAGTTCATACATATATATACGACGCAGAAAAAGAGGGCGTTAATATATTTGTATATTCACATATACGTACATATATATAAAATATATAATACAAAACTATCAGGGAAACATGTTTGCATATAATATGACGTTTATGTACCTCTACATGTGTAACTTTCACGAATGTAAGCGCACTAATATCGCATAAAAGTACACATAGACTTTATATGCACAATATACATAGACAAATATGTGTGTGTGTAAGTACACAGCAAAGTTCTTGATGCGCGAACTTTTAATTACGAGCCAACGATGTTCTTTTCCAGGGCGCAGTCCGGATGTTGCTTGTGGATCCGAATGTCGAACCTCAATCTTTTCACTGCTCTTTTTAATCCGTTCATTTTATTTACAGCACTTAAATTTATTATTCAATTTATTTCTGTTTGAATAAATATTCAATTGAATTCATTGACATTCAATTTTCTCATGTTTTACATTCTATTTAATTATTGGTAGGGAGTTTACGTGTTTATTGACAATGATTAGAGCGAAAGAGAGCAGAAAAAAATTTTAAATCTCAAGTGTAATAAAAAATATGAGCTTAAGTGTGTGCAGGACCCGTGCACTGAAGCCACGCCCGGCAATCACACAGATATCGATAAAATTACACGTAATACAGGAGTTTGTAGAATAATTGCATGTATGTGTGCATATGTGGAGACCCTAGGGCCATATATATGTGTGTATATATTCTGCAACAAAATTACACGTATGTATATGTGTGGGTTTATCGTGGTTGTCGCATTTTACGCAGAAATTAAAATTAATGAGCTTAATTATTACGTGCATCGGTCGCTGCACACCCGAGGTCACTCTCGGGTGTATATATCAAGTAAAGGTATATTCTGTACTTGTACCAGACACATGGAGGACGCAGTTGTACTATAAATAAATTGGCCAATGAATAAACCTGAGAAAACACAAAAAAAAAAAAGATTTTGAAATGATGGGAAAATATTGACAATTTTATGAGACAAACAATCGCTCATTTGGTATTTGCTAATTTCGAAAGATGATTTGGATTTTTTTCTGAATTTGTCATTAACTAAAATCGCGTTTTAAATCGTAGAGATGATGGAATGAAAAATAAAAATTTATTTGGAATAAATTGTGATGGACGTGAAAAAATTTTGGGGATATTATCATTGTCGGTCATACGAATTGAAGAGGAAAAAGAAAATATTGTATTATATTTTTTGGAAATTAATTGGACATTGGTGAAGATAATAAAATGACATTGATATATATAAATGGGGATATACTCTTTATATGTGTTGATATATATCTTTACATATGTATATCTCGTGATTGTTAAGGCACTCAATATTTCATATGGCCAAGCGTCGAAATAGGCGTGTAAAATGATTAGCTGTAAATCTATCGAATGAGACCGCCTCCGCCAGTCGCACCTGGTTGCTCTCACCATGGTGTATCTATACATATCCATATCTGTATATATGTATATCTATTTATGATACAGTCAAGGGTTTTGACGGACGCCGATGTTACTTTTCCCCTTCGGTTTATATATATAATAAACCTATTTTATGTGAAGACGATGTTAGAAAAGATGAAGAAACAGCTGTTGGTATTGTTCCAACCTTGTGCCACGTGCCAAAAACATTCTGACGAAAAATGTTTCCAATGATTAGTCTACAGTTGAAATTTATTGATGAAGATCTGTCGATTTACAGTGTGAATTGAAAAGAGTTTTCATACCAAAAATTATTTTATTCATCAACATTTTTTAATTTAATTTAATAAAAGAAAAATTTCTATTTCAATTCATAATTAAATTGAATTTATTCTTGATGAAAGAATTCAATTTGTTTATTGAATAGCAGTGAAATATAATTGATGATCATAAATCATTGAGTATTTAAACCCGATATAAAGCGAAGGAATAATTTTTATTCTGCAATCGAGATTGTTATTGAGATGCTTCGGTGGATAATCTGAAGTGAGTATGGAGACAATGTAATATTGATGTGTAACATGAAGCGGTGAAGTTTGATGAAGCGTATGAGAAATTCAAACTGCATGAAGTTACCGCATCGAAATTTTTTCTTCACACGCTTCAAATGACAAGTGTAATTTGAAGCGTTTATGATCGTGAAGCAATGTGCAACTATGGTGCACCATAAAAGGACTCCGCTTCAATTTTCAATATACTGGTATATCAATACAAAATAAATAAACAAAAAAATTGAAGTTTTTATATGTGCATAAACATAATAAGTGGATGATAAACCACATCATACTCAAATATCAAATCTTCTCGGTCATTGATCAGAATTCACATGATTTGTAAATAATCCAACGAGTGCAAAAACATGTTTTATTCAATGGTGTCCTTGTTTTTTTCTTTCATTTCCAAATTCACCATGGAAAAAAAAAAATTTCTTAAAACATCCAGTGGAAGGAAGAACAGGAGAAAAAAACTTCAGAACGAAAATATTTAATCAAATTAAATATGCAAATATTACAATTTCATTCGCATTCCTTTGGATGGAAATAAAAAAAACACCATAAAAAAATGGAAATAAAAATACTAGCGACACACACGCCATATAATCCATGTATATCATATACAAGAATGATAAATTTCTCGATACACGCTCAGTTGGTAAAAATGTTAATGAGTTTTCGCACGGATAAGTAGAGAAAAAAGGATGAAATAAAAATTACAAGTTGAAAAAAATTGAATAAATAAATGAAAAATAAATAAAAGAAGAGGAACATCGCTGGTATATCTATGTGAGGAAGTTTGCTGTTACTCGGGCAAAAGAAAAAAAAAACGAATGAAATGAGCGGGGGATGGGGTGAATCAAAGTGGGAGAAATGCGCGCCACCAGGTCCCACTGCGACAGTATGCGATCACTACATATGCATGAGATGGGTGTCTGCATGTCCCTCCACTGTGGACTCAAAACCCCCTGCCAAGCGTTGCTATACAGTTTCAACCCGCGAGTGGAAAAAAAAGGAAAAAAAAAGAGGAAAGTCATGATAAAATAACTCGGTTTGCTCATTCCCATTTCATTCCTCTTTGTTGCAATAGGGAAATAAATTATTTACATCAAATTAAACTTATTTAATTCATAGTACTCCTGTCATCAGATGAAAGATCAAAGATAGCAAATGAATTTCTGATCCAATCGTCTCTATATAATTTATTCAAAAATAATTCAAAAGTAGGTTATTGATAATGTTCTTAAAACAAAAACAAAAATTGGAATTTTATTACAATTAATTTATTTTAATCCTTATATTTTTGTAACCCATGTGGTGCGATCGCCAATATATCATCAACTTCCTGAGTGAAATAAATCATTTGCAGTCAACTCATATCCATCATCCCTGTATTATTCCAACTTGAATCACAATTATTATCATTTAATTCCAATCATTCTCGTTTGTTCCAACTTTACTTAACCTCTTGCCCTCTTTTTAATACCAAATCGAACTCATTATTCCTTCACAGTATGGCATTTTTTATTTTATGGAAATTATTGAAAAGGGGCAACATTTAAAGCTGAACAAAAAGGTGAACTCCAAAATAAAAAAATAAAAACAAAAATAGGAGGGTGAAAAAAGACAGAATACAAGTTTTGTGAATATGCTAATGCCATTCAGTTCTGATTGGGGACGATAAACAAAGCAATTATACGAAAAAAGGGCGGGATATATATATCTATATATCGCAGGTAACACAAAAGGAGAAACCTCCCCTGACTTTATTCACCACACTTTGAAAGAACCACCACTTCTTTAATATCAAATATAAATCCACACATACATTTGTTCTACTTAATGTTGATGTGTCTTTGATACAGAAACAATAAAATACTAACTTGGATAAAAACATTTTTGTATGTTACATCGTATACGTATTTTTTTTCTATCCTTTTTTTTTCCTTACGTATTGTTATTATCACTGTTATTATTATATATATATTTTTTTATACGACTCTTTCACACGAAACAATGTTTTTTTCTTTTATTTTCATTCATTTTTAATCTCATTTATATGTATTCCAAGCATCATAACATGTCGGATTTTATCCCACTTGAGATTTACGTCTGGCCCCCTTTTTGTACTGCCCCCCCTCTCTTTCTCTCTCTCTCCCTCTTATTATGTGGTGTATGTACAACCTATCTGACAAATCACGAATCGTGAACTTCATTTATGACGATTAAAATTAATGAAATCTCATTTTATGTATGAATTTTAAATTAATAAGAAAAAGAAAAAAAGGAGAAAAGAAACTTGATGGTAAATTTCTTTATAAAAGTATTATATATTGTATGTACACACAATTTTTCGCTATATGACTTTTGATTAAATTACATATCAACAAACACGCATTACATTGCACTTATTTACTACAGCTTTTGTATTAAAAAAAATTGATGCAAGATTAATTAAGTTGAGATATAAATTTATTAACTGTAAAACAGACACTTTATCTTATGATGAGAAAAACTACAAAAATTAAAAAAAAAAAAGATTAAGGGAAGAAAATTAATTCATAAATAAGTAATAAATTTTAAATAAAGTAGGTGTATATATTTGCTAATTCGCAAGCACAACTGGGATTAGATGAAAAATTATTCCGTGACGTGAAATCATTTGATGTGAGTTAATGAAATGCGTCAGTAATTGCAGTGTATAACCCTCCAAGTCGTCCATATTCTATGAGTTCTCTACACTTGTGAATTTTTAGTATGTCTAGTTAATGCATACATAAGAGAAGAAAAGTCTATACTTTAAACTGACAGACATTTTTATACAGAGAGAAAAAAAAAATATTGAAACATTAATTTCAATAAATATAATTTATAAGAAAATGCTTCTGAATTAATTTATGAAGATAAAATTCAAAAAGTTCTGTCGATTTAATTCTCTCAAAATAATTAATAGTTTCATCACGAGTGAAAAAAAAACACAAATTTATTAGTCAAACCGCATTTGTGAGTGGGACAAATAGTGAACGTGTCGCCTGCGGGCAAAATGTTTGGACTTTCTTGTGGTCAAGAATAAATTTTGACCCTCTGTCATTGGGCCCATATATTTTCTCATAGCACATTCTTTCTCTTTCTTACTCTCACTGTGTTGTATTCTTATATTAGTGCACGCGGTGCCACGTGCCACACGTCGCTTTCCACACTGACAACAAAACACTAAACAATTTATTATATCTATACAAATTGTATAGCAACACTACAGTGAATCGATTATTCTTATATCCATATTGAAGCCAACTTTAAATTGAACAGAAAGAAAAATAAAGACAAAATACAAACACAAAGTCATTGATATAGTCATCAAATTAATTATTGTTGTTATCATTTACATTATCTTACAGAAAAAGTACTTCAAATATTTATTAAATTATAAACAAACAGAAAAATAATTTTGTTACTGCAATGAATTAATTGAATTAAAAATTAAGATAACAAGAATTTGACTATTTGTAATTTAAATAAAATAGACTAATACATTTGTGTATATAAATTTAATCCAACTATATTTATTATTTGTAAATTCTACAGAATTTAATTGTAAACAAAACTTCTTGTTTGAACTGATATGATTCTCTTAGAGTATAGGAATTTATATACTCGTGCAAGTATAACATAAATCGATTTGTTCGGTCTCTGATACTGTTGTAGAGCGATTGACTGGATAGTCAAAGTGAGGTGAAGGCAAAAGTCGTGAAAGGATTTGTTGGAGGACGCAACGAGGTAATATAGTGTAGAGAATATATAGCAAACGACATCGAAGTTTCCCAGTGTGTTACAGACTTCCTAGACGTTATCGATTCTCAGGGTGCGCGTCATTGGTGAACTAGTAAATATATATAAGTAGATGGCGCAGTAGTAGCGATAGTTGTAATAGTAGTAGTCATAGTATCCTTGTACCTTCGTCTTCCTTTTTTATTCAATTGTCTACCTGAACATAAATGGAATATCCTCTTGTGATGTCCATTCTATTCACTAACTCAAACATCAAATAAATAAATCAGGAACTGTTGGATAAATTTTAATCTTTTTTCTCCAGTTTGGGAATGAGAAAAACAAATTGATAAATTATAATAAACACTGACAGCAATTTACTGTTGCGTATTTTTAATTTTATCATTTGTGAATTGTGGTGAAAAAAGTAAATTTAAAATTGTAAAATATTTTTTAATCATTCAAACATTAATTAATCTACAATTAAATATTCTAATTGGCTTATTTAATTGCGAACCCTTCTTATTCACCAATAAAATACGCTCCTGCATGATAAAACAACCCTAAGGGTGTTTGGGGTGGCAAAGGAAAAGTAGAAAGACAAGGCGAGGAGGGACAGAAAGGAGGCACTGCGATTACAGGAGTGACTCAGAGCTGTTTCCGGTGGGCGCCATGACGGATTTAAGTACTTCCGGTAATGGGATGGTGGCGCGTGCGTCTATATATATATATATATATATATATAAATACATACATACAAAGGCACAGACACAATTAAAATCCACTCATAAACATTCACTGCCGAAAATAATCCAAATTCCAATCGCCCAAAAAAATAATCCAAATCCAAAACTCTCTCATTTTACTATCAAATCTAATCTCTTTTAAAATGACGAAAAAAAAAACACAAACTTTTCCTTTCTTTATAAAATATTTATTATGCAAATATATATCTATGTGTGTATACATGTAAAATTTAAGGGGTGGATTATATGAACGAATAAGAAATAAAAGAGAAGGGTTGAGAAAATGAGCCGCATAATTACGCGGCTGCGGCACGCGCTATAACGCCGCCATCTATTTTGACCAATTACCCTTCTCATGCCCCGTGGGGAAATCGATAAATCATTGCGCTGGCTTTTGTAGACACACCGTGCACATACATACCTACGATCAATGAACCTCTTTATTTATTTTTTCTCTTTTCTTTATTATTTTTATTAATTATTATTATACATTCGTTTCCTTGTGTATTCATAATGCACTTCTTTATCTCGAACAATATTAAAAATTCTTGCAAATTAATATCTCCATATTGAAAATAAAATTTATTTAGAATATACATTTTTATATGGGGTTTTTTTTTTCTTCATCATAGGACACATCGTCGTCTTATATTACCACTCAAATCTCGTATACGATCTTGCTTATATACAGAGAATATAATGCACAATCCGGTTGTTTGACGACTCGTTTTAATTCACCGAAGACAAATCCTATAAAACAAGAAAATATAAATGAAAGAAAAAGAGGGTTAAAATTGTGAGAGTTACACTAATCTGGTAAGGGATAAAATCTGCTACGGGCTATCATTGTAACTTTGAAATATATATAACAAGATGCGGAAGGATATCCTTCATGTTAATGGTGAGGTTATGTGTAAGCGTGTGGGGATAGAAAGAGAGTGAAGGAGGAAAAAGGTGGAGGAGTGAACGTGCGACTGGACCGCGCGTTTGTATATACACAACACACGTGAGAGAAATGGCTTCGGGGTGGTCCCCGTTCAGAATGCGCTGTTACCTTACACCTTATATATACCGCGTGCGCGCAAACGATATATACGCACCACCAATACGCATCAACTTTGCCGGACGCCATCGTAAATACCAGGGCAAAGACATAGGGGCTCGTTATTATGATGCTAATGAGCGGCCACGCGAATTCTGACCCCCGGTGTCGCCAAGATTCACGACTCAAGACCGATTTACAAATTTTATCTTCTTCTTCTTCTTCTTCTTTTATTTAAACTTCCAATTTTTATTTTGCATTTATTATTATTGTTGCTCTTTGTATTGTTTCTTTTTATCATTATTGGACGTTGTTTAGTTCTTTATTTTATTAACATTGTGAGACTTCTCAAATTTCACTTCGGATTTATTTTGTGGAATTTATTTAATTGTCTGATGTTATTGGATTTAAGTCGATGAGTTGGTGTGAAAAGGATTATTGATTATTTTCTTTTTTTTTTTATTTTTGGTGCGATTTGGTGCGATCCCCCAAAGGGTGGGGATTTTATTCGTTTTATCACATCGATAATTTGGGTTATCTCAGGTCTTTATATTTCTCTACTTTTTTTCTTTCTTTTTTTTTCCGTTGTAGTCGTGTCTTTGCTCGCCCGCACTGGCCCGTCTGGAGAATAAAATATTGGTGGGTCATTTGCAGTAAATCAGAGCACACTCCAACATCACATATTTATTTATATACACTCCAGTTATGCGTACGGTTTTATTCGTGGAAATTGCATGGTATTCGTCAGTTATATATATATTTTACTGATCGAAATGGAATCATAAATTAAATTTTATGTATAAAGAAAAAAAATCTATTATATTTTTATATGAAAGCAACTGATGAAATTCATTCTTTGTGTAGGTTGTATTTTTTCTTTCAAACCAGGAAAATAATAAGAATTTTCGAAATTGTTAGAATTTATGTGAATTGAAGATTAATTGCAACATTTGGTTGTTATAATTTATAAAAAATAGTGGACAGTTCAATTTTCAATAGTTTCATTATGAAAAAAAACTTTTCATTTGAATTTTTCCAAAAGTCTCTTTCTCAATCTTCAAAATGTTTTTCTTCGAAATTTTCTAATTAACTCTATTTAGTTATGCAGCTCACGGGTAAATAAAACATTGCAAAAATATAAGTATGGTAAAACAGATACCATAAAATAGTTTCTTTTGTAACGAAAAATAAAATGAAGAAAAAAAAAAATGTCCAATCTCTCTCAGCTTGGTATCTCAGGTCCATTTCGCATGCGCGTTAATAAAGCCGTGATATAGTTTATACCCACTCGTAAATAACAATTAGCGCATACGCGGTAAAAATGACGCGCTCGTTCGGTTATTTATCGTTTGGGACGCTCGTATGGGTAACTAACAAACTAACTGCGAGATTAATAGCGCGAGATGCGGCGCGCTGGGGTAAACTTGTAGAATATAATGATTACCCATACGGTCATCGTCGTTGTCCTCGTTGTGGTCGTGGTCGCGCGCGGGAATCAACGAAGATGGTGACTTCATTTGCTCCCGACATCCGCACACCACTTTGAACATACTATCAAACATGAATTCATTTTTATTCTCTTTTTTCTTTGCGCACAACCTCATAAATGTGTACATATAAATAAATAAAATAAAGTATGCGAAGAAAAACGGCAGTAATTCACAACAGTTGATACATCAGAAATGACCTACAATAAACACTGTGAAGATGTTAACTCTTTCACCGTTTGATGTATTAATTAATAATTAAAGAAATCAAGAAAAATTTCAGTAGAAAAATAAAAATTGTTTCAGTATTTTCCACTCAATAAATCATCTGAGAATCATTTTAATACTTCATAGAAATTTTACCTTCCGTATTTTGTCAAGTTCGTTTGCAATCATTACACAAACAAATAGTATTTGTACATTTGAAAAATTACGATCATACATTCTAGTTAAAGGATCTGTAAAGGAAAGAAAAATACATGAATAAATATACAAATAAATAAATAAATAAATGATGAAATGAAGAAACAGTAATAAAAATCAGACAAAATAGATACCGAAGAAAAATAAATGATCAAACGATTAGATCAATTTATCTCACGAATAAATAATCTCTCGTGCAATTGTAAAAATAATAAATCACTGCATTGAATGTGTGATGAAAAGTAATATTGAAATATGACAATAAAAGAAAAATCAAGTGGCAGAAAAAAAGATGTGTGCGTGCGCTTTTTTTTTCTCTATTTCTCTTTCTTTTTTTTTTTCTTCTTCCCCCTTCGTTCTCTGTGCAATGCACTGCGGAGAATTTTCCGGAGGTAAATGAGATTGAGGATCTCGCAATTAGCGCGGTGGTGGCGCATATACAGACCGCACGATTCCACTCGTCCTGCGCGAGAAGTCACGCGAACTTTATATATTTACTACTCTATGGTGGTAGAATAGCTGCAACAGCACATCCCGATAAATATACATTCATACGTACATATATATATATATATATATTTATGCACATATTTTCTTATATGTATACATCTGACAAGTGTCCTATGTAACCTCTTACAATAATGAGTACATTCATGTATTTATGTTGAAAAAATATGGATTTGGAAAATTAATATCTTGAATTGAAGTGAAATACAATTTTAGCCATCGATGATTTGAATGAAAATATTTTTGGTATCAGTTTGAGAATTTAAATAATTGTGAGACGAATTTTAATTATTTGATCTTGAATGAGACAATGTTATTATTATAATTCTAGAAAGTATAAACTGTTCGCCATTTTTTTTTGACATCATTGTGTATTTATATTGTATGAAAACCCATGAACAATATCAGACAAACAGAAAGGGAGAACAAAATTTTTTAATATCGCATAAGTTGTGATTTTATCTGATTTAATTAGCGGATGAAGCTCGGGTGCTTTTATCAATTTTCTACATTCTCATCACCAACTATAGAATACAATTTAACTCTATACCAATGCACTGTATAAAACTGACAGAATTCAAAAATAAATATTTCATTTTTGAGTGTTATTGATATAATTTAGCAAATTTCAAGAAGAAAAATAAGACGTAAATAAAAACCAGATTATTTCTGACAATTTTTTTTCAAGTATAAATATTGATGACCCTTCAAAAATAAAAATTGGAAATAAATAAAATGAAAATACCCACTATTATATACAAGCGAAAGTCGTAAAATGAGTAACGAGCAAAATACGTTATCCATCGTCACGAAAGACAGAGAGTCCTTTTATGAAGTGTTTAAACTTCTCTCCCTTTCTCAATCCCTTTTTTTCCACCACTCCAGAAAGAGAAAAAGAAGAAAAAAGAACCATAAAAATTACCGTTACATTCTTTACATTATTTCTCCACAATAAATAATCTCCCAAAAACTCCAATCAATTTAATTTTTTCATCTCACTCTTAATTATCAACACCAATAAAAATCAAAAACAAAAATAAAAACACCAGCAAAATTTTATTTCCAAGTCAAATATAAATTAATTAAATATTATCACGAATGATATAAACACATTTATCATGAGTCAATAAATTTGATACGATATCACTAACGTTATCATTTAAAAAGAGAACAAAAGTACACTTCCGCATTTTTTCATTCCCACTCTTACCAGTGTCGCAATGGAGATTGAAAAAAAATATAAAGTCAAGCCAAACAAACAAAATAAAAACAAAAAATCAATGAAGGTGAAAATGAAAGAATACATACGATTGGGGTCTGGACTTTTCTTATCACTCAATCTCTACGTCGCCCCACGTAATCAGACGATTAATTAGATAATTGAAACGCAAATGGGGCGAAGACGCAAGTATATACCTTACACACACACATATCCACACACATATACATACATAGTGTTTTCTGTTGCGAAGTAGATCCTGAATCAGAGCAACAGAGACAGCCCAGTGCGCGCGCGACCACCGCGATAGCGCGGCTAATGGAAGCGCAGATTAATCTTGCAAATTTAATGCCCCTTGCGGCTCTCTAAAAATGACACGCCTCTTCTTCCAACATTTGCGACACTGCCAATGTCTCATACACTGCCACATACATTCATGCCATATATACATACTCATTCATTTCCGTCATTGAAAAATCCATTTGGTTACGGGCTTCATTAAGTAATGCACAAAAAAAAAGAAAGAAAAAACAATAAGAACAAAAGAATAATAAAAAAATTGGCGCCATGATAAATTTATCTGACATTCCCTACATTATAATTGTCCCAGGATGTAGGTATATAAAATTTAATTAAATCATGCACCACTGTAGAAAATTTTATATCTTTTTTTATTCCTTTTATTTTAATCTGGATAATTTCATTAAAAGGATTATATTGGTATCGTTATTAATTCAGTGAATATATTCGATAACACCACTGTCAGCGAGGCAAATTTTAAGATACAACATAATGTTTCATGCAAATTCTTTTTATTTTTTTTTGTTTATTCTCTTTTCATGCAATGATATATATGTATGGGGATGTACATTCATCTTTGAGGATGCACGTTCGAAGTGCATTGCTATATGTGTAGTATAGGTGTATGTAGAAATATATATGTGGACTCGTGCCGCTGCCATTTCCTTGGGGCGGCAATCTCGGCGCCTAGAGATACACGACGCATACAAATGAATGCATCCATCATCATCAAGCCACGTGGCGCAGCGCACAAATCCCTTTCATTGCCACAAACCGCAACTCCATGTATGCTTCTCTCTTCTATAAATATTTTATGTGTATGGATTTATGTATATGTGCAAAGGTATGTCAGGTACGTGTGTGTATTATTTATTTCAAAAAGGATTCAATTATTTCACAGTGATGTTGTTAATATTTATTCGATAGTAAAATATTGAAGTTCATAAATTTCTATTTTCTATTTAATCATCTGAACAATTTTTTTGTGCGTTTTATTTATTATTATGTTTATATGTTGTTAATAGAATTTATTTATCGTTTATATTGACGTGGGAATAATTTTATTTGGATGTTAAAATATTATGGAAATGTGGGAAAAATGTGTAGGAAATTTTTGTTATTATTAATTTTATTGTTTAGTGCTATATTAGTATTTATGGTATTCTATTGGATGTGGAAAATATGATTTAAAAATAGCGAAGTAGTGGAAAATACATGAAATTTATTCATCTTTTTTGTTAATATAAAATAAAATTTTTCTCTTCGAGTAAAAATCTAAGAGGTCATGTACTCTTGACGCGTCTGAGTCTGCCCTCTCTTTTCGACTCCGTGCACTGGAAAATAATGTCTGTAATCATGTAGGGCTATGCAAAAAGAATGGGAGAGTGAGAGGGGGAGGAGAAAAAAAAACGAGAGAGAATATGGTAGCAGAAGTAGCCGCCGCATATAATGCGACCTTATATTATAAGTGAATACAGGGCTTACTCCTTTTTTTTTTTCTTTCTATATTTTTAACTCTACATATAAAGAGGGATACTCCATAATATTTCCATCATTTTAACTTACACATGTAAACCCATAGACTGTAAAAAAAAAATTCACGTTAAATATATTACAAATAGTACAAAAAGACGAATTGCACGCGATTTTTTTTTCAATTTTCATGTTGAATAAATTTTCTTTATGTTTTTCATGTTGACATAGAAGAAAAATTTATTCACGTTTAATAAAAGTAAATGAGAAAAATGAAAGTCAAAATTATTATGAGGTTGTTCTTTATGTTTCAATAAATTTCATTATTAAATGATCAGTAACGTCGATTAGAACAAGTTCAAACATGTTATCAACGTTGAAAAAAAATACATTTTCGTGTGTACATGACTATATTAAATAGACATAGAGGGTTAGTGAGTTAGCCACTTAGAAAACTACTAATACACACACATAAACTCAATGCACGTGTTATACTTCGTCGTTATTGGTTATATTAAGGGGCTTAACTCACCAACAACGACGACGTAATAATGTGAACACATTAATCATCGTTCGATCATGTAATATACAACATGAAGATATAATCACTGATGGCCCTGCGGTTGACTATTCAATCGACTGGGAACCAATTCAACCAGTCATCTTCGATGTATATATTCATGAATACATATACAGTGCACATATATGTATATATATATAAACGGAGGTGCTGGCAGCAGCATTAAAAGTCATCTTATTTACTTTGTTAATGTCTAAATAAATGAGACGTCAAAAATATTTACAACGCGTAAGATCGCGCTGTCAGTTCAACTTAATTATTTCTTTATCGCCCCAAGCACACGTTGATTCAATGATCAACTGTAATAATAATCGATCAATTTATCTACCCATAAATTAATTGAATAATTTATAATTACATTTACATAAAAATAGAAAAGAGAGACATTACAAATAAACTCTACGAATAATCTTCATTAAAAAAATACCGCAGTGCTACAAACCATAACAATTTCGTTGGAAGATATCATTTCAATGGTCAATAAAATAGTAAAAATGAAGGAAAAAAAATTGTTGATGTTCGTTGTTATATTCACTCGCTGATGTGCAAATATAAATAAAACTTTCACTTCCTTTTTCTTCTCTGTTTTACCATCTCTTTTCTCTATTGCCTGTTCTTTTTTGGTATTTAATATCGGATCCACTCTACCGCTACCATACGCTTGGGATATATTCTAAGCACTATGCGAGAGTCGCGTGGCGCACACGCGTGCATGGTTCCCTCTTGTCGTCGCGTGTGCATACTCATTCCTTTCTCTTTTACATTGACTTTCGGAAGTATTAATGCACCGAAAAAAAAAATCAATAAAAAAAAAATGTAAAACACAGAAAAACCGTAAAATAGTGAAACAAGTTTCTGTTTTCTGATGTTTCTCTTCCGGTTCAATCTTTAGTTTAATAATAGTTTGTCAATGTAGTTGTCGTATGAATGGTTAATTAATTATTTGTCTTTCTTGAAGTATTAAAAATAAAATTGTATTCAAACTTGTTTTGCATGATATGACTTGTTGGAAAAAATTGCATGAACACTTGGACAATCCACGCCCAGGACGCAGTGCATGAGCGACATTTCCTCTGAATGGAATTGAAGCCATTTGGATATGAACATACTTAGATATGTGTGCAAAATATATATGTATAGATGTATAAAATTATATTACCATCATGGATCTGTTGTACATATACCCTAAAAGATACACCTGCCTACCCTCCTGTTTGATATGTGTGCGCCGTAATTAGACCATACGGGACCATCGCGCGCCACTAAATAATAATAAAACGGTGGCATTGAATGGAAAGAAAAAATGATAATGATAAATAGGAGTTGAGTTTCTTGTGGTGTAGACTGAAACGTTTATGAACTCAGTACCCACCTTGTTCCTTACCACAAAGAACATTTCATGGTTGTGTATACATTGAATATATTTTTGTATATTCATTTTGCAATTGTCCACCCTTTTTCTTTTATTATGTGTTTATTTCATTGAATAAAGGCGAGATAAATATATATTTACGGGGTTAGTTATTTTATTTTTACTGTTACATGTTAGTGAACACATTGCACATGAGGTCTGTTACTACTTCGTGTTACCCTCGATAATTTTTTGTGATTCGTTTGTGTACTTTGACACTTGCAATAGTAGTATGAAGGTTGTATTGTTGCGGTGATGCAATAAAGGGAAAAAAATTACTCGAATATATTGAAATAATTAATATTATTGATTCTGCAGTAATCAAATGTTCTAAATGTCAAATTTGTAAAGAAAATTAAACACTATCAATCTTATCTTTCACTTATCCATTCAATTATTCAATTTTATTTTATTTCATTGTTCCAGTTGTGATGCACAAAGACAAAGAAGAAAATTCTCATCGCGACTCGCATTATCGTGCAAGAGAAATGGCAGCGCTTGCAGCATACGACCATCATCATCTTGACGGTGAAATGTTCCTGCAGGTGAGAATCTAACAAAAAATAAATAAATAAATAATCAAACTCAGCCATCAAATAAATTCAAATCATAAACATCATAATCGATCAACACCATACTCATTCCAGCACCCTAACAAATTTCCTCCAACGAATGTTCATATTATGTCACATCAATCTAACAGAAAACAAATCACACCCAATCCATACTTCTACATAATTAAAACTCTCATCCAACTTGATCGATTATCTTCCCATACACAATTGCATTTTCTCTCACAAACTCTCAATATCTTCCCCTACTTTCATTCACAATAATTCTCCAACTGTTCAACACACTTCGCATTGCACCAATACATCATCAACAAATCAAAATGAACGTCTCTATCAACCTGTTCACAACACGCAATTAACCAATCACTGAATGTAGTACAATTAATTAATTAACTTACCAACACAACACATCCTCATACAAATAATTATTTTACAAATACAATCCTGTGAAATTTTCATTAATCAAAGTACTAACCACATAAAAAATAAACTAAAATAAAAAATCATCCAATATACATCTTTATTAAGTATATACACAATACAGAAACATCACACACTAAGGGATGAAGATGAAAATCAAAGAGTACAGTGTTTATGTACACATATAGTAAATGTATCTAACACATGTATAAGGTCGAGCGATGTATCCGGCTGATGAACCGACTATGAAACTCAGCCGTATACCCGAGGTGTCTATTCCTTCGAACATATAGAAGGGTATGCGGATTAATGGTGCTGTATCATGCAATGCTATTACACTCCATGTAGTGGCGTTTTAGATACCGTGGTAGTATACTTATACATGCATCCATACGCGTATATATATCTATGTATGTATTTATATATATAGGTAGACATGGCGAATAGCTTAGATTGCTGATGAAGGACATACTGTGTCCACATACAAAGTCCCAATGGGAATATGTATAGATATTTTTACTCTTGTGTATCTATAACTGTCGGTTATTAATTGTCAGCTCGTTAATTACAATGCTCTTCAAGGATTTATGTAAAGATTAATATTTGTATGTATCAGTGATTTGTGCGTGTTTGAAGCCAATTGGTGAATAGGCGCCGTATGATGATTCGATGAATGACATATAGATCAACACTTTCGTTTTGAATTTGGTTTTGTTTGAAGGAATTAATTTTGTAAGAGTATTTAGGGGGTTTATTTCAATGGATTTTTGTGATTTTGTGTGTGAGGTGATTTTAGATGGGATTTTAATTGGTTTATTCTGGTTTTTTTTGTTGGTGAAAGGTTTTTGATGTAAATTTGAGTGGAGATATTTATTTTTGATGGTGGAGTGTATTTTGATTTTTTTTTTGTGTTTTATCAGTTTGATTAGACAGATATTTTGGCTGTAATGATGAGAATGTGTAGGGATTAATTTTATAAATTTTTATGTGGCATTTTGCGAATTCAGATGATTTGTAAACTGTGACTTTATCATTGTTGCTATTAATTTAACAAATCAATGTTATCAATTTAAAATAGAGTATTGTAAATGTTCACTAATTAATAATGAAATGACAACAAAAATCTGTGGTGGGTAATTTTGATCCTACAACTTCAATTCCAGGATTGCATAAATAAAAGCAGATATTAAATTCTATTTTAAACATTTTTACTGATACCAAAATTTTATTTATTCATCACTACTTATACCAAAAACATAAATTTCTTCAATACCCCGCAGGAGTGATACATAAATTAACAATAAATATAAAAATGGGTCATTGTCCTTGCTTTGTTTCAGAAAATCATATATATTAATTAATTCATTAATATAATTATAATTTTTTATTCTCTTCGTGGAAAATGTAGAGAATAACGACACAAACTGAGAATTAAAAACAAAGAATGAATAATAAGAGAAGTGGGAATAAAAAAAAAATTTACATATCTTATATAGAATGAAGTATAAAATCTCACTCGTAATTTTGTGAACGCGTTCCAACTTGTTGGTGGTATATGGTGGTGGCCTGTGAGATGTCATAAAGCGAATTTACACTCAGGGTTCGTAAAGTTTATGAGGATGAAAAGTATATAGAGGAGTCAGAGCAGAAGAGAGTGAAAGAGAAAGAAAAGGAAAGAAAAAGTCGACGTTGTTGCTGCTCTTTTTGAACTGTGCGAACGAGACTGTTGGTCATATCGTCGCTGTGCAGCGCTGCGTGTGGGAGTTGACTTGCAAATATAGTGGAAAGTGCATCAGAGAGGAGTAAACCGACGAGCGACGGATGCATCATGGAATGAAGGAATAAATATAAATGAAAAATGAGACAAAAGAGAACTTGAAAGAATGAAAAGAAAAAATAAAATAAATAAAAGGAAAAGAAGGAAGAAAAATAATAATAAAAGAATAAGAAAAGCAAGGAGGGCAGTGCCTCTACCACAAGCGCAAGTTCGGAGAACACGAATTATTTATACGGAGAATCGAAGCAGTGAAGAAGGAAGCAAGGAGGTGAGGAAGAGAGGAAGAGAGAACGCCGACCGAGCCTTGATTTCCATAAATCAATAGGCAAGGTACATCGTGGGCTTCTTTCGGCTGGGTCGTTACCGCCAGCGCGCCGCTTCGTATACCTTGATGGATCGCCTCATATGCATTTTTCTTACAAATTGCCAACGTCGCTTTGTAATCGTCGACTCTTATCATCAAGATACACCTTGTCATATATATATATATATTTAATATATATTACCACACTTTGTATTCGTAGTTTATTTATGTTTCAATACTTGAACGAGCTACGAAAAAGATTCTGTATTCATTGAGGTACCAAGTTCAGTATGTAAAAGCTTTTTCAAATTTATAAATCTGGATATTAAGAAAAGAAATAGAACTCATAGAATTAACTGAATTTAATTACGTTTCACGTCAACTGTAGTTACTTAGACATAATTATATATCGATTTGCAGCTGAAATAGTAATTCTGTAATATTTAATTACTCGAATCATTATTTATATTGTTAAATCTATGAATGGTGGAGTTGATGTTGCGTAGTAGCATATGAAACGTTGGATATTTGTCCTGGTGTTGGCAGAATCGTTAACAAGGACACCAAGTAGCCTCTAAAACCCATCATAAGAATCAATTCATAATTTCCTGCGACTGAAAGCACCGAAGTAAAAACATATTCATAATTTTTTTTTCTCATCATCCTGATTGCGATAAGTATCGACCAATATCAGGATAAATTTTAATTCATATGCAACTAATTCTATGCAGGAGATTTCAACTAACAAAATAACAACCAAGACCAAAGAAAAATCCTCATTTAAAATCTCTTAAACTTTAATTTTCTTTCTCACCTCAAAAAAACAATGGCATTTTTCATTATTAATTTTCTGAACTAATCCATTAAATCTATTCTATCAGATAATTATTTTCTACAACGAAATAATATAAATTAATGTATTTCGTCTACATTTAAAGAATGGACATATATATTTATATATATAAAGGGAGGAAAGTGATTTCTGGATGAATCTCCAGGGAAACGACGAGCCCACCATCCAATGAGCGTAAAAATACGTACGTTAAAGTGCGCATGAGAGAGGGTCGTCAGGGGGCGCGGTGTATATCTATAAGGGAGGAAAAGGAGCATACGCGATCAATACGGAAAGGACTAGCGGTGCCAGACCAAGGCGAGCCCCGCGTCAACCCACCAACCTAACCTCTCATATCATCCCAACCCTATCCTGGTGGCCACGCGCGTTATATACTTATATATTAGATACTTATATACATATACCCAACCTGGTCTCTTGCTTTTACCCCCTGGCGCTTCATTCCCTCAATTCGTCCCCCTCACACCGTCACTGACTCAACTGGCTACTCGTCTGCCTTGAAACGGAATTCCGTTTCCTCCATTCTTACTTGTGAGACTCGACCTCATTTCATTTAGCCATGTCAACTTCACTTGCAATGTAAAATTATATTATCTATTTATTTGTTACAACCATCTTGAAAAAGATTTTATATAAAAATATCGTTGATGAACAGAATATTTTGTATTAATAGTTTGATAAAATATTTTTTTTTCATTTGTCTGTCGCATAAAATTTGTTAGAGAACTTTATTTTAAGTTTGTAGAAGAACAAATAAAATGTAGAATATTATAAATAATGTTTTGCTATATTGCATATGTGTGAATATATGCAATCGTGTTTGCAATACAAAATGTGTTAGGGAGAGAATGTGGGAGAGAGAGCCACGGTATATAAAGGGGAAAGGAGCAAAGGGGCCCCGAAGACATGCAACCATCAGCAACAAGTGACGCCTTTGGTGCACGAGAGGACCTCGTGTTATTGTTCTGTTTGTTTACTTATTGAAAAATGGTCAAAATAATTGACGGGAGATTTGGCAAGTTACTCAAACTTATTAAAAAAGTACAATAAAGAGATGGGTAGAAAGAAATTTCGTCCTAATTTTCCACTTCAAATCACTTCAAACATTTCTTTCATAAATTCATCGATCACTTCTCTATAAAATTCTTCAACAAAAAACATTAGAACAATTCTCGCACCTTATACATTTCTTTCAAACCTTCCACAACCCCCAGCCCTTGTAAACCCTTAATAATAAAATAAGGAAAAAAAAAAACAACCCTAACTTCAACAAAAAACATCCCTACATAATTCCAACTCCACAAGTACAAACTTCTTGCAAAAACAATATCCACATGCAATTAACACAAAGCAAAAGAGTCGCGTCCGTGTGCGATCAATAAGCAGATAAATATCTTGCCCTTGAAGTTTATTGTGAGGACGAAACACACTTGTGTGTATCCAAACACACACAGAAAAAAAATTAATATGCTCACAGACAAAACAAAACAGTCCGTCCAACAATATTAAAGAAACCGGTGCGTCTTGACGTTTACAGAGTGACGTTTCATGAGCTCGTTATCAGCTATCATGCACGCATATATCAATATACACATGCCTAAACACACATATATGTACGAAAATATTGTTATTATTTGTTGGATCATCACGAGCAGTAGCAGTCAGGCAGGTGAAACGTAGTCGAGTGCACGCACACGTCAAACCGTTCAACGGGCCATTCAACGCGCAGTTACGCAACAAACAGTAACGGACACATTAATCCACTGTATATTCATTGTAATATATATATAAATTCATGTGTGTATATGAATATATTATTTATATAGAGTGCAAAATGATGATGAGACAACTGAACGCAAACGACAATGCGCAAAGTTATTCGCCCATATGAATTTACTCTCACTCATTCTTACTGGAACACGACGGTTGCAAGCTTATTTGTATATATATATGTATATTTATATCAAGGTATATGCGCTTATATGTATATATACATATATATGTGTTGTATGTTGTTCACTTCAATTGGCCAACGCTCGCGTGCCATCATCAGAGTCGCACGATCGCCCCTGACAATCGTTGGGTGCGATAAGTCCACGCCAAGTTTCTCCAATAAACGACATGCAATCGCCAAAGAGATTCATGCATCATGAAATTATATAGAGAAATGATGAGAGTTGTAACGTATATATTTTGAATTTATTTATTATTTGGTTGATTTGTATTTTTTTTAACTTTTGGCAGAGAATTGGCAAGTTTTGGGTGTTTTAAAATGTTTACAATTTATATTGTGGAAAGACAATGATTTGTAATTTTTTATTTTTCATTGGGAGAATTTACGTTTTGTGCTTTATGAAGAGAATTATGGTGAAAATTTAGAATTTTTATTTAGTAAAGATTTTTAATAACTTTGGAAGTTTCGTAAACTTTTAATTGATGAATTTTTATTTAATTGACTGTTCAGTTATTTTTTTTTGGGGAGGATTACTCATACGAGTAATTTCATTTGTCTTTTTATTGCAACAGCGCGGCCATGTCAGTGGGTTGGATAAATGAAACGCATTTGGATATCGACAAATCAGATTACAATATATTGTATAGTGTTATGTATTGTTGGATATATTGCAAGAGGGGGATTTATATTCATGTTTGTAAATGTGTGAGTGTGTATTTGTGAATTGGGATGAAGAAATAGTGATCCCACCCCTGAAATGGCTCTCATTTCATACAATATAACCCCTCATCTCTTCAATGTGTATAAACATAGGGGACGTTACACCCTTGTTGAGGTGGAATATAAACCAATCAAAATGCAGCATCTTTCCGCGCATGCGATCTTTTATCCTCGTACTACAATCACTCCATTTTGCGTGACATGGCATATCAGATATATTGTTTCACTATTTTCTTTTTTTTTTTAGCAATTAGAATGGAATCAGATTTGAAATAAATCAAAAATTAGAAAGATTTCATTTTATTTTATCATTTTAAAGCAAAAAAATAAATTGTGGTATAAATTAAAGTAAAATAGTAATTTCCCAACTATTATTTTCATAATGAAATAAATTATTAAACAAAAGAATAAAATAGTAATTTCACAAGAGCGTCAATTTATCACTCACAAGTTTAATAAATTATCAAATAAACTTCAAAATATAAATGAAAAAAAAAAATCCAACGAAAATTAATTCTTAAAATTCGTCACTACCCCAGAAAAATAAATTCAATAAATCGCATTACAAAAAAACAAATCGAAATGATATGTTTTTTTTTTCAATTTCAATTCACCACTGCACATCAATAGTAAATAATATTTCTTCTTCATTACTTCAATGATTGAATAACATCGTAAGACATAGGGAGTAAAAGAACGAGTGAGTGAGAGGGCGAGTGCAATAGCAAGAGAAGAAAAAGAAACAACCGAGAGGGATGTAATAAATGATGTATAATAGACGTCTGAAAATATATATTTCACGTTGGTTCATCGGTGCCTGGCACGAAGCCACAGGCGTAATAAAACAAAACAATACATTTAGACGAATGGGAAACGGATGATGGCAGCATAGAGAGGCAAAACGGGTCGAAACTAAAACCTAATAGGGGTTCGAAAGGGCTGTTAAAACTAGAAAGGTTATATTTCAGTGCGAGCTCGACGAGTTTGTGCGCGCGATAAAATAGTCATGCGGTGTATTAACCTGATGATGTTGTATTCAAACAATCATCATCATACATTCAATATATATATATATATATATATTTTATGGTATCGGCACAACCGATAAATGAGGAAAGTTTGTTGTGGCAAAACAGTTTTGGAAATGCCAATGTTATATTGCATGATCAAATACTCAGAATGTACGACGACCATTGTTTGTTTCATTTGTTTTGTTTTATTTACTTTGCTATTTAATTAAACTGAATTGTTAATGAGAATGTTTGTTGTATTTGTTTCGATTGTCAAAATTCAATTTACTGATAAAAACATACATTACACGACACGTTCAATCACGTAAACACAAAATTATTTATTTGTATCTATCAACGAAATGTGTAAAATATCTTTTAGATATTGTAACGTGTCAATGTTATCGAAGGTATATTCTTTCGTGCATCAAATATATATGTAACAAAAAACTATTCGTGTATCATCGACATTTTTCTTTTACACACAATTTTTTCTGCTTTTTTTTTTTACGTATTCACAACTTCTCAATACGACATACCTTTAGATATCACGATCAATTCTATTATCGTTCATTCGTTCATAGCGTGACCATGTCAAATCTTCAGGGGAAAGAAGAAAATAAAATCTCTCTTTTCTCCTTTTTTTTACAAGTATCATTTTTCCTCGTCTTTATTGTTCTATATATTATATATATATATATATATATAGAGATAGTGGGAATGGAAATAGATCCATCAAATATTTTCATTGCATATCCAAACAATTGATAGAGTGCAATTAATTCAAGTATTTCTATCCAAAATAAATATTTTATTTTCCCTATCAGATTTATGATTTATTAATTCTCCCTATTGGCTTTACACGTTCTATATGAAATGGAACGAAGAGGAAACAATATCAAGTGAATATTACAACAATATAGAATAATAATTAATTTATTGCAGATTAAAATATAATTCTAAATCAATCATAAAATGTTTTTCTATCTGATTTAATTTGTCTTAATTAAAAGCTCCTGTTTGTTGTTTATTAAAGCAAAATTTCTGGAGAAATTCTTCAACTTATTTGTCTTTCAATGAATATTTTTCAGAAACAACAATAAAAAAATTAATAATATATAAAAGATATTTTTTCTTCATTTATTTTCCAGGCACTGAATGGATTTTTGCTGATACTTACATGCGACGGAGAAGTTTTCTTTGCCACACACAGTATAGAAAATTACCTTGGTTTCCATCAGGTGAGCCAATTGACTTTAATGTGTTTTCTTATGTTATCATTATCATATACAAACATTGTATATAAATGTATCTACGTTTGAAGTAAATGACAATATAGATCAGGTGAACGAATATACATGAAAGGGAAAAGTTATCGCAGCGCAATTTCACTCGCGTGATGTGTGTTGTATATACAGATTTATATACATTTACAATGTACATACATAAAAATGAAATACATTGAGCTTGGTGAAACGATTGTGTTCAACCCGGTGACAACATAGGGTGTGTCCAATTCGATTCAAATCCAATACTCTCTGTCTTATATTCCATAAATACACATAAATCTATAATATAAATATATATATATATTTTTTTTTAACACAATCAACATAAGGATATAAAAAAAAAGGAATACGAAGGAATTTAACATAATAAATAATGATATGAAAATATCAAATTTGAAATTATAAAACACAAAAAGAAGTGAAATGAAAAGTACAAAAGAATTAATTAAATTTATTGTAGAATATTATTTTTTTTTCTATTCTTATTCGTCAAATTGTTCAAATATTCTTTTTGTTTATACTGATTAAAGTTTTTTCATATCAATACAATTGTTGCAGTGATAATTTTATTAGAATTATTAGAGGTAATATAAAAAAAAAATGATTTATAACAAATTCGAGGAATTTTTCTCACCCTGATTTAACGTTACCATTTATTTGATACTTCCAATGCATGCTCTCAAATCTTATTTATTGCATTCAAACTCAACTATTTCTTTTTGCGTGTATGCAGAAAAAATATCGCTCTGCATTTGATTGCCTTTCTCTTTCATTTTTCATTTTTATTATTCTATTTATTTATCTATTTTTTCTTTCACTCGTGAACCTTTCAGGCATCTCTTTTGCTTGAAATCATGTAACACATCCACATCCACATCTACACACACACTCATATACATTTGAATATGTACATGTGAACACTTTATATATAGATATATAGAGTTAGGGTCTTTGTTCACACCCAACAACACCAAGTCACGCCATGTTTGTCAAGTTTAGTGCACGTGTCGCGTTTACACGCGCGTCAACCTGTGCCAGGATGTTCCTCAAATGTATAACGTGAATATATAGATCATATAAAAATATTTATAAACTTATATATTCATATTGAGCATTTATGTGAATGATTTTGAAAGAAAATAAATTACATATCACAACATAAAATATCTTAACTAAAATAAAGAATAAATATTTTTATTCTTCTATAGAATTTGTGTAATGGGAAAAAATGATAAGGAAATTTTTTTATTGGTGATATTAGATTCGCATTGGTATGTTTAAATATATGTTTATGTATTACGTATAATGTACTGTGGGTATAAGTCGCGTCACGGCTGATTTGAGGGTAATGTTTGGTATAATGATAATGACAGCGCGTGCAAAACCATCTGCAAAATCGCACTCGACGTATATAATTCACCCTGCGGGTGCCGATTTTTACCGACAGTTAGTACAAATTTTTTTTCGTATTATTTATCTTTCTACCTCAGAATATTATTCGTTCTTTTTTTTTTTTATTATTAAATCGAGAATGTGTATAATGAGATATCTTTGGTATGTAAAAAAATATATTGCTTTGAATTTTCTTTATTTTTTTCATCACTGCAATTTTATTTTGTAATTTAATTCAAAATGTATGACATAATTATCGCACAATTCATCTCCTTTTTCTGTTCTATTTTTTATTTATTTATTCATCATTATGGTTATTATTGTTAGTTGACCCCGTCGCTCACGATTATCCAACATATTTCACTCTATTACCCCTATATTTCCCTTATTTGCATACGCATTTAAAGATTGAAACTGTATATAATCCAGTGTAGTGAACGATAACACAAACGTGTGCAGCTCAATGGTAAATTCGTGATAGAATCATTTTCCCCGAACGTTTAAAATAATAAAAAATGGGGGAAAAAAAAACAAGCGAAAAGAAGAAATGGGAGAAAAATGAACAGCAACTAAAGATAAAGTCGATTAAAAAAAAAATGATTGAATTAATTCATAAAATAAACAAAACGATAAGAATAGAAATGAAAATATTAATTTTACAATTTGTTTAAATATTTCAATACTTCCTGTTAAATAATTTATTACCGTCAAATATTATTGATAAAAAATGGCAGAAGTTCATCATAAACATTTGAATTATATTGATGATACTATAATACAATTAATTGGAACTAATAAACACTCAATTGATCTCACTCGTCACTTTTAAACATATAAATAAATATTTTTGATTTTTCACTTAATCTTATTTCTTCTCGCTTCATCCTCTCTCAATCTATATCTCTGCAGTTTATATTTTATTTTTATTTTTCTTTCCCATTATTATTTTATTTTATTCTTTTTCAATATTGCCTGGCGCAAAAGCATACACACACCGTCGTCATAATTCATTGGCGTAATTGAGAGCTCAACCTCGTGCTCGCCCTTGTGTATTTATACAGTACGTTATAATGTCCTTAGTACGTGTATATGCACCGCGTGATATGTTACCGGCGCTCTATATTAATGAGGCCCGCCGGATTAATTATTATTACTTGGCTGATTTGTTTCAATTTGTAGGGGTCCTTTGATCGAGCCGAATCGTGTTTTCATCATTTTACAATATGCCCGAGGGATTTATTTGATCCATCGACGTATTTACCGATATATTATTTTTCTTCTCATCGCAATCTCAAATTTTTATTCATTTATCTGTTCCGCTCTCTGTCTCTTATTCGCGAAGAGATGAATTTCTTTTTTTCTTTTTGCTTCTTCTTTTAGGTTGTTTCATATATTTATTTATTTATTCATTTTTCTTTGTTATATCGATATGTGTATATGATGACAGTGACTTATCGTTTGTGGTGTATACTTTTCCAATTTTTTATTACTACGCGGTCCAGCTTTCATCGCGTGACGATGATATATATATATATATATGTGTGTATGCGTACGCGCGATCGATGCAGCGAATAAATTATTAAATTATTTCACATGAATCCCAATCGGATTTTCTGATGCAGTATATAAATATTATAATCGAATTATGAGCTGTCGTGAAATATTTCAGTCGAATTTTTCGAGTTAAAGAATTATTTTTAGTTGGTGGATTATTTTTACACTTTGAATCAAATTGTAGAGTTGTCTGTCATAAATTTTTATTAAAATGAATGATCATTCAGAATTTATAGCCAAATCAAGATCATATTAAATATCTTCTCTTTGTTTTTCTTCAAACGAGAAATAAGCTCAAGATTATCCTTATCAAAATAACTTTATAACCAAATTAAAATACAAATAAATATTAAAAATAAAAAAATTCCACTCGCAAGTGACAATTCTTTATCAAACACACCAAGAGAAATTAAATCAAATTGAAGAGAATGAAAACGACATTTGCAAGAGAATGAATAAAAGTAAAAAAAAAAATTTCAATATATTTTGGAGAAGATATGAGGGAAGGATTGTACAATATACAAGGGCGCGCAGAGAGTATAAAACTGTGCAGAGAAATAAAAAAGAATAAGAGCTGGGCCGGTTGCCGGCGGGGGTGCGCGCGCAAACGCGTCTCCACAAAATAATTACAAGCTCTTAATTAACGACGAGAGACGATCGTAAAGCCATCCATGACGCAGCCGCTTCGTCCCGCGAGTGCATGTTTCAAGATTATTTAAACCGGCAATGGGTAAGGCACACACAACGAAGAATATATTCATGCACATATACACTAAACTTATTCATATACAACTTTTACCTATAAACGACCATGCGATGTGTGTTCCCAAGGGCATTCATGATTTTTGACTTTGTCATACAATCTTTAATAAAAAAACAAAAGACAATAATTAATTAAATAAATAAATAACCAACTATTTTATCAAATATATCCAATTTCATTATGGAATAAAAATAATTATCAAACTACAAAGTGGAGAAAAAAAAAACATACTAAATAAATATCAGTCATTATATCTCGTTGACAATTAAAAATGAATTTAAAATTCATTTTCACATATCACACACTTATTGCAGAAAATAATATTGCGAAGAAAAAAAAAATATAAAAATATTAAACAGCACAGTGAGTAATAAAAATACGGAAAAAAAAATAAATCTGAAAGATTGATGACTATGTGTGGGTTTTACTTCAAATGGCGATTATAAACTCGATAATACCATCGGTATTTTTTTATTTTTCTCTTTTTCATTTTAAATTCTTTGGCGAATCAACTGAGAATAAGGACGAAATTGCGGGGCTCGTTAATTTTTATTTGTTGGATGTCTGGGGGCTTTTGATGTTGGTGGTGGTGTTTAGACTTCAGATGTTTTACAGTACATCTACACTTTTATACTGTATAAAGTTCTCTTTATATATATGTATTTATTTATATATGGATACAGTCAAAAAATGTAAGAAACAGGCGCTGCAAAAGAAGGTAAGAAACGCACAGGGTGATGTGGGCAAACACGTGACCGCGCAATTATATGCTCGTCAGGTCGACCCTGAGGGCCGCACGTCGTCGCGCGTAGTTTCTCTTCTCTCTCACTTGCTAACTCTCTATCGCTCATGGTAATTAAAATATAATTTGTGATTAGCCCAACTAATGAGGGCGATCTTTCAGATTGTAAAGTACTATTATTTTTATCCACACATACACAGTTATATAGTTACATATTATAACCATTGTCCACACACAAAAATATTACATATATCACCGTATCTACCTATATAACGTGACGGCTAACAATTACACTCGGCAACCACATTGTTAATAACATGTTGCTTTTTTTATTTCTGTTTATCTTTTCAACCGACGGCAATTTTCTTTTTAACACATTCTACAACTTAACGACATCAAATATATTTTTCTTTTGTTTACCCTTTTTTTTCTTTCCATTTCAATTGTTTTTCTCGATTTTTCACTGTATTTTCATTACAATTATTATAAACAGTCAATTCATACCTTATAATTTTTATTATTTATTCATTTATTCAGAACAACATTAGTGAAAATACTCCACTCAATAATAAACAACCTCCGACAAAATATACAAAATTTTCACTGATAAATTTAACATGAAAATTCCAATTATTTATAGTACAATTTTCATAATAAAAATTCTCAAACCATTACTAAAACTCCCAATCAACTACACCAATTATAATAAAAAATAAATTCAATCGCATTCTCATTTCGTCACGTCATAAATTATCACAATTATTACTAATAATTTTCTACAATAGTTCTTTTTATCTACATAAATTTTTCCAATTGTGTATAATACACTCGAGACGAATAAATAAAAAAAAAAAAATAACAACCACAAATATTTAACGCGTAAATGATGAAAGATTAGTGCAGGGCCAGTTCATCTGCTCGATTACCACGCGCGGCAACCATGTATTAAAGTTTAATTAAAATTAGAGCAAACAAATGTGTATATATCGCGATGCTGGACGATGAGAGGTTATATAGGAATCTGCGCCGCTCAGCGGGAGTTTTATATATACATATATACATCCCTTTACATATATACATAGATATATATATATAAAGCAGCGTGGCATGGACAACGAATCTTCTCGAGTGAATTCATTGGGATATCGTATAAAGTTGACCGCCTGGTCGTTGTGATGGTGGAGAAGATGGCAAATGCGCGCGCGCAAACTTATCTTCCCTTCTTTTTTTTTTATTCGTTCCGCCTGTGTATTTATATATATCTATACATATATATATATACATGGACAACCCTGCAGTTATGCCCACGATCATTTCCCTCACAATGCACCTTCAATTATTTATTGACGCATGAATCTTTTGTGAAGGATTTAATGCTGGCCCGGTAGTCGTCGTGAAAAGTTGCCGGCTATTTCTGCCTTTGGTCAACACCTTACTAAATATTTCAACCATGACATGTATAAGTTGGAATATATAAATATCAAGTGCAATCACTTGATTTAAGGCTTGCGAGTATGGAAGACGAAGGGTGAAAAAATAAAAAAAAAATGAATTCACTTACAATTACTTCAACTGGTCAATTTTTATTTTTATTTCTTTCTTTAAGGTATTTTGTTTGTAAATTTGCAGTGTATGAATTGTATTGGATTTATATACTTTAAACGTTTATGAATAATGCATTTGTGTATGAATTAAATATTCTAAATCGATATATGGTAGAGGTAGTATTTGTTCAAGTTTTAACTTGTTATTAAATATGTGAAGAATGATGATAAAGTAATTGTGGTCTTGTTGATAACGTTGGAAAGTTTTACGTAGTTAAATTGGCTGACGTCCAACGTCGTCTTTCGTTAACTATAGAGTCGTTCGATAATTGTGTTTATAGTTTTTATGAGTTTGTTTAGAATGTTGTACATTCAAGACTGTGATTGTGATCATAGTTATGCATGTATATATACATTTTAGTAATTTTGATTTGTATTATTATTGAAAATGTATGAGAAAAATATTTTTTAATCAATTTTTATGTTTTAAAACATTGTGAATGATAATGAATCAGTGAATAATCTCACGATCATTAATAAAATAAAATTATTTACAATCTTAAAACAAATTTTAATTAAATAACAAACATTTAGTGCTTTTCAAGTTCGAACATGTCTTCGTATCAAAATACATTTTTATATAAATTTAATTCCTATTTGATTTTAAACAAAATCCTCACATAAATAAATTATTTGGTCATTCAATTTATATTTTTCCATTTCATTTTTGTATTTTAATATAAATTTATTCTACTACGTTGTCACTGTTGACCATGAATAATAATAAATCACGATAAAAGACTCGTCGAAGCAACTTCTTTGTGTCGTATCAGGAGCACGAGGATCACGACTCTCATGTTCAATTCTCTTTATATGTATGTGTATAGATATATTAAGTTCACTATTCGTATTACATATGCTTTCTATGGCCATTTATTATTCGTACATTTCCGCAAGTGGTAATCGAAAACACCTCGACCTATGTGACTTTAGTACTGTTTTTATTTTTTTTTGTTTCATTGAAAAGAAGAAGAAAAAATAAAAATATTATTTATTTTTTCTTTCAGTTTCTAATGGTGTGAATAGTGTCTAGAGAAAGGTTACAGTGCTGAAACATTGCATGTCTAATATTTAAACATTGCCATGATGATAGTAATCATTCTTAGAATAATATATGTGCCCATAAATTTTTAGTATTTATACATGAATTTATTATGAAATATTTCAAATATTTTAAGTAAAAAAATAATCGTGTCGATATTTTAGGTTGAGTTTTATTTTCAATTCTTTTGTTTGAATTGATTGCAATTGTCATTTTGTATTTGAATTAAAGAGCTGAAAGATTTCGGATTGATGTCATTCGTTGTATGGGTTAAATTTATGAGGGTGTGGAGGGTAGAAAAAAAAATATTTCTTAGCAGAGCGTGGTTTCGATCCACGGACCTCTGGGTTATGGGCCCAGCACGCTTCCACTGCGCCACTCTGCTCTTGTAGGGGTAGTTTCTTAAGTAGCATCAAAAGCTTGGCTGTGAGTTACCCTGTTCCAGTTTCCGACCCTCTTACAACATTTGGCTTGCATAATATGAAGACTCTGTCACATTTATTGGAATAATGGGGTTGGAATTTATGAATTGATCACTGATATGATATTCACCTCTGATGAAGAATGGGGTGGTTATTTTATGAATTGAATTAATTCTGTTTAAATCTGAGGTTCATGAGAATGTTCTGGAATTGAGAAACTTGTCCAGAATTAATTATGGGACTTTTTACAATGTAAAAAAATTATTTGGTAAATTATGACAAACTATTTTTATGTTGTTGATGTGAATAATAATTTTTTTTATTGAATTTTCATGTTATACTTCTTGTCAGTGTCTTATAGTCACTATCAAACACAAAATAAAACTTTAATATGTCATTTTGTAGCAAATATGAACAAAGAAACATTGTAATAAATAATTAGATAAATTATTCATCAGCCAATAACATAAAAAAAATGTTTTCTCTTTATGTTTCAGTCTGACATCGTTCACCAAAGTGTCTACGAGTTGGTACACAGCGAAGATCGCGAGGAATTGCAGCGACAATTGATGTGGAATTCCTTTTTACCGTCGGAAAGTGCAAACCTTCCATTGCACGACGCACTCTCAATTCAACATAGTCACGTTTTAGAGCGGAGCTTTACAGTTCGCTTCCGTTGTCTTCTCGACAATACTTCCGGCTTTCTGGTGAGCTCCTCATCCTTAAAGAATAAGAAAAAAAAAACATAAACTCAACTCAACGACAAACAATTAATCTATAAATACACATGAGCACTTGAATTCAATACAAATGAAAATTACAAAAATTCACAACAAAATAATAATTAATTATTTCACTGTCATAAATGCAACGAAGAATATTAAATTGAGACGAATTTTGTTTGAACATCTCCGACACCATCATCTACAACACCCTCACCTTTTACCCAACTCGGTAATTGCTTTTTTCCTCCTCCTGTCTGGCCTCCCGAGCGTCACGTTCACGCCCTACCTATGAACAAATTTATAATAAACACACACATATGTACATAAATATACTCACATAAACATGCATTAACGCAATCCACATTAACAAATAAATAATTCAACCTTTCTATCAATCCAAGAGGAAGTTTACACCGGATATGAAAAAAATGTATAACAATTGAAACAAAACAATTGAAAAAAAAATCAATGCACAAAATAAATATTTCCTATCTGCCTTAAATTTATAAACAATTCAATACAAATGTTTTAAACTCAATTATTCACATATAAATGTAAAAAGAAATTTATGAACAATTTCAATAATTCAATCTGCACTAAACTAAACGCCAAGACGAATCTAGATGCCTGCACAATTATAAATGGGCAAGCAAAACGTCAGAGGGTAACATCATGAGACCGTGTAGGTAGAATGTATGTGTATATCTGTATGAAAGAGGCGGGGTAACATTCTCCATTCATTCATCGAATGCCCTAACGCGGTTGGAATCGAAGTCACGCAAGTGGTAAAAGATAGAAAGAGAATTCAGCTCAACTCTAAACCCAAAGCTCATATGTGTTTCGTGCTGTTCGCCTGGTCGGGCTAAAAGCGGATTCACGGAAGACTCTTCTCTTACTTTCCTTTTACACTCTCTCTCTACCCTTCGTTTCACTCGCGTACTATCCCTTCATATCAAGCTTACGTACATACGTTCATCCATGACGTACATTGTTATGTAGTAGTTTAAGGTTTGTGAAAGTATATCGATTACCCTAAAAAGACGCGCAAAACGTAATTGCAAACAAAAGTTAACACTGACGTAGACAAATAAAATTTTATGTTTACATGCATGCATCAATGACGTCATTCTTAAAGTAACTATAGAAATAAAAGTGAAGTGTTTGTATATATATATACAGATTGAATTGAAAGTATTATTATATGTATATATATAAACGTAGATAGATAATTGGACTTTTGGGAAATTTAGAAATGAATTGAATAGAAAGGGCGATGTTTATATATTATACTTTTATATGTCTAGAGATATAAATGTAGGAACCATCTGCTCCATTTCCACCACTGTTCCACCCACTTCATTCTTGATATATAACTCAATTATTTGGTATATTTTATTATTATTAATTCATCCAATTGTCTATGATCGACTGTATATGAATCATAATTTGAAAATAATTTTCTGAATTGTGTATTGAGTATTGAATTATTGAGAATAATTTTAGTTTATTTTACGAAAATCAGGAGAATATTGAAATTTTAATCTTAGTTTGGTATTTTTTTATTTAGCTATAGACTTTATTTAGGGACAATGGTGATGATGATTGAGAATGGAGAAGAAAATTTACAGAATATAAATCAATTGTTTGAACAAAACCGCAAGAACTGCCAAGCAACGTCACAAAACACTAATTATCTTACCGCAAACAGAAGCCGCTTTGAGGTCATGTTGTTATATGTATAGATGTGGTAGACACATATGAAGGGGCGATGCTGGGACAAAAGAATATTATAACCGGTCGACAACGACAACGACTATGAGAACGAGACTGCAACTCCTTTTGAAAATATATGAAGAGCATGTGAGAGCGCGAGATTTACCAGTAGTTGATGCTGCTACCTGTGCGTTCTCATCTTTTGCTCACTCAAATAAGTCACACAAAACTCCCTCGTTGGTTGAGTATATGGTGTGGACAAAAACACGGCGGCTTTGACGTTTATGAAAATGAAACTGTAATCGTAAAATGAGTTTACGGGCGCTGTTGTATACACTCACACTTTTTAATGCTGATGCATTGACATTGAACAATGTGCTTGAACAAACAAACAAATATATTAAAAAAGAAAAGAATCAAAATTGAATGTAATTTAATTTTGTTTTTATATTAAAAAAAAAGGTGAACGTTAATTCATTAATTTTTTTTCTTTGTTACTTTATACTTACAGAGATTAGATATCAGGGGGAGAGTTAAGGTGTTACATGGACAAAATAGAAAAACAGAGGAACCACCATTGGCATTATTTGCTTTGTGTACACCATTTGGTCCACCTTCATTGTTGGAAGTACCGCAGAAAGAAGTGATGTTTAAAAGTAAACATAAATTGGATTTCGCTCTTGTATCAATGGATCAACGGGGCAAAATGTTATTGGGTTATTCCGATACTGAATTAGCTAATCTTGGTGGATATGATTTGGTCCACTACGATGACTTGGCGTACGTTGCCAGTGCACATCAAGAACGTAAGTTGATATTTTAGTAAAGTATTGATGTTTCACATCCACATTCGTGAATAATTTCAGCCCTTGTGCTTCGATGATAAGAAATTGAAATGATCATTCCACTTATTCCACTTGCAGTTTTGAAAACCGGTGCCTCAGGAATGATTGCGTACAGGTATCAAATGAAAGACGGTGGATGGCAATGGCTACAAACAAGTTCACGACTTGTATACAAAAATTCAAAGCCTGATTTTGTTATCAGCACTCATCGACCACTCATGTAAGTAACAAAATCAGAACATCCTGGAAATGTCTTCTATCATGATGAAAAAACAATTATTAATTTTTATTATTTATTTGATCATTACAGGGAAGAAGAGGGTAGAGATTTATTGGGCAAACGTACCATGGACTTCAAAGTGAGTTATCTCGATGCCGGATTAACAAATAGCTATTTCTCGGACAGTGAGAGTCTCACAGGTGCATCAATGACACCGACACTGCCGGCACAACCAGCTCCACAGCGTGTGAATCGTCGTTATAAAACTCAATTACGTGATTTCTTATCAACGTGTCGTAGCAAACGATCAAAGATAAATAATCAATCTGCAAATTCACCACCAACAACACCAACAGTTGCGTCAGTTGATTATTTAACTGCTGATACAAGTGCAGCAGCGGCAGTTGCAGCAGCATACAGCAATCTGAACACCATATATCCAACACCATACGCACCAACGGCAGTCGCAGCAACCACCGATCCATCGTTGACAACATACATTGGCCACACTGGGAATTATCATCAAACACTCTATCCAACGACTGCTTTAGACAATCGCTACCTCACTGCGACGGAAAATTTATTTCAATATCGTCCCTTAGGCTCTTATTATCCTGAATATCACACAACAACTGCATACAATGGCTTTATTGATGTTTCATTACCAACTTATGACACACATCAATTAGCTGGTAGCAAAACTGAAGAACGTTTGTACTGTCAGCAGCTCGCCGAATCACCAAAATACAGTTATGTCGATACACGACATCCAAATAGTGTTAGCGGTGGTTCACCATATGCGCCAAGTCCAATAACAGCAACGCCATTGCATCAAACCGGTGGCAGTGATATTGGTGTCGTTAGAACGGGCAGTCGCCATTCACTCGAAGGTGCTTCTTCAAGTAATTCAGCAGGCAGTTCACCCGTCACGACTGCCAATGGTGTTAGAACGCCTAAAATGGAAGACGTTAAACCAGATGTTTATGGAAGTGAAGCGCCAAGACAAACTGTTTTAATGTGGGGTCCACCACCAGCAAGAAGTCCATTGAGGAATAATGGCAGTTATAGTCCACCTACGCCACACTCGACGCACTCATCGCATTCGAATAATGCGGCGAATAATGCAAGTGGTGTCGTCAGTAATGACCCATTGAAATCATTGGCAGAAATGAATTCAATTAATGGTGATTGCAAGTGGAAACAAACTTCACCAACGGGTCAAACTGCGCCTAGTCCACCTAGAGGGAAAAATCAACAACAGCAACAGCAACAACAGCAGCAACAGCAGCAGCAACAGCATCAACAAGCGCAGTATCCAGTTACTACAGGACATTATGGAACAACGGGCGGTGGTTATCCACATTCGCATTCGCATCAAAGTCACGCTCATGTTGAAACAGGCGCCGAGGTATGGCAAGGAGTCCAACATCACCATCACTACCAGTACTATCCTCCTTACCACCACCACCACTACCCCGCACCACCACCAAGGCACACGCCCCAGTGAGTGTCACCGCTAGCTCACCAATTATTTTACATTTTTATTTTTATATTTTTCTCCATCGTTTCCGTTTTCATTTTTTCTGATTAGTTTTTTATTATTCAACGCCAAATCAGTTGTCATTATGTTCCGGGATTTATTGTTGAAATGAATTTCAAGAACAAGGTTGTGAAACATTCACCGTGTAACTGTTTTTGCTAAGTGCTCGATCTGGTGTGCACTCTAATAGCGTTTACAAATACGATTCGTTCTTTTACCATTATTTTTTATATTACTCCGCTATATTCATATACGTACAGATATATTCAGTTACGTCTTTTTTATTATTACTACCTTTAGAGTGATCGTATCAGTGCGCCGCTGTTTTCTATCTATTTTTCCTCGTTTGTCGTAACAATATGACTTTATTGGCTTACAAGCTCAATGTGTGTAATTTACGTAGGAATTTTTTTTGTTAAGCATAACATTGATGATCGATTTTGGTTTCTTTGCTGCTACTGCACGGAATATTGTTGATTTCTATTTTTTGTGTTACTTTTCTCACACTTTTGAAATTGCTCTCACAATACAATGCAGTTATTGATAAAAGTTCCGAGGAAAATATTGTAAAATATAATGATACAGAAAAAGAAAAGAAAAGGAACATGGATGGTGTCAATTTATTAATGGATTGTTTATGAGCCACCTTGTTTTTACCTCGACATTGACGAGAAAAATTTACTTTTGGTTGCAGCACGTCACCATCGTCGGTGGCAACGGGGACGGCAGCATTGGGAACAGACATGGCCATGTCCATGGGACACAACAACACAACCACCAGCAACAACACCAACAACACCAACAACACCAACAACACCAACACCAACTCCTTGTATCATCCGCCCCATCATCACGTATCATCATCGGCTGTCACAATGGTACCAGCTGCGTCACAGATAGCAAACCGGACGCCGGGAGTCCTCTGCTGTCCATCTCTGAGGTGACCAACACCCTGCTCAACCAATAGCTTCATTGTAGCGTCTGATGATTAATCGAATTAATCAATTACTTTAAGAATAAATTGACTACACGTGGAAAAGAATAAAAATAATTATTAACGCATCGACGATTGTATGATATGAATGTGTGTCAGGTGCTAGGATTTATTATTTAGTTTATTTCGGTAATATATATCTTAGTATTTCCCTTTTATTCTTTGATAAATTGTGGAAGACGTTTACTGGGAATGACAAACATATCAGTCGTAAATTATCAACGATTATTGTAAAGAGGCTAGTTTAAATATCGAATCAAGATTATGTGCAAGAGAAATGAAGCGGGAGGCAGACATAGAAGAGGGTTGTGAAATAGATAGACATATAGAGTGTGGTTGTAGAAAGAAGCAAGAAAATAGACGATATTGAGTTATTTGATACGCAGAAATGTGCGTAATTCGAATAATTAATTGAATGTTTTCAGGTGGGACATTGTCATAGGAAATGCGACAGTGTGATACACAATTTTCTGTATAATATCCTATATTATGCTTGTATAATTTTCTACAAGAAGAAATACGTATTCTGTGATATGTGTTAGGTAATTGAAAACACAATAATCGTCAGAGACGTACATAATTGTAATATTTATTAGTGTGAAAGAGGCAGCGATGAAATAAATAAATAAATAAATAAATAAATAAATAAATGAATAAATACATTTATATATATTTGTTTGAATGAATTAAATAAATATATATATGTGCATGTATATATACTTCATATGTATATCGAAAATATTTGATTTTATTGGACAAGAGGGAAGATGATGAAGAAACAATTGTACTGATTGTGAAATTTTTTTTTTAATTAAAAGAAAAAAGTATTTCATCGTTTTTGTAATAATTGATATCTTTCATGTTTTGTTTTGATTCAATTCATATTGCGTTTCTTTCCACAGAATGATAAAAAAAAATTAAATTAGATTAATTTCGATCGAAACCGAGTCTTGCCAATATTCTGTTAATAAGTTTGTAATTTTTGTACTTAATTAATTTATACACACTATTTATGCAAAAAAGAAAACAAACAAAAATTGTTTTTCAGGGTGGTATTTAAAGAAAAATGCGTGCTGAGGTGAGCCTTCCATATGTGTAAATGCAATTTAGTTCTCACTTGCAAAGCCAAAGGAATTTATTCATTTTAAAATATGTTTTGAGCGACAGAAAAGTATTGGCTTTTTATTCACTTTGGAGAATTTATGGAACTATTGGGAAATTTATATGAAATAATAGTAAACAAATAAATTGACTTTGCAACTGAGTGCAATAAATTCCTGTGTCTCAAATTCCCTTTTACATTGAAACATTTTGAATTTACTAACTATTGCTGAGAAAAGAAAATGAGAAAAGATGAAAACTACTAGTAATAAGAAATCGAGTCTAGTCCATGTATAATGCGAATTAGTAGTCGTATATATGCCCTCCTTGAACGAGAAAAAAAATATTCTAACATTTGTTTGGTATTATTCAATGCTCCGAGAAATATTTTCAAAGTAGGAGCATGAAAAAAAAATGTATATTCATTGTATATTCACATTAATATTCAGATAACAATTAGCTAAAATGATATTCTCTTGTGAGGTTCACTTGAAGATAGATTATCACAGTCTATGTCAAATTATGTTAATAAAAATTGGGTCGGCGACAGAATTTTTGTATCATGTTCTCAACATTCTATTGACAATTTTCGTTATATGTCATGCCATTGTTATTTCATGATTTTTATTTTTTCCACAAATTGTCTTTAATTCCGACCCACAATAGCTACTAAATCATGCCTTTGATCGTTGGAACAAAAAATAAATGAGAAATAATGGAAGCTAACTATGACGATGGGAAAAATACAAAATATTTTCACACTTCTCTCGATGCTTAATTGCAACGCATCGCATGTACTCAATGTGTTTTTTGTGATGATGACAACATATCATTAATTAATATCCAATATTTCATCCGAACAGTTCACAATTCCCTTTCTACCTATGACACACAAAAAAAATCGTATTTATTTGATACTCTCGTATATTATTACGATAAAAATATTGAAGGAAAGGATATTTATTATTGTATCATATCATGCCAAACCGAATAAGAAATTTTACGATCACTTGATCACGATTATATGTTCGAAAGAATGAATTGATCCCGTAGGAATTTGTTAGCCGTATTCATATCGCTAAACTTAAGCTCTACAAATAAAGAATATAAAGAAAAACAAAAAAAGAATGAAAAACAATTTCAAAAGTGTATCAAATGTTTATATAAAATAAATTATAACATGATAGAAAAATGTTCTCTCTTCTACCACAGTAAAACAACAAATACATTCGAATTGACGTCAATCAATTAAATTGGTATTTTTATTTATTTACATTTATATTTAATACAAAAAATATCGCAATGAATAGAATAAAATTTATTTATCTCATAAAAAAATCTCTTCTTTTTTTTATATTATTTTGGTGATGAACTGGAAGTATCGCACAGAGAGAAAAAACAAACAAACAATTATTTACATTTATTAACAATATACTGTAGCGTGATGGAGAGTAAACAAATCAGATTTAAAATAGGGTAAACGTGGAAAATAAAGATGAATTTCATTTTTATCGCCTCTTAATATCGTTTTTATAAACATGTCCGCTTTCGTTTGACGACATTATTATTCCGTGACTTCAACGGTGATTTTCTCTGTGAATGCCGTTTCAATATTTCCTCCAATGATACACAAGATTCACAAACATCGCAGTCATTGATTTCCAATAAACACAAATTATGCCGCCATTTATTATATGGATCCTTATACGCACATTCAGGATTTATATTACTGTATTCACTTATATCTGGACCACCATGACACAGTTTTATGCTCTCTACATAATCAAGAACAGATTCGAGATCACCCATAGTGCGAACACATGGTGGTTTATCCTTTAATAAAATTCTCGAATTGAGTAAGAATAGTTCAAAGTAAAGTTTTTCATCAAAAACAATCTGCAAATGAAAAATCTAAATTAACACCAAAAACATAAGACCAAAACAACGATCGCTTTCACACCGAATTAATTCTATATGGGAAATTTGATCATCAATCCAGTCATTTATATATTTCCAAGTATGACATGTTCACTTGTCAATTGCATATTCATTATTGAAAGATTATAATGGCTCTACAAATATTTTCATATGTAAATTTCTAACTGTTTCAAATAGGAATTGAATCATTTTTATTTTGAACACCACATTCAAAATACTTCAACTGCTAATAATATTTACCTGTTTTACATAAAATGGTTCCAGACCTCTTCCATGTGCATTATGCATCATCATCTCACTTATAACAATTCTTTTTACTGGATGATCTGTACAATGAATAGCCCACGATCTATTTGGTAATACAGAAACAACTTCATCTGAATAACGAATGTGATCAAATAGCCTTTTGATATGTGGATCCACAACGGTCTCTTTCACCACCAATTTCTCATTATTCTCAGCAGTATTCGAATTCCTTACATTGTCATCCAATGACTCAGGAAGATCTTGAGTCGTCTTATCCTGAGAATAATCAACATTTCATGTGCGAAATTTAAAGGATGCCATCAACATTTCATTTCCTGATTTCGCAGATGTCGATATTTTAGTTATGAAAATTTATGATTAATCTTATACATACTGCATTGTTCGTGTTGTTTGATTCATTCCTCTGAGGCTGAGTTTGATCAGTTGGAAGATCTTTCACACTCGCAGATGTCTCGGAAGTATTATTATTATTGACTCCATCATTGGCTTCTTTATCATTTTCAGATGGCTCAGGTCTAATAAGTTGTCGAATAACTTTCGTCAATTACATCAATTTCAATATACGTTCTATTATCATATTATACATACGTATATCAAATTCATGTAATTGTACTCAACATAACAATCTTACCTTGCATTTATATGATTCTTTTTCACTAGAGACTTCCTCTTTATTTTTCGTGGCATTTTTCACTCCTTAGTCTCGTTATTATTCCTACTTCTCTCTGTATCAAGATATGGAATCACATCTGTCATTACTGAACAGCACAGTGGTCAATGGATCGAATGATCACCCTGTAGTTGTTGCCCAATTCACTAACCACGATCGGACGGAAATGATTGTTGGTAATTGGACATGTCGACTATTTAGATATTGCATTGAGTGTCATCACATGAGACAATATAGAAATATTTGAGTGAGCTTAAAGTCAGTACTGTCTTACCGACTGATTCCAAGATTCAAAAGTGCTGGTATCCATTGCGCGCACGAATGTAGAAATGTTTTGTGCGTATGTATGCTACTAATTAGGTTATGAATGATTTTGTTTGATTCTGAGTGTCGCCATTTGTGGAGTATATAGGCTTATTTCCATTCGGGGTTGCATTGGCCGGGTAAATTCTTATTAAAGTTGAAAAAAAACATAAAACTCGCTGCAGCTTATTCAATTTCCCTCTCAGTACATGCCAGATCGCTGAAGGGAAGTTATTGCGATTCTAGCATAGATATCGACGGTGCTGCCTACTTGTTGGGTTGGTCACTTTCAATTTTGAGGTTAGGTCACTATATGGATCTGAGCTTCTATGAACGTCTATATATTCTTTGGTAGTATTTTCCATTTTTAAACATCCCGCGGTTCGTATATGGCCTTGGATGTGCGCGCGTCTCTAATAAATTTTAATGAACACCGTGTCGTAGTATATTTTATGCAGACATATGTAATGAATAAAAAACAGTAAATACATGATATATCTAACGATGTGAAGCATTGATAATAAATTTCATTTGGATCAACAAAACGAAATTTCCGCGGCAATTGAAATTATTTGTTAGAGCGCTTTGAAGTCTAAATTTTCATCGAGTTATTTTCATCCGACATAAAAAAAAAGTATATATATACAATATATATGTATGTACACTTCCTTGTACATCTTCAGTTGATATTTGCAAATTAAGAATTATGGTTACGAATAAGCGTAAGTCACCAAAAAAATCATCGAAAAATGATAATCCGGATAGTTCAAGAGATAGTGATGAATCAGATGATCCAACAGCGAAATTGATAATTAAAGTAAAAAATTTAAAGCAACATTTTATTGGCGATTACGTAGGTAGAGAATTGGTCCGACATGAATTGTTTCCTGAATACAAGTGAGTTAATCACTCATGTATGTAATTGCATTGCAGTTATTTTATGGATGTTGATATTAATTCAATTGTGATAACGTAAAAGTTACTTTGTTGATCACATGTAAGGAAAATTGATCTCTGATTGTTCCTTTATACAGAGATATTGTTATCGTGAATAAGGATGAAGATATAATTGCAACCCTAGACGAAATTTATGAAACTTTGCATCCACAATTGGAAACAACATGGCTTGGGATTACACGTCAGTATATGAATATTCTTGGGGGAATTGGATATTGATTGGTGAAGATAATTCCTGTTGCAAATGTGGTTTGAATGGATAAGATCAATTGGAGGCATAGCCGGCTGCAGAATGAAATTATATAATGATGTTCATATTGAGACTTTGATTCTACCTCTTTTGTTTAATTAGTCTGAATTTTATTGAATCAGCTGTTGGTTGATCAACGAATTTTTAATTTCTTTTGTTGGTGTACATTTTTGCGAAATACTTCTTTCATGATGAACATTATGACTTGCGATCAGAGCTCTAATTGAATGAAATTCGATATGTCATTTTGGATGGTTATAGGTACCACAATCGATGATGAGGTGCAGAATTATAAACTGTGGACTAATTTGCCTGGAACGACAATTGGGAAGCATCGATTTCAACTTCGGGCAATCAAAGCCACTCACGCTAGTATTCAACTTCAATTGAAAGTATTGAATGAATTTGAGACTTTATCATGTAAAAGTCCATGGGACGAGGATAGTTATTCGTCATTTGACGGCAAAGAAGTAAGAGGAAAAATAGATATATAAATTGATGGATCATGAATTGGATGAATGAAATGGATTCACTCATTCCATAATCAGTTTTGATGAATTTTGCATATAAAAAATATATTTTCTTTTCTTCAGATGAGTACTTACCATAATTTGTGCGAAATAGCCAAGTTCTGCGCTGTATTAATTATGAGTATTCTCACAGTAGCTGGAAATTTACTGTGGTACTGTGGTGATTATAGTCTAAAAGCCATGCGGGAATTATCCACATTGATAAAAGTTATGACGCCTATAGTATTTGGAATTCTTGATTTCATGTCAAAATGTGTTGGCGGATTATATTGGTTGATATATATGTTGTGGCGTGGTAATTCTGATAGACCACTATCATTTCCACCGATTTCTTCAAATCGTTCAAATCCACCACCATTAGCTATAATGCCTAGTTCTACATCAAGGCGAAAACCCAACATAACACCTAAACTGCATTCCTTTGACTCATATCGTGGTCAAAATTTGTATCGACATAAGTGAGCATCAAAGTGCGTGTGTGATTTTTATTACATAATTAGAATTTTTTAGATTTCTTTTTACAAATATAATTGTTACTTTGGGGAAATTGGAGATTGTCTAACTAATCAAGTGCGCGTAATCGCGTGAAAACAACTGTTATGAATGAAAGTTTGATAACAAAACACTAGGAAGCATGTACAGAATTGTATGTACGAAAACAACAAATTGTTCGATATGTATATAAAAGTACGTGCTCTATATGTTTTATTATAATGAAACAATATTGTTAATTTATACCAAATCCGATCCTTGACATTAATTACACGATGAAAGGTTTTTATAAATAATCATGACTGGAGCATTTTCAAACATATACATATACATATACATATACCAATTTTATTGACAATACATATTTTCAGGAATGATATTTTATCGTGTTGCAAATACACTACTGATGGAGTTGGACTTCAATTAGGTAGTGTCTATATAAATTCATATATTGAATTTTGTGGTCCATCTGTATTGTTAATTTTTCCATTGTCTTTTTACTTGGTGAGTCCAATGACACCGCAAGCCAAACGAGCACCAGCATTACCAGTTGTTTTTGATAATTCATGTCCACCTTTTCCCAAATCATCGGGATCACCATGAATCTATAGATAATATTCCAATGATCAAAATTATTTACATGAGAAAATGTTTATCAAGATAGATTTTTCGATCGGAAATAGATTCTTACCACAAGTGTTCGGCCAACGATGTTGTGAGTACCATGAAGTTGAATTACTTTATCAACAATATTGACTTTAGCAACACCATCATCACCAGCTGTGACATTTCCAAGATCACCGACGTGTCTCACGGCATCAGTGGGACCGCCATGTTCTTTTCCAAGAGGGTTGAAATGAGGGCCTGCGCTGGTACAACCTGTTGAGAAGCAAAAATCAAAATGTATTTTGTTTACCCAGTGAATGCCTCAATCCAATATGTTGACGAGTACGTTCTAATATCCGTGAATGGAAAGTAGTGTTTGAAACGATTAATTTTATAGTCGAAGTCCAATATCATTAGCATTTTGGAGTATTCAATAGCATTTGGTAGCATGCATAAGGGATTCATATCAAATCGTTTTGAATGCTACTTCGTAATCAGAGACATGTCGTATCTTTGATGAACTCCAGCTCCGTTAGGACGGGTGGAAAAAAAAATCAGATATCCAATTCCTCAACTTTCTCAGTCCTACATAATCCGAACTCAAGATACAATTATCACCCACAAAGTTTCTCAAAAACAAAATCCCAGTAATCACCCAAGTGGCCTTCAAGACTCTCCACTTTATCAATGAGGTTATGCGAGCATTATCGACCCGAAATTGATGAACTATGTCAAATGCAATGTCGCGATGAGAAAACAACGAAGTTTGGATCATAATGCAATAAAAAGATATGCCAGTTGATATATTTTTATTATATTACCATTGGTATTATCGCCAAATTCATGGATATGAAAACCATGAAGTCCTTTTTGCAAACCGGTTACTTCGCCGGTGACCTTCACTGGATCTGAATCTCCCTATGAACATAAAACATGATGAATTAATGATGAAAAAAAACTACCGGTGCCTACATGAACAGACGATCTCGAGAATTTCTAAATAAAAATATCGTAACTTACATTCTGCTCAAAATGCAGGGTGCCTTTAACGACATCACCTTGAAGAACGCAAACGGCCTTGACCATTTTTCACTGAAATATTTTTCGACTGATCGAGCGTACGACGATACCTCAAATGTTCTTCGAGTACCGTTGAAGTGAACTTTATCTTTCTTGTTTCCTGTCGGACACAGTGCAATTATGCTTTTGCTGAATCACGAACGATACGAATGCGTGCCGTGTGAATTGCGTTTCGAATATATATGATAGACAAATGGCTCTCAACCAATGATGAGCGTTGGGTTCATATAATTCGCGTTCGAAAGAAAAAGAAGAGAGAGCAGTGATAAACAAACGCCAGTGCAGAGTATATCTGTATATAATTGTAAATATTCATCTTCATTATTCTCACGATGCATTCGCTGGTGCATAATGCATTCTTCAAATTTACCCGCGAATTTTGTTACCGACTGAATTAAATAACCGCCATGTTTTGTTGTGCAATTGTCCAATCGTGGCGCTACTGAACAAAGGTTATGTTTCACATCGACTTTAAAATTGTTGATAAAGTCCTTTCCAAATTGTTATTTTGCTACTTGATTTCAACAAATACATTTTATCAACATGCATTTGTGGTTTATTAATCTCAAAATTGTATGTCATTATTGTAATGTCGTATCATTTTTGTTGCAATTTGCGATATGTACTGATGTTCTTTGCGATACTCTACACATTGTGCTGATTAATGAATGAATTACACTGTACACAATTCCAATGAAATATTCCTGTATTTTTCATTCATGAGTTCGAAAATATATAATGTTCTAAATACACAAAAAAAAATAAAGCCTCATAATGCATCAAAACAGCGGGAGATATGAATTCAATTATCCTAAAAAAAATTCTCCCAATTACAAATAACACCTCCAAAAAATCTGTTCCTCATTCATATCGCTCATATTAATATTTTACATTATCAAAAAAATTATATATCTGAAAAATATATAATGTTTTATTGTATATCAAAAATAAAATTCCTCATAATGCATAAAAATAGCGGGAGAAATACGAATTGAATTGTCCCAAAGATTCTTCTCTTAATTACAAATAAAATCTTCAAAAAATTTATTTCTCATTCATATTCCACATATTCATATATATTATTATCGAAGAAATTGTCAGAACATTGTGTATCCCGTGTGTTAGTGCACACAAACATCCAGATGTAGCGATGTAAATGTACAGCTTGTACTAACCAACTAAAAAACATAAACCGTCGTGTGCCCACCCACCAAGATGGCTCCGTTTCGGAGCAGCAGTCGACGTTTGGCATGAACTTATTTACATATTAGTAAGTTAACATCTCGTCTAACTAACAATTAGACACATTCGCGTATTAATTATTATTTATTATACATATATACATTCTAATATACATGAATAAATAGTGTATGTGTGTGTGTGAGTGATTATTAAATGTTGAGCAAGCTCTCAACATTTTGACTGAAAAAAAGAAAAAGTTACACGAGAGATGGCCGGCTGGCGTGCCAGACAGGTCAGTGCAAGCAATATCGAACTTTTCTCACACACAACCATCATATTTGGTGTATATGTAACCAATATTGAACCAATAATAATCAAATAACGCCGATTTTCAATCTTATTGTTGTATTTGAACAAAAGAAAATAATTCACCGCAATTATTCATCCAATTCATTGAATTTTCAGTTTCATTTTTCCCTACTCGGTTTCACTGTTCGGCCTTAACGATATCAATTCTTGAAATTCTTATTTTTCAATTTTGGGATGTGTCTACTACACACAGCTGTGTATACAATGCATATATTGATCTATGTATGCATGTCATTTTAAAATTAATTCGCCGGAAAATGTTACATTTATATGACCGCGAGGAACAGAATGGAATTTTGATCATGTCGAATTTTTTGGTGAATTTTATTTATTTGAGGATTGATTATATCGTTTGTTATTTCGAGTGAAAAGTTGTCGACAATAAGAATGTTACTTATTGTTTAATTGATGATTTATTTGAGGTGTTTTTTTGCGATTGTTGTGACGAAAATTGAGATGCATTATTAAACCCCGCAAAAATTTCCCATTGGCTGTGAATGTATGTATGTATGTGTGTGTAACCCCCATAGTGCCTAATCGATAATTTCGTTAATATATTACGAAGTATATGTGTATATGTTTTTTTTTTTATATCGCTATTAAAATCCACCGAAGTTTTCGTATCACTTCTATAGAGATAAAGATATATACGTAGATATGTAGCATTTACACAATAAAATTTTTTATTTCAGATATACGATGTCATTCGGTGAATAACGTTTTTGTTACATGCACATGCACATGGAAAGAATCGTGGTGGATATAAAAGTTTTGAATTTAATGGAATTGCCATTGCATGTATATAATAGTCGTAATTTCTCAATACACCGGGAAAACGAATAAAGAATTTCATTCACGGATACAATAAATGAAGAAGGAAAAGATTATTCTATTCAAGTGTGTGGTTCACATAAATTGAATGAAGAAAATGGATTGATAAAATTGTATTTGATAATTTATATCAATGCCGAAAATATTTATTACAATTCCATTTATACAGATGATAAAATGATTGAAATAGGGACTTGAGTGTATGTTGAGTGTGTGTATTGCATTGTGATAAAAGCTGAGAAAAATGAAGTGTGAGAACGGACTTAAATGAATTGGACGAGCAATAACAATCTACATTGGGCAAAAATGTTGCCAAAGGGGAATTTTAATCATTCAAATAAATATTGAAGAAATGACATGGAAAAATAAATAAATGAATGAATAAATTAACAACAGGCGCGTTTAGTTAGCCAAAGATAAGTAAATCATTGTGCGCGAAGACGAGAGAGAAGAATATCAGTAAACAAAAAAAGAAGAAAAATGTTTATTTGTTCGGAGCACGTTCAAGGATAATTAAAATATTCAAGGTCAATATTTCGAAGTAACACTGAGGGAAGAAGTGATAAAACGTGTGCTAATATCTTTGACGGTGTTAGTTAACTACGCGAAATATCACGCGGAAGAGAAAACGAAAATAAATAGATAAATCATGGCGCGCAAAAGTGATAATTTGAAGACAATTAACGTCGCAGTGGTCGGATTGTCCGGCACAGAAAAAGACAAAGGACAAGTTGGTGTTGGCAAGTCATGTCTATGTAATCGATTCATGAGATCACTCAGTGATGACTACAGCGTTGATCACATTTCTGTATTGTCACAGGTAATATCATCATTCATTAATTTACATTTATTTATTTTATTCTGTATGCTCTATGTCATACATTCCTGCTCTCTTCATTGAACTCCAATCGATTAACGGCAAAAAAATGTTTGTATTTCTTAGTCGGATTTCAGTGGTCGTGTTGTCAATAATGATCACTTTTTGTATTGGGGTGAAGTGGCTAAAACTGCTGAGGACGGTACTGAATATCAATTTCAAGTTGTTGAAAATACTGAATTTATCGATGATGCATCATTTCAACCATTCAAAGGAGGTAAAATGGAGCCATACGCTAAACGTTGTTCTTCAACAAAAATAACGAGCGCTGAAAAATTAATGTATATCTGTAAAAACCAATTGGGGATAGAAAAAGAATATGAGCAAAAAGTATTGCCTGATGGGAAATTAAATATTGATGGTTTTTTATGTGTATTTGATGTGAGTGTTGTACCAAATCGTTCGATTGAGAAGCAAGTTGAGATTGTAGCAAATATCCTTAATAATTTGGTAAAAACAAAAAAACCAGTTGTCGTTGTGACAACAAAGAATGACGATGCCAATGAGCAATATGTCAAAGAAGCTGAAAAGTTAATAATGCGAAAGGAGTATAAAAATTCAATAGTTGTTGTTGAAACATCAGCACATGAAAATATAAATATTGATGCGGCATTTATAGTGTTGGCACAAATTATCGATAAAACAAAGATGAGAAGTAAAATTGTTCCATACGGTGAGGCAGCTAGAGCACGCAAAGAGTTATTGGATGCATCAACTGAATCATTACAGAGATTAATAAGAATACATGTCACGGATTATCGTGCATTGTGGTCACAGGCATCTAAGAAACTTGGCCAACACAAAGAATTTACGAATTTTGTTGAATTATTTGGTATTGATGCAACACAACGATTATTTAGGCGACATATTAAGAAATTGAAAGACGAACAGGTAGCTAAAAAAGTGCAAGGGTATTTGGATATGTTGCCAGATATTCTACATGAGATATGTCCCGATATTTCGAGTCTCATAAATGAGTGAGTTGTGTATTTTTATTTGGCATTGATATGACGCGTAGTAATATTATATCAAAAAATTAATCATTTAAAAATTATGAATAAGGGAATGGTCGACGGTGCAACAGTTTATCAAGGAACATCCAGATTTCCATCAACACTTCTATGAATGTCCCGAGGATATATCATGGGTTGACTATGATTTCGGTGAAAATAATACGACAAAAATTCCATACGATGTATTGGAAACACCTGAGGCTGAAACAGTTTTCAAAAATCATATAAATGCATTGCAGCAAGAACAAAGACGACTTGAGTATGTTGAATTTATTTATCCATGAATAGTTCATAGTACATAATTAATAATTCAATGTGCATAAAGTTCATTTGTAGTCCGTTCATAAATTTTATATCTATACAATTGACTCATTTATTGCTTTTTGCTTCATTCTGGGTGACGTTTACTAAATGCAGACTTCCGAAAAGGTAATAATCTATGACTAAAATTCAAAATATAGAATAACCAAGAATGATTGTTTTCGCTTATGAGTAATTGCTAATTGTGCTGTTGTCATTTATTCGTGCATGTAATATTATCATTATGAATAACAATTAATAACGAGACAAGATCTCATTCTAACTAATGTAGACTTGTGTTGTGGAATTTAATAATAGCAACAATTTTCCTATTAAGCACTAGAAACTATCGCATATTCAATGAGACATTTGCATTTTTTATCAGATTGAAGAAACAGTTTAAGCAATTGCTGGAAGAAACTGGCTATGTTACGCCAGGCAAACATTTAGCAGAAGTACGGGTACTATTCATGGGTCGCGAATGCTTCGAGAAGCTTACACATCATGATTGCCAGGAAATATATGATCAACATCAGAAGGAAATCATTGAGCGGGCAAAACATAATTTTCAAGTACGGATAAAATGAGCAAAAAAACTAAAACACAAATTATATGCATGCGTTTATTGTCATTTAATTTATTCAATCGCTTTATCAATGTCTTCGTTCAATGAAAAAGTAGAGAAATAAATAAAAATAAAAATTCCAACGAGAAAAAAAAATGAATTAAACTCGATTTCTCTAGGAACTTTTGCTCGAGCATGCGGACTTGTTTTACCATTTCAAGAGCATAGCACCGTCTGGTACTATTACGCAAGATGACGTTAAGGAAATCACGGACGCCTTACTAGATGACTTTAGGTAAAACTGCATATATTTTAATTGCATAATTATTCAATGAATATCAATTTTAATTTCTTCATTACGATTCAGGTACAAAGCATTAGACAGGCTCGATCAAGATCGTAAGTTAATGCTTTTTCAGCATTTAGGATTTGTTCATTGTCCAATTAGAGAGCACTGTCCGGCATTTCCTAATTGTATGGATGCTCTTATTGAACGAATACTCGGAACCAAAGCACATAGGTAACTTCAAATGATTATTCATGACTACTTTATATTTAGATTCAATCAGATTTAATGATTATCGTCTTATTGAATGGTAATTTTTTTTTCCAGACCATCCTCGTGGAATCATAGCAGTCAATGGCAATTAACGTCGGAAAATAATCAATTAAATTTGGTGATACTTGGTAGCACAGGTCTTGGCAATGAATTCGCTCATGAAATAAAAACACAGACAGAAGATGATGAAGTAGAAATTGACTGTCAATTGTACACACTTGGTTATCGGGTTATTGATGGTGACGTTGGGTTACCGCATAATTCATTTACCACATCCGATTTTATGCCACACGGTATTTGATGAAATATCTATTTACATTTATATTTAGGCAAAATTTTTATGTGAGTATCTGACCAGAATAATTAATTAAACATTATTTGTCAATTTTCAGGCTCATTTTGTATTTATGCGAATGAAGATTCGTTTGAATATATCAGATCGTCATTGGAGAAAACTCTTTTGTCAAACTTGGAACAGGAGGATCGATTGCCATTTCAAGGATTACCAATTGTTATTATGTTTGTTCCTGACTCGACTATTGATGAATTGGAGGCAATGCGGTTGCGGGAAGAAGGACAAAATCTTGCTGACAGTCTACAATGTCCATTTATTGACGTGTGCATTGAGGATTTGGAGCCAGATAAGCGTTTCCCAACTTCTCTAGTCAAGGAAGCACTTCAACAGCTTATACAATCGATAAATCATCGAGCAGGATTTTTAAATATTTATCAAAGTGTACTTGAATGCTTGGAGCCTGACATTAGGTGAGTGAGTCATTTAATTACTGGTAATTTATTTCCATGATTGAATAAGTAGTAATTATTGATGTTACATAATCGCATTTTTTTTCTGCAGGATAATTATGTGCATGTTCTGCGGTGATCCCTATTCAGTTGAAAATGTACTTGGACCGTTGCTGAGTCATCAGTGCTGTTTTCTCAGCGGTGAAAAATCAATTGTACTTGAAACATTTTTGGGTGAATCCAAACGCCGTGTTGAAGTTATTATATCAAGTTTTCATGGCGCAAATGCATTCAGGGATGAATTGGTGCATGGATTTATATTGGTGTATTCGACTAAAAGGAAAGCATCACTGGCGACACTCAAGTGAGTTTAAAAATTCCGTATAATTAATTCGGTTTTCCTCTTTCTGTGTAGCGGTGAGTAATCATTTATCGTGATTTCATCATTTCAGCGCATTCTCGATGAATATACCTAATCTGCCAATACAAATAATGGCTGTCACTGACACTGGAGGTGCGAATGCATTCTTCTGCAACGATTTGAGCCATTTGCTTATCACTGAAGGAAATGCTACCGCGGATCGCTTACAAGCACATTTCATGACATCAGCTTCGAGTTGTCAACAAAAAAGTAAAGATTAGAGCCAAATTGATTCATAACTCATAATTTATCTACAAAAGATATAGCATGATATCAGAATTGAATAGCTATATTTGCATTCTGTACAAATACTTATGCTTGAATTATCATTTTAGCCGCATTCTATACGCCGTTTTTCAAAGAAGTTTGGGAAAAGAAACCGGAAATAGAACAAGCATTCAACATGGAAGAACCTGGCAATTTAAATGACAGTGGGGAGGGTACACTGGAATATTCAGCATTGCATCCAATGCCACCACCACGACACGAGAGTTATCATTTGCAAACTCCCGACGATGGGTAAGTCATCATCAAATGATTTAGTGATAATCATGACCCACAAATTAAAAAACAATTTTCACGCATGTATACTTACATGCATTCAACTGTGAGAGCAATAAAAAATCTAATGCAAAACAGTATGTCTGTAACTTTCAGAAGTGGCTCGGAATCTTACGAGCAATTGACGCCAGATGGTGAATTAGGTGAAACTGGTTTGAATGAACAGTTCAATGACAATCGTGCCACACCCAGTGATGATAGTGATATTTATAGCCAAGTTGATTTCCATCGTGATGAGAGAGAGCGCGAATTGCTCAAGGGTGGTGATTTCGCTAATAAGTTGACAGGTGAATAGAATTATCTTTTTCTTATTGAATCGGTTGCTGCATCTCATTCGATATCTTATCTTCTTAATTATTCCATCTTACGATTTGTTATTTTTGTCTGTTTTTTAGGATGGGTAAAAGACACATTCAATATGCATCACGACGGAGTACCAAACACATATTCACATCGTGCATTCACAACTGGACGGCGACACATTCCACAAACGAAGTCGCGGCCGAAAGGTAACAGTCAAACATTAAAGCAGCCGGGAAAAATCAATCTCAAAGATTTTTCCAATGTCACCGACGCAATAGCACGTATGAATACAGCTGAAAAAGTCGAGCACGGTTCAAAACTGTTGGGCCATGCACCATTAGCTACACCTGAACTCGTCGATCTTGAATACGCTCATCCCAAAGATGTTGTCTCCAATCTTTATCCACCTTACGAAGGTGAATATGCATACGCACTCGTGCAAGATTCAATTGCAAATAATAAATCGAAATTACGACACAGACGTGAAAAAGGTCAGCCGTGTAAGTATTGAAATAATTTGTTCGGGATATTATAGCACATTTAATAATTTATTTTATACTTTTATGTTCCTTTTATAGCTTACAGCGACTCGGACTCGGAGTGGAGTTCGTTGGAGCGACAGCGTGCTGATGTTATGGGAAAATCGAACAAAAAACCATCCAGTCATAAGAGAACGCGCAAGAAACGTACGGCGATTCCGGTTGCAACACCCAAAGTACCAACATTAGCAAATATTGGCGGTGGTGGTGATTCCAATATAGCACTGATTTACAGCAAAGAGGATAAGAACTGGCGAATCGATCCAACTGAACGTGGTAAGGATAATTCAATTATTACCATTACCGTATATTTTTTATTTTTTTTTCGTCTTAGTTTTTCGTGTTTTTCATTTCCATTGTCCTTTTCACCATCTGGCGTTCCTGAATTGTTTCTATTCAGTTACTCAAGATAGATATCCCAATATTAATTCGATAGTATCGAGCGAAACGCCGGATAGTTCTGAATCAAGTGAGCCAGAGCACGGCACGAGATCAAGGTTAAAACCAAATAAACTTGGTGCAATTAGCGTGAGAAAGAGATTTGGAAATTCGGCGGCAACGCTACAGCATCCATTCAACCTGAAACATGTGACCCAGGATATGTTCAGTGTGTCCTGTGAGTCAATAATTATTCACTGTAAATGATTTGCATAGAGGAAGCAGAGAGGGAGAATTATTATTCTCTCATCGTGGGATTTTATTTTTTCTATCTAAATTTCCATGTGATACTTTCATAAATCATTGAATGTGGCTGGATGTTTATGCATGTGCTTGTATGTTTGGAAAAAAAAAGAAGTGAGAGACTTAATTGTGTGTTGTTTTTCTATTTTCATCTTCTTGTCATTAATTACTTACAGATGATGAATCAAGTCTTGATGTTTCATCGCCAAGAGAAATAAATTCTCCAAGTGTAAGTTTCATTTTATTTTTCTTTTGTGTGCTGATGATAAGGTTAATTCATAAGATGATTAAGTGAAAGTACATAAAAAAATTGACAATTACAGTTTGGAATATTAACAAAGGGTAAGGACTGCGAGAAATTGGCGAGGAAAAAGGATAAACAAAAAGCAAAGGAAGATGAAAAATTAGAGAAACGACGTCAGAAAGAAGAAAAATTAAAGAAACACGCAGAAAAAGAACGTGAAAGAGAGAAGAAAAAACAGGACAAAATAAAGCAGACGAGGGGAACCAGCGGCGCAGCATCGATGTCAGGGCAGTCGCAGCAATCTCTCATCGAGGACTTTGCCCAAAGTGAAACTAATCGGATACCATTGTTCTTGGAAAAATGTGTGCACTTTATCGAAGACGAGGGATTGGATTCAGAAGGGATCTATAGAGTTCCAGGGAATCGTGCTCATGTTGAGCTACTTTTCCAGAAATTTGAAGAAGGTAGGTTAAAATTAATTCAATCTGTGAATATCTATTTTTTATACGTTGATAATTTGTCTTCGTACTTGTCATTAAAGTTTTCTTAATTTTATCTTATAGATGGTATGGTTGATATACATTCTCTGGATATTCCTGTAAATGCTGTTGCGACAGCGCTTAAAGATTTCTTTTCCAAGCGATTACCGCCACTCATTGATAAAGAGCGAATGACAGAATTAGAAGACATTTCTGGTGTGTATAAACAAAATTTAAATAATATGCTTCCAATAGTTTTTCACACAAAATGTTTGAGTCAAATTTTATCGTTTCTATTCATATAATTCTATCAGGTGCCCGAGGGATCAGTAAACCAATGTCCGCCACATGCATGAATATGGAAGGTTTGTAATTACTGAATGAATTTCCATGCAACAACCTGCATGTATAATGAAGTTCTTTAATTTTATGTTGATTTCCTGTTATCAGATCGCAGCTGTCGATTACTAGCCTTACGGTTGATGCTCAATAAATTGAACCCAGTTAATTTCGACGTCCTCAAGTTTATCTTCCAACATTTCGTGAAGTAAGTTCTCAATACTATTGTTTTACATGAATATATTATTGCGCAGATGATCTGTAATTAATGTGATAATCATTATTTAATTACAGGATTGCAGAGAATTGCAAATTAAACAGTATGGATAGTAAAAATTTGGCAATTTGCTGGTGGCCTACATTATTGCCAATTGAATTCAATGATTTGGGAAGATTTGAAGCAATGAGGCCATATTTAGAGGACGTTGTTCAAACAATGATCGATCAATATCCGTTCCTCTTCTGTGACAAAGAAGCGATCGTGATGGTTTAGTAATGGACTTTCGACCGACTGTTGGAACATGGAAAGGAGAAATAAGAGAATAAAAGAAAATGAGGACCTAATAATTACCGGTGTATAAAAAGTAAGCGATTATTTATTGACATTGAGTATATCGTTAAATACAAGCAACAAATGAATTCATTGGGCCTCATTATTTGAAAGTTTTCACAATACGTGTTATTATAAGTTATAATAACAATCGGCATAGTGCTTAGTATTACTTTTTAATAATTAATTATAAAATAAATTCGGAATAGTAATGGGCGCATTTGTACTAGTCCAGATTGTTGCAATGAATGCATGTAGTATTTTTTCTTTCCTTATCTTAACTTTGATCGACATTGTGGTGATTGCAAAATGGACGAAACAAATGGTGCCGCACTTATTTCCAATAAACCAAATGGCGATGTGACGTGGAAAAAAATCAGGAAGAGAAATAGCAACAGTCAATCATGGTGTCATAAAACCGAAAGAGCGTATTTTTTTTTACATATACAAACACATCTATACATATATATATAAATTCTTTGATGATTATATTGAATGGAATTTATTTATTCTAATACGTAAAATTGTAGTATATAAGGAAAATGCAACGATAAATGGGTGTTGCTTTTCTCTTTTTATTTTTATTTTAATGAACTTGATCAACATAACAGAAGCAGTAGAAAGATAAAAACGTGTTGTCTGTATTGTCTTCAGGAATTTATTTTCCTGTAACATTTGTCAATTGGAGTAATTTTATCGCGAGTTATTGCATTAAAAAGTTTTTTTGTAAGACATTAGGTTGTGCCATGCCAATCGTATCCATTCGAACATGATCGATGCACGGCAGTGATAAATATGTATTTGCTTATATCATTCCGTCTGAAAAAGAAAAATGAGAACACGATAATTAAACGAACAAACATGACTTTGCAACGCCAAAAAAAAGGGAAGTCAAATTGGACGAACGAATCATCTTGATTTGTTGTGTAAATCAAACATTGAAAGAAATCGAACAAAAATAATGAGGGTATTTTTACTCTATATTAATATTGTGGACAATCGATGGGAAACATGTAAGTGCATCACATTAATTAAAAACTCATGTATATAGGAAGAGAGAATTTTTTTTAGATTTTTGTTTTTATTTTTTAATTTTTTGTCTACTGGCTCCATAGCTGTCGCACATATGTGTCTGTATCCCGAAAGGAGAAAGAATTATCAAAAATAAATAGTTTAACAAACCCATAAATTTATCGATCGATGATAGAGGTATAAAAATGCGAATGCGGCGTAACGAAAAATGCAAAAAATGTGGAAGACTTAAAATCTAGGCAATGTCTAAAAAGAAAAATGGCTCGTCAATGGTCAAACGATGGACAATATTCATCGAAGCATTTTTATAGTTATGATATAGTTGTCATTATCGATTCATCTTCATCCAGTTTCTAATTCTGTTTGTCCGAACACTTTCCAACATAACGAATAACTCAATCATATGTACGTGTAGTAAATGAAAAATTGACGCACAATTACTGCCTCCACGTATTGAGAACAATGGATTGAAACACAGATGTATTATTTGTAAACAAAAGAGATAAATTTAATTGTGAAACAGAGAATACAGAAAAAGCTCAATTCTGGTACCATTCGAATTGAATATACATGCATCAATAAATAAGAATTCGATTTTTGAACATTGACGGCCGTTGAATTTCCTATGAGAACAAATAATATGCTTCATATATATACACACATATTTGTATATATATACATATATACATATATATATCTGTACGGATCTTTGGAATGTTTCTGTCTATCGATTGCAATTGAGTGAAAATGTTACGTCTCCGTGAAGACATATGCGTAGACGCTTGGAAAGCTTAATCAGTGTTATATTTATAGTGGAATGAAGGATGTAATAATAATATTTCCATTGATTATAAAAAATAAGTCGTCGAGTTGTTTATTTATATATACGTGTAAACTTGACAAAACTTGTATTTGATCCGATTTTTAGTCGTAAACGAGGTTTTATACATTCGTACGTATGTAATATTGAATATTGTGTAACAATGTAATAGAAAGACTAAAAAAATGAAACAAAACAGTGATAAATCGATGGTTACAATTAATGTATTATCGAATTTTATGGATCTCTCGATACGTATATTTAAAAAGGAATAATATTGTGCAAGCGCACCTATTAATATGATTCACTATTCATCCACTGGACGCGTCATGGAATTACCTGCGCAAAGAGTATTCAAAGATTCTTCATTTCTTGTTTTTTTCATTCAATCTTTGATCTTCTGAATTTTATCTTCACTTCACGGCCATGCCTAAGAACTAACTATTCACAGGACAATGGATTCCATTTGTCACAATGAATTGAGTTAGTGGCCTCTCTTATTTTTTTGTTCTAATTTTTTTCACTGTATTTGCATTTTCTACCTTAAAATAACGAGGGACCTATTTAACACTTTGATACATGTCAATGCTGGTGTTTGTGTGAGATTAACGACACGGTTTAATTATAGCATGATAATGAATACGAGCCTACCATTAGTAATGATGATTGAAGAAGAGTGGAGGAGACAGAGGGCGATAGGGAATGGAAAAGTTAAATAAATAACAGCAGTAACAAACAATTTTACAATGCTATGCCATTTGAATAAATAAAAAAATAAAAATTTCATCTTTAATAATATATAAAACTATTATGCGTAAAGTGAATTGAATGATGATGAGAATGGACGAGAAAGAAACAAACGTGAAAAGTGTAGAGCGTAAGAGTAAAAATAAAGAAAATTGTAAGAGTGAATAAGAAAAAAAATAATAAATAGAAAAAAAAAGAAACAAAAAAATATGGAACGAATCGGGAGTAATGAAAAATAGTAACGATTTATGGAAAGAACAATAGATAGAAAATAAGGAAACGCCAAATGATAGTGTCGAGATGGGCATAAATTGATTGGAATAGAATTAAAAATTAATTCGGATGCGTGCAGCGTTTTAAGGCTTTTTAGACATATTTTAGCGTTTACGTATTATTAAAATTAAAAGAAGGAAAAAGACATGAATTTACTCGATTTTTGGCGTATTGCTGTAAGCCTGTGAGAAGTATCAAACCAAAAATGAAAATTATCTCAAAACCCATATTGATCTGCAGATGAAAAAAATATAAATTCTATCAAAAGTCAAAAAAAATGTGGCAATTTTGTTAGAAACAAAAGAAAACAATAACACTGATCAGTTGGCATTCAAACAATTTTTATGTTTTTCAATTAGAAAACAAAAGAACAGAAAAACAAGAATATGCGTAACGATCCAAAAAGAATTAACATCATACGCCTTACCAAAAAAAAAACTGTTTTTGCGTCCTAATGTCCTTCGCCCCATGTCCAGATGATACAGAATATCAATTGTAACAATGCTTTTTAATGTATATATACAAATATATATATACATACATGTATTGTTGGCTTGCGTTTGATCAAATGTGTGCATTGGATCACTGATATTATCATTATTATTATTGTCATATTATTATTGATATTATGATTATGATTATCATAGTATTATTTGTCGAATCTCGCGATAGTGTGTGTTGGTCGAGTGTGCAGGGTAAACAAGAAAAAAAAATATGATATTAATAACGGATGAGAAGAACGCAACGAAAAGAAATGAGAATGATAATAAAAAATAAAAAAAAAACGTTGAAATATTTGATGTGCAATTGCGAAGCTTCTCGGGTTGGACGTGACATGTGCGCGCCTCAAATTTATATGAGTGAAAGAGAAAAAGAAGGAACAATAATAATAACAATGATTGAATGAATAATTGATTACTCCAGTCAGTCCAAATTTTATGGTTGAAATATATCAATATCTGAATTTTATTGCAAGATGAAAAAAAAAAAAGGAAAAATAAGATGTGGAATTGATTAAATGAATGTAACGGCTGTTGTTGGACCTTGCGTGTGTGATTACAAGTCCCCTTGAATTTAATAGTGTGAAATAGTTACAAATCTTTTCTAACTCGATTAAATGGAGACTCATTAAGAGTCGAGGGACTCATGACTGAAAGAGTAATTAGGAAATTCTGTTGACGGCTTTGTGTATACTTGTAATCCAACGAAATGGTTCAGTCACAGAGACATGAATACAGGCGAGCGAATCAAAGGAGTTCTTGGCTCTAATACCATGGCGACTATTATCGAAAATTCCGTCTTTGATATTGTAAGTACGTACGCAGAATGTCTTTGGGTAATAGAGCATGAAAATGAAGGTGGTGAAGAGGGAAAGCAAAAGAAAATTATCAGATAATTTTGTACCCGAAAAAATTTAATTCGTCGTATAAGACATTATTCCAATTATCACTAAGAAGAAATAATTATTTCTTTTCATATAAGTGAACTTTCTTGAATTATTATGTAGAGTGGAGTAATGTTTTTTTGTTTAGTGTATTATAAAATCAAATGCACAATACGACAAATTAATTGATCTCTTTATGCCAGCCGTTGCGAAAATCACAAAATTCTTTCTCTAGAAAAATTCAATTCAAACAGATGTTGAATAAATCCAAGTTATGAAAAATGATGACAACCAAACCGAATGAAAAATGCGAAATAAATAAAACAGCGCCTACAATTGTTTACTCCACAAGTCTATTTCATTACTTGAAAACAAAAGAACGTGGCGTAAACAATTCTCTTACATTTTCATTACTCATAATCAAATCAAAGAAACGAATGAAAAAAATAAACGCCAGTTAAATAAGAAGAATGAATAAAAAATGAATCATAACTTATTACTGAAACACAAATTAACAAAACGAACACAAATATAAAAATACACAAAAACAAAACGAAGTATCGATGTCCAAGAGGTATTTAAAAACAAAAATAACAATAAAAAATCGTCTTTATGTACAATTTGAACATAACTTATTGTTTTCAATTCTTTTCAATCTTAATTATCTATAATATCCCAACTGTTCAAAAATATCCAATCAATTAAGCATCCCATTCAATTCATTTCCAATATAGCAAAAGGGGGAGGACCGAAACTTTCTTTTTTGTCAAAATACACCAGCTACCACATGACCATTACTTTATTCATAGAAAAATGTAAATGGACCAGCAGCCTCACATATCTTGTGGCTCTTTCTGTCTCTCCCACTCTCACTCTTCCAATTTTCAATATGTATAGTCTATATGGTGGGTGAGGCTGTTTCCAGGCAAATTCTCTGTGTGCCCGAATGTCCGTATGTGTGTCGACCTCAAGAGCTAGGCGATCAATTGAGAAAACGGTTGTGGTTTAGTGGTAAAGTGTAGACCAAATATATTGTTCAACGAATTCAATGGATTAAACCATTTTAAGCCAAATGAACTCATTTCAATGTACACATTGAACACACAGAAACTTTACAACTGAAGAAAAAAAAATTAGGAAGGAAAAAAAAAAACAAAAATAGTAAAAAAAAGTTGCAAACGTTTCTTTACATGTTTTCTTCTTCATTCATTCAAATATGAATCTTATTTTTATTTCCTTTATTTCATTTTTTTTTTTCTCATTACTGCATTCAATTTAATGGGAAGGACATTTGAACTGTTCTGTCTGCACTTGACACTTGGTGATATATTAAAAAGAGAATTTAATGACGAGAATTCAATGAAAATCTCCAATTCGTGTTCACGAATCTGTGAGCAATATATAAATACACATAAAAAAAAAACCATTATACCAGATGATGGCAGAATAAATAGAATCTCTTAGCAATTTATTCTCTTTCAGGTTTTTTTTTCAATTCGGATGGTGATATTTTTTGGATTTTAAATACTAGAAATTTATAAAGATTTAGAAAGAAAAGACGTGAGGAGTAATGTGTCCATATTCAGTAGGTAAGGTCGCGCTTGAGACAGACATCACATATGTCGAGTTTGTCATTTTTCACCCTTCATATCAATTCGTTGCCGATGGGGGTTCTGAATTTTTTGTTTCTTTCATTATATGTCAACTGCACGTCAACCAGGAGTGATATTGACGGAGCATCGAGCTGTGATAAAAAAAAAGAAAGATGAAGGATAAAAGAGAAGAATTCAAAGACAAATCCGTCTATACATAAAGTAGCATGAACAAAAAAAAGAATGTATGAAAAATTCCATTTGTTTTATAATTCAAGTAACTTCTTTATCAGCTGATTAATGAAAAGCTCTTTTTTTTTTCCTATTTATTCTCCTTTTTACTATTTCTCTCTTTCTTTCCTTTTCCACTTCGTCTATTGCAAATGGTGAAAAATGTTAGGGGTAGTTTATGTATAGTGCCACCCCGTTTAAATCCCCCGCTGGATTAAAAGTACCCCTACGACGAGTTTTACAACGCTCTCAGTATTCGCTCGCCCGGAAATTAAAGCGTCATCGCGCGCGCGTTCTCTCTTTTCTCATATATTTTTCCTTCAGTGGAAGAGTACAAAAATGAATCGTACATTATTGCTTTTTTTTTTCATATTTATTTTTGTTGTGTTTACATTTTCATTCCCCTCCAGGAAATAATATAAGAAGACGATGATCTGCAGTTGCTATTGTAAAATTAATGTCACAATATAATAAACATTGTTCTCTTTTCTCTCGATTTTTCCAACTGTACTCGCTCTGTTTATGAATTTTCTTTCTCGTTTCTTCTGATTCTTTTTTTTTTCTTTCATGGAGACAAGACGGGACAATGCGAGGCTCTGAAATCTTCAAGTTGTTAACCCAGTTCGCACAACCGCACGTCATCGTATATATGCACTAGACCCTGATGTACTTCGTCCTTTTGAAAACAAAAATTCTGGAAAATTCTGAAAACGGCACTTTAGAGAGGTTTTTTTTTTTTACATTCAACACTGACCATGGTTTGCATGATGCATAGATATAAACTCATCTACAAATGCTTTTAACTTTGCTTATATTACAAAATATTACTCTGACATTTTTCAAGGTAATGTGGCATATAAATTATTGTTCATTCATTCACTTAATATTGCATTGTTGAATTAAATTATTCATGTACACAAAAGTTTAATACTTAAAAATTAATATAAAAAAATAAAATATTCATTGAGAAATTTCAACAATAGAAAGTATCATCTTAATTTTTATTAATTTTGAGAATATCCCTCAATGACGTCTGAATAATTATCATCAACGTTGTTGTGTCATCCATCACTTTGAACGCTAAAGAAAGGGTTCATCTGACGCAGCTCAATTATCTCCAGGTTTATTGAATAATTAAATGTGACATGCTTCATTAACATCACCAACGTGCTTTATCTGATAATTGATTAACGTACATTAAAAAATTCCCAATTAATACATTATAAATCCACTTCATATTTAATATTAAGATTTAATCCAAACAAAAGAGTAAACTTTCTTGCAAAAATTATACTTAGAGTTATAATTGTATTAACTAAATATTCAATCCATCAATAACTTCGTTAATATAACATAAAATATTTCAACCTCCATTTCAACTTTCCCTAGAGATATTTATACGCAAAAAAAAATCTTGAATTTTGCGCAAGCAAACAATTAAAATTCACTCATAAAATATTTCCCAATGTGAATATTTCATGAACTCTTCAACTAAATAAAAACTCTACCAGATACGGTAGGTCCACCACTTGTCTATATATCGAACAAAAAAAAAATAACATGAACGAGTACGAATGAGAGTAAAACAAAAATATTTCGCTCCGAATAATTCGGCGTAGTTTTAGCAGGCGAGTGGTGTATGCACGTCAGTTTTAAATTCTTATTTGACTTCACTTATACCAACAGCCCACTCTCTTTTTATTCATCCCTCAGTAGCATACCCTGATATATATCTCCATGTACCACTGTTGGTCGGCAGTGAAACCACGATGAAAAGCCCACTTGCACTTCGAGCTCCTAGTCCCGCGTGTTCATTAGTGGTATAAGTTTACTTTTTCGCTCAAGGAGATGCATAAACATATATATACACCAACCTGTACCGTAAAAATAACTAAGGGGCAATACTATCATACAAATATACAAAGCCCCCAGTTGACACCAAGCCCTTCATATATTACATGTCTTCCCTTTTTCAGCTGATTACACCAATTCATTACACAAGCAAAAACTAGCAGAAAGTATAATTGCAACCAACAATTTCAAATACCAAAATAAAACGCAATAAATTAACAAAATAATAAAACAACAAATTCCAACCTTTCAACACAATAAGTCGAAGGTTAAATTTACCGTTAGCTTCCAAAATAACAACAATATATTTATCTATATGGGTTTAGCCATTTGCGAAATAAAAATGAAGCAAGAAAAGGCAGCAGTAGCAGCAGGCATGATATAGAAGATGTAAAAGACATTCGGGGGTGAATTCAAGATTAGTTCAAGGCCTTTAGGGGAAAACGAAAAAAAAAAAAAAGAAACGTCTCTCGATTATACATACACCATTACATAGAGGGTGAGCGTCCCTATTGCTATAGAACAGTCATACATGTAAATATATATTGGTGTAGGTATAGTTGGATGATGAAGCAAAGAAACTGAATAGAAGGGACAAGCGTGCGTGCACACACATAGTAAAGGTGCATGAGAATAGCGATGGAAATGAGCGCAGGGTTGGAAAAACGGGTGGCGGCACCGGCGGCTACTAGTCGAAGGCGTATGACGTCACTCGATAGAGTGTTGCCCAGGTAACGAGAGCGTTGCGGCGTCGGGACGCCATGCGTCGCCACTGATGCTGTCCCCGTAAAAATCAATTTGGACTCTTCTTGGCTAGGTATAACGTTCTGTGTTTGTTGAAGAGACGGTCGAGAGAGAAGCTGCTCTGTCACGGGCGCGCGCGGCACGCTCGCGTCCGACTAGCCGGGGATATTTGGTTACAACACCACTGACGCTTATACATATACAAACACTGCCGTAAAAAAAAACAAAAAAAAAAAGAAAACAAAATATTCGTCCCGACGCACACGTCATCCGTCGTCGTTGCCCCTGCAATCGTATTCACATTACATATATACGTATTATATTGGGCCAACACTTGAGATAGTCGAGAGAGAGTTCGAATTTATTTCTTCTGGTATTTAAGTAGTAACAGTCGCGATCTGCTCATCGAGCGTGTGTAGAGTTGTAGGAAATATTTTGAAATTTAAATAACATAAAGATACAAACGACGATTGGTGAGACGAGAATTGTTATGCACAAACATCAAAGAACGACTGAGCGGTGGAAATGGGAGAGAAAGTAAAGAGTTGAGATGAATAAAAAGTACCGGGTGGAAGATTGAACGATTTAGAGGTGGAAAAATAGCCAAGCAGTTTTACGACGAACATTTATTTTTTTTTTCATTTCTACTCATAACATATTTTTCTCAGTTTTTTCTTTGGACTTTTTCATTTGTATTCGATCTTGTGTCTACTGTCATCAGAGAGGGACATATCGCAGGGTATATGTTCGTTGATTATCGATGGTAGTATTAAGGGGAGAGATAGCAAGATAGAAGCAAGAGGAGTGAACTTGCCGGCCAAGAGAGGGCGGTCCATCGTGGGTAGTGGTGGTATCGAGGGGGCGCGAACACTGTGCGTGTGTGTGTGTGTGTACTTTTGTTTGTATATGTGTGAATGTGTGTACGGATGCTCACGGGGGTCTTCACTATCTGACTTTGCGTCAGTGCGATCTCCCACGGGCTCGCGAAAGTATCGCATTGTTGATGTTTTTCATGTGAAAAAAAATAATCCGGGTGAAGCTGAGATAAAAATTGAACTTGTTTTTAGTGAATGATGACAGTGCGTGTGGGAGAGAACACCTGAACTATTTTTTTATTTTCACAGTGTAGAACAATGAATAAATTTGAATTATTAATTGATATATAAATATATATATTTATTAAATATTTTATATTTCATTTTGTTTCAATTATTTTCCTTTTTTTGTTTCTTTTATTTGTGTGGACATGATGAAAATGGGGTAATGTTGGTGCGTGATATTTGTGGGCTGTTTTAGACACTGTGATTGATGATGTGGAGTTGGAAAATTGGATGAGAAGATGTGGGAAAAAGAAGTGGAGGAAAAAAAAATCGATAGATAAATAAATAATGAAAATGAAAATAAGTGATGAGGGGGAAAAAATAAGAAATGGATAGAGAGTGAGAAAAATAATGATATATATATATATATAAATGTATATATATATATATAGAAATATACAGAGTGAGTGCATACACACAGCGATGTGTGAATCTAAATTTGGCTGGGTCTCGTTTGGAACAAGTGGGAAGTCATGATGATGATGATGACGACGATAATGCCGTTGCTGTTACTGTTGGTGACCGAAAATCCCGTGAGATTTACCTCAGGATTATTGTCATGTGACATTTTATTTTATAAAAGACTCAAACAATTTAGCAATCAATAATTTACTGTGAGCCATTATCGTTAAATTGTTTGAAGAAATATTTAGAAAAAAGAAAAATAAAATAAATACACAAGTTGTGTACCATAAAAATACGATAAAATGAGAGTATAATAATGATCAAAGAATAACGTGAAGTATTTCCAAGAGGTTTAATGACTGCGATGAAGAAGATATTAAAAATAAAAAAAAGTTCATACACTCACAGATTTATTCTTCAATAATACAGAAAACGAGAGAGGACAGTAAGAGACATTTTATTTAAAGTGTTGATTGCAAGTGTTTGAAGAATAAAGAGACACAGACAGAGCAATAAAACAAAGTGCGTTGTGTTAAATGTTTTGAACATTTTCAAGAGGAAAAAATAGAAGGCGTTTTCGCGCGCTGGTGATTTATATCGATGATGGTGGACACGTTGCCGAAATGTGATTGGCCGCTGATGCCGCGTGTGCAATTATTCAAGCATTACCAGCAACAGCAATTATGCTTGATGTATTCGAGGTTGTCTTTTACCTCGATGAAGAAAATTAACATCTCAAACAAACGTTGGTGATAATTTTGGTGGTAGTGCGAATGTGTGTATCTTTATTGCACATTTATTTATTTATTTCCTCATTAAAATTCATTTCACAGTACTGTAACAAATAAAATGTTGAAAAAATCATCGACATTATGCCATCAATGGCATAATTATAAACAAATGAGACATTGGCGATGATTATTTGATGACTGAAAAAAGAAATGAATTTCAAAATCATTGATGGATGATAAATGTTATATAAATAATTATGGTTATAATGTGTGGTGGTGGTGGATCTTTGATCGATTGGGGTTTGTGCGCGCGCATCATTATTGTCCGTGAATAATTCGTTGATGAGAATTGGATGGTGATGAATGTGTATGCGTGGATAATCGTTGGTATCATCCAACGATTGTTTAATTAATACAACTGAGGAAGATTTGAAATAAGATTGTGTTGGATTGAAGAGCGTTATTCCACCATCGAATATGGCCTCGGTGGCAGCGTGGCTGCCGTTTGCACGGGCGGCGGCGATCGGTTGGGTACCGATCGCCACACATCCATTACCACCGCCACCAATACCCAAGGACAGGCGTAAAGCCGACGATGAAAAGCTATTGATAAATGTGAGCGGCCGTCGTTTTGAAACATGGCGAAATACGTTGGAAAAATATCCTGATACATTATTGGGTTCAAATGAACGTGAATTCTTTTATGATGAAGACAGTAGGGAATACTTTTTCGATCGTGATCCTGATATATTTCGTCATATATTGAATTATTATCGTACGGGTAAGTTGCATTATCCAAAGCACGAGTGCCTCACAAGTTATGACGAGGAGTTGTCATTTTTTGGTATATTACCAGATGTTATTGGTGATTGTTGTTACGAGGATTATCGTGACAGAAAGCGTGAAAATGCTGAAAGACTTATGGATGATAAATTGAGCGAGAGTGGAGATCAAAATTTACAGCAATTAACGGATATGCGTGAAAAAATGTGGCGTGCATTTCAAAATCCACATATATCAACTGCAGCGCTTGTATTTTATTATGTTACGGGTTTTTTCATTGCGGTTAGTGTATTGGCAAATGTTGTTGAGACAGTTCCGTGTGGCGCACGTCCAGGTAAAGCTGGAACATTATCGTGCGGTGAACGATATAAAATTGTATTCTTTTGCTTGGACACTGCGTGTGTTATGATATTCACTGCTGAATATCTTTTGAGGCTGTTTGCCGCGCCAAGTCGATGTAAATTTGCCCGTTCAGTTATGTCAATAATTGATGTTGTTGCTATTTTACCATATTACATTGGCCTTGGTATTACTGACAACGACGATGTATCCGGGGCCTTTGTTACCCTCAGGGTCTTCCGTGTATTTCGTATATTCAAATTTTCACGTCACTCACAGGGTTTACGTATTCTTGGTTATACCCTAAAATCGTGCGCGTCTGAATTGGGCTTTCTTGTATTCTCATTGGCCATGGCAATCATCATATTTGCCACAGTGATGTTTTATGCTGAGAAAAACGTCGAGGGAACCAATTTCACATCGATACCAGCCGCATTTTGGTATACAATTGTCACCATGACCACATTAGGGTGAGTATTTTTTTCATTAATTCTATATTCTTACACAAAAATTAATCGCAGTGAATAGACGAAAGTATTTCTGATGAACAATTCAATAATTGCACTTGACAAAAATTAATTATTTCATTAATTTGAGTGCTGATTTTCTCTGCTGATTGAACTATTAATTCGTTATGAAGTCAAACGAAGTCGAGTTTGAAGAAAAAGGACGAATTAATGTAACAATATTTTATTTATAATATCCTAAAAGCATTTTATTGTTAATTGAAAATTTGTTTTCCTTTTTCTTTTGTACCTTCAATAACTGGAAAATGACAGAACAGTATGGAAATTATCAGATAAATAAACTAAAGAAAATGAGGAATTAAAAAAAAATATCATCCGTCAATACCGACCTAATTGACGTTAATTGACACCATCTTCATCCATAATTATATTTATTTTTCTATCGGAGTTGAAATTTAAAATGTATGTCAATGATATTTTTGTACGGTGTTCCACCTTTATTTTCTTTTCATTTTCTCCATGATATGGACAGCTGACAATCAAAATTCAAATATTCACAGTTTTAAAATATACATCGTTGTTAATGAAGATGTAGAGTGGAAAATAAATGAAAACATGTTTATCATATTGACATGTAAACATTTCAAAGTTAATAAAATATTCGATGGTTTATTCGTATGCTCAGAGGTTCTGTGAAAATTTATTGGAGGATTGTTTTTGACAGTGAACACAGGTGCCAACTTCCACTGTGGCTTTTCCCATCTTTTCTCTTGTCATGTACCTCTATATTTATATATATTTATTTATATACATATTTAAATATACAGTTATATAAATTTAGTACTCATTCTCACTTTGCGTGTGTCTGTCCAGTCTAGTACATGTTCAGATTGTCGGTCATTCTTCCTTCGAACTTTAATCGTAGAATCAACAGGTGCTTCAGGGTGGGTTCTCGTTGGCTTTCTCTGCACCCTTCTACCTTTCACTCTCGTCCTCTCGCCCTCGGGTTTTTCGCCCACTTGTCTATATACAAATAATAATTTCCTTTTACCTTCATCTATTTCATTATAATATTGAACACAATATTTTTATTTGTTATCTATTATGGTATTAACTTTGGGATTTTATAAATAAATGTGGTATTAGATGGAAAGGATTATTTAAAGAGAAATAAATGATAAATAAAAGTGGGAAGTATTTTTTTCATTGTTGGCATCTGAATAAATGTTGTATACAAATGTTGGTTGTGATTTCTGTGATGAGGTTGGGTTTAATAAAACTATTTTCATGATATTTTTTCATATTGAACTTTTAAAGTAGAATTTTCTATCTGTTCTGAATTCAATTTTTAACTATGCAATACATCAATTAGATAAACTTCCAATCACTAATGTGAAAATCTTTCGCTTTATCAAAGCATTTTCTCCTCATAATCAATAAAAATTAGATGAAAAAATTCTAGAATATCTGAAAACCATATTAGAACAAAATGAAAAAGTAAAATAGTTTTCGTCTTGTAAAATCAAAATACCACAAATATATTTTACTTCAAAATAATTTTTGCCCTGTCATCACAAACCATAAAATTCTATATACAACAAATCATATTATCTATAACAAATAATTTACCTACTGTTCCAACACAACAATAAAAAATAATCCAATCCCACATGACAGAATCTCAACGTAAAAATCACAAAAGTTTCCAAATAAAATTCGACGTAAACAAAGACATGGGCAACTTGCCCAAGCAAAAAACAAGAATCATCAGTCTGAATAAACTGCGCAACGCCTACAAACATTCATTTGTATTCAAAATACCAACCAGACAACAAAATTAACTTGAAACAAAAACATCACAAACAATCAACACCTCCAAACTGATAATTATCAATCATATCAAAAACCAAAAAATCCTCTCACTTTCAACCACAATTTATATCAAAATCCTAATCTCTCATTTACCCAAAACAAGACCAAAATAACAACCCATTAAAAATCACATTCCACCTTAAAAAAAAATAAATAAATGAAATCACTCCACCATAATCCCCACATAAAAATCCAATAATCCCATCCTAAATCCACCTCCTGAACTTTCCTGTACCCAATTACACATTACCCATAATCCCCTCACCTCTTCCTTCATATTTAATTTCAAATCCCCATATTAAAATATCACTAATTAATTCCAACAGTCTTCTTCTTCAAAAAAACCCTCATTCCCCATCTCACCAAACCTCCATTTTCCACCATAACAAATAAATATTCCAATTTTTCCCTATATCTTCGTCTATTTACAGACAACTCGACTAGTACTCTCCAGTGTTGAAATAAATACCTAACCACATACATATACATTGATTATATACACAAACACGCACAGGCATACATGAGTAGACCCACAAGGCATCTTCCATGTCTACTAGTGCATAATACATGGGATCGCTGTTGTATTATGCTCGCCTGTTACTTGCTCGCAACCATTCTCCCATACATTATGTAGACATACATGTACTCACATGTCCATATATATATATATTTAAAAATAAACCCATATATATGTTTGTTTATGGATTTGGCAACGTCATAGACCAGAGACACAAAAGACGTATTTTGTGTGAGTTCACATTGGTTTATGGCCGTCTTGTGGTTAACGCTGCGTGTTTTTCATCGTTTGTATATCTATATAACGTTTCGTATCGTGTTGGAATGCAACTATTTACGTTTAGACTCATCTATATATATATTTAGTTGTCTGGCATCGTGGATAAACGCCACCTCTATACTGTAGACAGGTGTTTACATCTATAGTTTGTATGGCGGCCTATAAGGGAGGGTGGATATGCGCTGGTTCTCTTGTTAGTGGCACCAACACGGCAATGCGGTCACTGGGCTATGTGAAGCGAACCCTTCTTTTTCTTTTAACTATATATGGCTGTGTGGGGATGTGGGTAGTTTTTATTTTTGCTTGCTATCACACCTGCCACCCCTTACTATGAGATTTTTTTCTTCAGAGTTTTTTTTTACCTTTTATTTACATTCGCTATTTTGATACTGTGCAACGGGGCTTTACTTTTTTTCTTTTCTTTCTTTCTTTATTGGATATTACACCCCAAGGGTCTTTATCCACTTCAAGCTTGTTACCTTCGTGTTATCCATACGTGCATTTTTATTTTTATCAACATGTGAATGTTGTTTTGATTATTTTTTTATTTTAGTTTGGGGTTTTTGTGTTGCGTATTTTTCTTCATTTTTTTTTCTTGTAATGGTATGAAGTTTAGTTTTTTTTTCTGTGGTTTTCTCGTTAGGTCATGTTTTATTTATGAGGAAAAATGCTGCGGTAAAATGCGACAATTTTTGAATTCAAACGATGCAATGATGCTATGTGTGGTTGTGTGTCTGTATAGGTAATTTGAATGTTATGGGTATTGACATATTTATGTTGTATGTTTGATGGTGATCGAATATTCATTGCGGTCACGGTATACATGGAACTGTCACCATCTGGTTTGGAGATATATGTATAGTATATTTAAATCAATATATTTATATCGTGTGGATCCAATGGTGTGCGATAGACCACAGGAAACTTCCTGCGTATTGTGTTTCTTTTTTTTTTGTTCTATTTTTATTATCTTTGTGAATTAATGGTAACAGCAATTAATTCTGATATGAAGATATAGTGGCGTTGTGTGTGGGTGTCATGGGATCATGATTGAGTTAGTGGATCACGATTGGGAGAGTTTGAAACATTGGGTAGTTTTTTTTTTGTAAGTGAAATATATGCAGGTGAATATGTGTATTTATGTGTATATAGTGTATGCAGATACATAAACGCGCACGTAGAGCTTACGTGCAATATTCTGAGCTTCAAGAATGAATTATTGCATCAATTTTTCGTATGCAACAAAACTATTTTGAAAATCTCGCTCATGTGTTGTCTGGTTGAAACGTATTGTATTTTTCATTCTTTATATCGTCCTTTTCCATTTTGTATCGAAGGATTTTGGTATTATTTTTTTACTTTTTCTCTTTGTTTTTTTATATTACTTGTGAATGTCACCAGTGTATAATGACGGAATTTACTTCTGCACAATTTATAAGATAATTCGGTGAAGAAAAAGAGGAATTATAGTGCGAGAGGTAGAGGAGATAAAAAGAAAATGTGAAAAAATAATAAAAAAAGAGAATAAGTTGGCTTGGGAAAGCAAATAATAAGGGCTGCAAAAGGACCACCATGATGTGAGGGTAGTGGAACGGTATAAAAATCACTGAAACATTATTCCATCAACGAGATTATTTTCGCTTGTGAGGATTTATGTGAATGGTGCAGATGTAATCAACAGAATAATTTTTTTTTATTTCTGCTCACTTCAACAAAAAACCTTTCTATATCTCTTGTGATTTTTTTTGCTTCGTATATTATTCGTATTAATTTATTCTTCCTCTTTTTGTATGTCTTATGCGTACCATCATTTATATTTCGTTATTTTTTTTTTGGTTTATTTTCATTCGACGATAAAATTAATATTCTTATAAATTAACCAACGAATATAATTATCGATACTTGTGTTCCACTTTTTTTATTGTAATAAAAAAAGAAATATTATAGAGGTTAAATATTTATTTAATCAATATTAGTATTTATATTTTATTAAATTTATAGAATAAAAGAGGGAATTGAAGATTGAATAACTTGGATGAATAAATAGGAAATTAATGTAAAATTCATAACAATTTTCTTCCAACTTCAACATTATTCAACGGATTAATTAATATACGTGCAATTACACATTTTTATTAAAACTTATTCATTATCCATTCATGTTCTGGTTCTTATTCAAATTATAATAATAATTTTCAGCTTCGTTAATTTTACATTATTCTAAAAGTAAATTATTGCATAAAGAAATTTGTTAATTTTGAATTCAAATGCATTCAAAAGTTTACTGTGTATAATTATGAATATCTCTACACAAACGTGATGAATTTATGTGAGCAGTAGAACATTTTGAAAATAGAATAAGACATCAGTATCTAAATATATAAAAAATAATTTATATGGTTTCACAATTCTATTTTCTCCACAAATATTTAATACAATTGTCACTCAAACTTATAAATATTCCAGAAAAAAATTCGACGTTTAACAAAAGGTTATATAAGAATATTAAAATCTTTTTCAATCTGAATTCTATTTATAACAATAGTTTTTCTATTTTTATTTTTGTGAATATGAAATATAGATGATCATAATCAATATCTTGAGGTTAAGGAGGTGAGAGAACGATTAGTCTCTGATTATCTAGTTTCATTGTGTAACCAGGAGTGTCGTTGTATCGACATTATGAGGGGTCTGCATTGAAATGACAAAGCAAACTTCGGATTATCGTGTTCAATAATGTAATATATGTATGTGAAAGTGACGGTTAATGGGACGGTCCTTGGGTTAATAGCACCCACGCGAGAACAGCGTAAATGAGCGTGGTGTGATTATATCACACCCCATGTAATTCCGGTCAGCAGCCCTTCGATATACATTTCATGACGTTGTACATTATATTTCAATATTTTATTGTAGCTATTTGGATTTTACACGCAACGACATTTTTTAGTAACCAAAATTTTCAATTTGATTTATAATTAACAAAAATATATATTTTTGTATGAATATTTCTATTTATAAAGAGAATTTAATTATCAAAGAAATTATTCTGATCGTTTGTTAGATTTTAAAGTAGAAATGTTTTTTTTATTTTCTATGTTATTACCTTCAAGGACTGTTGAACTATTTGTACGAGGTTAAAATCGCTTGTAATTATAGTTCTATTTCCTCTCTAATTCAGCATTTGGAGTTTGAATATTTTTTTTTATAGGGATTTCGTGCACATTTTGTGGGGTTTTAAAAGAACTTAACTTAAGTGGACATGAAAATGATGTTATCATGCAACAGTATAATTTGTATGTTTATGAGAAAGAATTATATAAAACAAGTAAAGAACTTTTCTACATCAATAAATTTTTATTGTGATAATAAATCACGAATTGTCAGTTAATTCCATTGTCAATCACTATTTATTAGTAACCTGAATTTAAATTAATTAATTAAACATGTCAATCTCATTTCAAGCAATTGTGATTATTGGCAATTCAGTCACTCCAACTCTCAGTGATCGAACATTTTTTTTTATCCATTAAATTTTTCTCCTCCAAATTTATCGACATTTATAAAGGATCGTTGAAACGTGTTGCAATAGAATTCACTCAACACCACAAGAGTAACAGTTTGGAATTCCTTTATAGAGCACAATCTGTTCAATTCTGTCAATCGATATTCTAGAAAACCGAACAACAAATCGATTTAGCACATTGTTGAGATCATACTATGTCACTTTTATTGTGTCTATGTAATCATGCTCGACTTATACACATTCTAATACCATACCATCGATAATTGATAGCCAATGAGAATGAACCATAGGACTGTATGTTCGATGGTGCGATTAATTTGTGAACTGACCTTATTAAAACTGTTAAAGCGTCCTAGATATTTATTATTATCATTTTTTTTTATTTTCTAAAAATGTATTTCATCCATCCACATCATTGAATGAATTGTAAATGCATAAAATCTTCACTTTTCAATTTCATTTGGTTGAAATAATCGTCCACATTCATCTGCATAGATATCATATTCATTAATTATAACGAATGATAATTACATTTCGTGGCTATTGTTCATAGTAGCCACGATTAATTGAACTGATTGAATTGAAATGTAATGTTCCACGGAGAAATGGAGATTACCATTTTCATTATGGTGAAATTTGGGTGGATATTATCAAAGCATTATTACAATGATTGATGATTTACAATTCCGAATGTGTTTCCGTATTCATAAGTGCACATGATGAATTATTAATTCTCATCTACATTGTTTGAAAAATAAAACAAAGCTTACAGAACGTTAGAGGTGCTGTGTATTTTTTATTTTTTGTGTTATTTAAATAGATGAATGTGGATTACACGTGTCGGTGTCAGTTAATGTTGTGAACATTTACACGAAAGGTGTGGTTAGTTTCCCCCTGTAGAGAAAATCGAATGCGAAACTTTTTAACATTTACTGTTCTCGTTAACTATCGATTTTGCGTCAAGTCTACAGGGAAAAACCGGGTCGAATGGGTTGAGGTGACTGGAATTTTTTCTTTTTTTTTCTCTATTTCAGTATTGTTATTGTTATGTTATTATTATTTCGTAATTTTTGTCTTATGTGGTTTTTTTTCTTTTATGTTCCTGCACTATTTTGTTCGGAGAAGAATAAGAAAGCCTCAGGCGTGTTGTGATATCTCTGGTTTCTTTAGTGTTACAGGAGAATGAATATATAGAAAATAAAATGTACTATGAAATAATATCGAGACGACAAATTAAAAGGATTTTCATTTTATTCTGATTATCCAAATTGTTTCAATATTATTTTAATTGTTTGTTAATTGTGACGTTTGTTTTTCAATAGAATTTCACAGTTGCATTGAAACCTGTTGCAGGAAAATTATGACGAATAATTAATTGAAATGAATAAAGTGTAATTGAATTGTCATAATTATTATATAGTAAACAAATAGATTCCTTGAATTTATATCTCACAGGAATTTTCTTGCTCAGAATAAACACATCTATATGTATATATATATCTACAGATGTGTATACAGGATTGGCAGAAGCAAAACATTTTCATTACATCGTTGAATCCGATCTCTCAGCTTTCGTCCATGGGTCGCACAAATCCCTGGACATAAAATCATAGAGAGGCGACGAGAAAAGAACGAGTAAAAGTACTTGAGAAAGGAGGAGCCATTCCAGTTTTTGACATCCAATTTTTTTTTCTTGTTCCCCATCGTATTTACTCCATCTAGCCAAAAATAACTCTCATACATTTTTTTATGTTAGTCATAAAAGAACAATCTCTTATGTCAAGAATGTTTGTGTTCTCTATTCCTATTTATTTTTTCCCTGTATTATTTTTCATGTGTTTTCATTTCCCTTTTTTTTTTCACATTCAATCTTCCATGTTTCATTTTCAATTTCAATTATTCTCTCAGCAAAATGTTCACATGTGAATTTGTAGCTGGTAATCTAAATGTTCAAAAATAACCCCACCCTTCAAACTAGCATTTACATCAAATCCAATATTTCATAATCATTTTACGAATCAGCAACGATTTCTTGCTTACGTACGCGGTTTATTTCGTTCGATACCGGATGAATTGACTGGAAAATTTATTGCGTCCGGTTTAGTTTCGATCTCCGGTTGGTTTGTGCGAGATGTTAGATTATTTCAGCAGTCATATAACATGCACCTGGTACAATTTTTTGATCCCACTATTTATTTTGAAATAAAAAATAAAAAAAGTAAATAAATAAATGGAATTGATGATAGACATTTTTACAATCGGATTACTGTGTACACATACACACAAATTTATCATCGGACTGGTTGGTTTGAACATTTGTACTTTTTTATTATTAAAATTTGTTTTTTTCTTTTTCTCTATTTTTTTTCCTTGTGCCATAAAAAATTTTTGTGATGCGTGAAGCAAATAAAATTATTATATATTGTAGCAGTAACTTTGTGAGAGGTTGGCAGCAACTCTTCGTCAGCCCCACCCAATTCCTTGATGATGGAATACATTTAATATTCTGCGGGATATAACAACGATGAATTATACGATATATCTGTGAATGTAGATACCCTGAGCCGGGGAGCTTAAATTTAATGTATATATGTATATGCACGGATATCTATCTACAACATAAACTTCAAGGTTGTAGTACATTGGCTGCTGACAGATTCATGTCGACACTAATGGAATTGGTGTATAGTTATACGGTCTGCTTCTAACAATCTCAACAAATCTTCATGGAAGTCGTGATTTCAAACGATTATGATAATTATCTGCAATTAAATTTTCGTAGCTCTATCCTTGAGTACCTGTTAAATTTATCAGATCTAATTGGGTATTGTTTGATAGGACAATATTGAGAATTTTTATGTTAGAAATGATCCTGATTATTTTCAATTGATAAATCATACTATAAGGAGAAGGATTAAACTATTGAAATGTCATTTGTGATGTATTGTTTATATAAAATCTATTATTTGTTAACTTATTAATATAACAACGATGAAGTGATGAATATTTAATTCGTTGAATGCATCAGAAGTCGATTTGATGGCTAATAAAATTTTTTTCCATCGAAATCTGTGAATATCAACAAATATTCTGTTACTTTACAACACATTGAACGTGTTCTATATAAAATTATGCAACCTTGACACAATCGATATTATTAATGGCTCTTAGCATAAATTAAATTGTTAATTTTATTCACAATTATCCCATAAATTATAATAAATCATATAATTTGACGCATAAGAATTTAATCTGCTAAAAATTTTCTGAATAATTACTCTTGTTTCATGCATATAAGTATATTTCCCATCTATTTCCTTTTTTATGATTTCGTATCTTTGCAGTGTAATTATCCAGATGATATAACTTTGTGTTATAATTCTCAATTATTTTAACGTTAATGTGAGTAATAAATATTAACTGAAACTTATTCTATTGAACTTTTATCATCATAGAATATGGCACAATGTGCAGAAGATATGATTGGAGGGTTTTCGAGAAAAGATACTGATTAGAATCCATAGAAAATAAGGGATTGTCCCATGAGTTCAATTATTTCTCTTTTTGAATGGCTGTGGGTCATTAACTTCGCATTCGCCCTCATACACTCACATACATACCCATACAAAGTATTTCTCTCTGTTAACTCTCACAGTAACTCTCACAATGTGTACCTATCGATCTCGAGTTTGGTTTAGTTATAAAGGAGCCCTTTTGATTGCAGAGTTGTGGTGTTTCAATGAAATTTGCCAGTTTGAATTTCACTCAGGTACCCTTTATACCTATTATTAGAGCAGCCATTATTTTTGGTTATAATTTTGCATCTTTTTGTGTAATAGGAACTGTAATAATAATTCGAATGATCCAACTTGATAGACATTTATGTTTGTAATATTAATGAAACAAGAAAAAGGAAAAAATAAATTATTAGTGAGTAAAAATGATTGGGGTTTACTTGAAAACAAATATGCTGAAAATGAAAATGAGATGGTGGATATTAAAATGATCACAAAGAGTTTATAGAACTGTGGTAAATTTGTGAAGATTTTAGGTACTGAGGTGAAGTCATGCTTTTAGGGTGGTGTGATAAGGGATGCTCTTTATCCCATTTGTGAAAGTTTTTTTAATAAACCAAGCGAAGGGTTTGAATGTTTGAGAAAAAATCGCGTCGCTTTGTGCGTGAGTAAAAGGTAAAAAATACAACTGAGAGTAATGAAGGGAGGAAAACGGATTGGAAAAAAAAAACATAAAATGAATGAATATCTTTTGAACCTTTGAAACAGTGTGTGTGTTTTTTTTTCGTAGATACCATCTGCACTTTAATCCTTTATTTCCCATGCTCTCATTTTAATGTTTTGTTGTGCACAGATTTTTGAGATTTGAATTTATTGACTCATTGAATCCAACGATAATAATGTGATTTTTCAAACAACGTAATTGATAATCAAATTGGAGTGAAAATAATTCTATTTGCAGGATGAATAAATAGAAAAAATGCTTCTGCTTCTCAATATGTCAATCGTGAGTCCAGAATTTAAATTGGGAAAACGAAATAACAGATTTGATAAAACAGATTGAATGACATAAAAAAAATCATTTTTAAATCAAAAAACAAACTTCAATTAAATCCAATTAAACAATTCAACAGAGAAACGAACTATATTAAACCAAATCATCATCAACAGCTCTAAAAATCATCAGTTAAAAAAATTGTCAATCATTCATCACCTTGAAAAATGATTTTCTCCAACAAAAACCTGCTAAAATTATAAAAAAAATTTTTCTCTCTCCTCATTGATATAAGACTGACGAACTTTTGATAATTTCAACCATCGTGAATTCAAATGACAAGACACGGCACGCGACGGATTTCCATTTTGGCAATGGTCCAATGTGTAGTATCCGTCACCGGAAGTGAATGCTCGAATAGACAAAGAAAGAAGAAGAAAAAGAATAAGAACGAGTGAGAGTGACTGAGTAAGAGGGATGTGAAAGCACGCCATTCTCAGATTTCTCTTCTATGTATAGGTGCATATATATATATACATAGGCAGAGAAACTTAATATATATTTACATGGTACATATATGTATGTATATATATTTTTTTTCGCTCCCAGAAACCATCAGTTTTATCGCTGAGATATTTCTCCTACATCTGTCCCGCGCCATGGGTTCAACCCTTCAAGTTTGCCAATTGATGGTCCCGACACGACCCTTTATCTTCATCACTTATAACTTTTCTCCCTTTATTTATATATACATGTGTAGAGGTGTGTCTGTGTGGATGCGAATGTGTGATTTTGGGGTCTTTTATTTCTTTGAATTGTTCACAATTTCAAAACTTGTCTTAAAGCAACGACTTGTTATTGGAATTCGACTAGCAGTAACTCTTTCTTTATTTTCATTTTTTTTTTCATCCCTTGGTGCAGATATTTCACTGAATTTGACAATAAATTATGATCTTGAAATGTACAATGGGTTTCAATTGGTTTTTTTTTTGTTTTCCTTCTGTATTTGTAATTTATTAGTTTGGAAAATAATTGGTGACATACAAGTGAAATTGATCATTGAAATTGTTAAATGAAGGGAGATATTTTTGTGATCCAATTTTCTCATGGGAATTACGATGAAGTGAGAGGCACTGCGATAGTGAATAACTTTTGGTGACAAGATGGATGCTCATGAGGAATTATAAGAAGAAAAAAAAATTGTCAATTTGTCTTCGTTTGTAATTATTGGCATTTTTTTCTGTGTTCGATAAAATTCAATTTGCTTCATACACTGCTGGACTTTGTCTGTTCCAACAAAATCTTCTTTTTTTTTATTAGTACGAAATTGATCATGACAAGGAAACTTTGACAAATTGCTCAGCAGATCCTTACAATTAATGGCGTTAACGTGAGATTCGGAGATGAATTGAATTTCAGTTTATTTCGTTCTCTTATAACGTGTACAATGTCTTTGTCAGGAATTTTTTTGTACAAAAGTGTGAGCAAAATTAAAACTAAAGCAATCAAGTTGTCAGAACTTTATCACCTAACAAATAAACTGTACAATGACCATTTCCAATATTCCTTCTATAAAAAAAGTTTCAAAATTTTAAGTAGAACTGTCAAGAAATTTATTATGACGTTTGGATCCAATCCAATATTCCGTAAATGCATTGTTTCAATATCTTGAAAAATTACGAATATTTCTTTCTTTATGAAGATTTTGTATGCTATAAAACTGTCTAACTATATCACTTCATTAAACACAAATCATAAAGTGATCTATTGAAAAAAGATGTTTGATTCAAAGGACATACCCTTGCCCTAAATTTTACAATTCTTCAACAAATCAAAACTTCATATAATTCATACTTTAATTCTTTGCAAAGTTCATGAGTAACTAAAATCCTAAATAATTTATGAATACTCAATTTCAACCATCAACTCAGTTCATTTGGTTTTCCCTTATTTATATTAGACATTAAAGAGAAAAAAAAAAACTTCTATTGACTTTCTATTTATAGGACAAACGATCTTTATTCACATAGACACACGCAATCACTTTGACCTTTTTCCTACATAATCTAAAACGATCCTGTGGAGTTATGTGTGCTATATTAAATATCTTCACATCACTTCATTGAACGTGGTCACCTTTTCACATTGTTATACAAAGCTTATCGATATAATTAATGTGAAATTAATTATAAATTCTATAATGAAAATTTGACAGAAATAAAATAAATAGATAAATTGAATAACCGAAGAAATTTATTTATTTTCTTCAACTTTTCTAACACGAACATTCAACCATTCATGGCAAATTAATTAAACTCTGATTTGTGGGGTTCATTTGATGGGTACATCCGTCGCTGTACCAACCGCTCGTCGATGCTCTGGCGTCTTTCCAGAAAATTCTCCGCACGGTGCCTGATTGGTTACTGAGCTACTCTTTCTCATTCACTCTTTTCCTCTCTTTGCCTATCGATACCCATGAAATCAATCCACCCGCTGGGTTCCTCGATTACTCTTTCATTTTTTCATTTATTTTTTTTCCCTTTTCCCGCTGTTCGAATTACATTTTATTCGTTGATGTTTTTTCTTGCTCTTCTTCATTTAATTGAATAACGTCCAAATGTTCTTATCAATTTATTTTTTCTTTCATTGATGATCAAATACTTTGTCTAAATTATTGAGACATAAATTGAAGAAAACCATAAAATCTGGATTTATTCGTATAAATATTATCTTCTTTTTTTTCTTCATTCTCTTCATCATTATGAATTATATGTAAGCTAAGTTGTATTTATACACTTTATCCAACAATTCCAAGTTAAAACAGCTACTGTGTAGGTATACATGCACTTAAATATGTATATTTGAATAATTTTCAAGCTTGAAACATTTTGGTACTGCTTTAGCTCTCCATCTGCTTACATAAATACTGCAAAGTGAAGTTTGTATGTTATTTGCAGTGTAACTGTGGGGTTTTCTACGATGATGGTGGCTTTGGAAAACGGTTGTTCGAGAAGTGAAGTGCTGATGTTCTTACAGATAAATATTTATTCAATTCAAAAATTATTTGTCTTTGAGACTTTATTCTCAGATGTTGCTTTTGATTTCCCACATACTGGTCCTTTTCTTTTTGCATTTTTTTTCGAGCACATTCACTTCGATAAGAAGAGTGTGAAAATATTTATTGGTTTAACGACAGATTTCATCAGGGACAAATTGACGTGGGTGATATTTTTTCTTTCTTCTTTTTTTTGGTCTTATTCGGGTCAATGATCCCCAGATATTGTCACCCAGTTGAACAGGCTCAGATGAAAGATGAAAGTGAGGGTTGAATTTTTATATATGTATATGTATTTGTGTGCAGTGATAAAAGTACATCAGCAGAGCATCACGTATACCACTTTTATATGGCCCTTGAATTTGCCATGCGTGTCAGTCATCAAAATCGATAGCGAGTATAGTAGCACTCGTATCTCTTTATCGCCCTCGTTTTTCTTTTTTTACCGCACTTTCTTCGTTGCCTTTTTTTTTATCTCTCTTCATTTCTTTTATTTTTGTTCATGAGTGCAAGCCCTTGGGGCGACGAGGGAAATTATCTGCGTAATGGTAAACCATTCGTCGTAATCGTTGAAGATATTACCTTTTTTTTCGTCGTCGCATAAATTTTATTTCTATTTCGTGTGGAGTGTTTTTCATTGTCGTTCACGTATACTATTTCAAAAATTGGTTGATTGATATCTTCTTATATATGAATGTGGATTCGATGAGAGTTTAGTGGTTTTTATTCATTTTGTTATTTGCTTAAGGAAAGTATTAAAAAAAAAAATGTGAGTTGGATTGGTGGATAAAATTATTTTATTGTTAATTTGGAAATACCATTTTTATGGCACTGGGAAAATGTCAGATTTTATCAATTGTTTTACTGTTTTTTTTATGCTGATGGAAGTTGCTTTTCAATTTTCCTCACTGTAAAAATATTTATGTTCAAATTTTATTGTTAACGATTCAAATTTATTTCTACACTTTCGAGTGTTGATATCTGTAATGGAAATATATGTTTGATATTAAAATCATTCTATTGCATAAATGACAATTTCTGTTTCGATATTTTACTAAAAAATAATTTTTTTCTTTCTTTGTCTGTCATGGAAACTTTTGTATATTTACTTTTCTCTTCCACTCCTTCTCACCTCTATGCTCGTCTTCATTTTATTACACTTGGACTTAACGACGTGTATAAAATTACACCTCGTTTCTTGCTCAATGTAACTTCATGGGCGCTAACGATAGGGAAAGAGTCTGTGTGCATTAGAAAAAAAAAAAATAGGAGATAAGTAGTCTGTAAGAGGACGTTATGATAGCGATAATTACTCAATTACTCTGTAAAAGCTATTATAAATCGTGATACTTTGAGAATAAATTCACTGTTCGAGCTTTTTGTCATTTGCTCGCTCATTTGGATTCCCCAATGAGGAAAACCAGAGAGAGAGAATCAGAAAAAAATCACGTTGAAGCTTTTTTCACTATGGACGAATGTTTTATTTCCATATTAATTCACACACGTTGATGGCATACATTCATTTACATAAATTAATCCAAGAAGAGTAGCTAGTTAGTCATTGAATTAATTTCCACGTAGTCACTACAACGAGACGATAAAAGAAGAAAAAAAAATCAATATCAAATTAGCACAAATAGAGTTTTTTGATTTTATCTTAATTAAATTACCAAGTCCATAATTTTAGAAAACTTTTTACTTATCATTGTGAAGTTTTTTCATATCACAACATTTGTCATTTGAATATTCAGTTTTATTTCATCTCCAATCAGTAAGAGACAAGAAAAGAAGTAAATTCACTATACAACAAATATGATAATGAGTAGAGTAAAGTTCTGTGGAAATTTTAAATTATCATAAAATTTCTCACTACAATATTTTCCAATTATCACAAAATATATATATTCATTATACACTCGGTGTTATTATCTCATTCATGAAATGCATTTCTCATCAAGATATATTTTTGTGAGTGAATGGTACGAGTGTTTGTATACGTCATGAGCTACACGTTCCAGATTATATAATATATCCGTAATTATATTCCAAATTTTGTGACTCGTGTGGCATTGAAAACATTCTATTCTGGTAGCGCATATTCGTTCACAAATATTGTATTGTCTGGGACAACAATGGGCGCAATATTCATGAGTTTTGATGTTGACATTTATTATGTTAATGCATAGAATTAATTTTCCACACACCGGTGAGATAGATCAACACTGTGTTCATCCTAATTGAATCATTTTATTCTCAGTTCATTTTCTCTTTCGATACTTTTGACAAAACGTTTACTTTTCTAAGATGAAGTTATGTAATGACTGATATTAATTGGAAATTTATAGATTAGTTCAGTTTAATTGGAGTGATTGTATAGAAAATTAAATTTTATATGTGGAAATGCTGCTTTAATATTATCGTGTTAAATAAAATAGATTTTCTTTTCATTTAAAAATTTGAGTTATGTTGGAGTGTTATTGAGCGTATATTACTGCATATTACGATGGATGGTAAAATTATATCATGTGGTATTTACGTATGGAGCTAGGAATAAAATTGTTTGAAAATTCTCAGTCTGGTTTAGTCGAGTATGTTTCTACTCTACCGATATTTTTCTTAACTGATTTCTAAGAAATGGTTTCATATTAAAATTGAGATTGTGTGTTGTATTTCTTTCGCCATCAGATTTATAGCAAGAAATACAATTTTAAATGAAATATCACAAGATAATAAAATCCAACACAAAATTGGACGAACGAAAAAAAAAATATTGAAAATAACAGCATTGAATGAAGAATTAAAAAAAATTGCCTTGCTCACCAATCACTGCGTTGATGTCGAGTATCCAGATAGAAGAATCATTCAAATCGAGTAATTGGTTTTTGAATTACGTTCATCGACCCAAAAAAAAAACAAAAACGTTCGGAGAAAAGCTCTATTAAAGTTTCCGATAGGAATTCGTTGACGTTCGCTCGGTCGATTGCGACTGATCATAACTCTCACAATTTTATCCTCACAAAAAAAATTCTTTTTACTTTCTACCCATGAAAGATTTCCAAAATGAACCAGAACCTGAAAGAATATCATTGAAAATCATTGAATATGCCAATTGCCAAAATGTATCTGAAACAAATCGACTTCGTTATATTTGGCGACGACCAATCTTTTCATTTTATCACATGACATCGTTGGTTAGATGTAATAGCTACCACCTGTCTGTCGCGCATCAAACGACAACTGGTTGTATTGCTAAATCTATCAGCCAGGTGTTTGCTGATCCTGCCAATTTTTTTCTTCAACACGTAAAACCACTCTCCCGTATATATATCGACATATAAATATTTCTAGGCGATTTATATTTCATTTTATCTCTGTAGCAGATTGATGTGAAGAGATATCTGCAATATTGCAATATTTATCAATTTTATTGCTGGCTATTGCAATTCAGAGTTTCATTCTGTACATATTTCGAAAACATGGAAATGAAAGACAACAAAATTCGATTTACTGAGGTTTTTTTTCAAGATTTCAATGCAATTCAACGCTTATATTCATTTGTTTGTATTAGGATGTACTATGACATGATTGATGGACATCTCAAGAATGATTGCATTATGGGTATCGATTTCTTAGTAAATAAATTCGGTATATGTATGGTAAATCGGCTGTCGTATCATTTTACTGTTAGAATATTGAGAGTGGAGACGGTGGACTATAGAAGATGAGGTATTGGAAGAGAAGAGTGAGGAAGGACGAGAAGAGAATGCGCCCGGGTAGAATTAGGTCATTCTGAGAAACACACAACGAGTATACCGGGGCTTACGATCTGACGTCGATGGAGTTTCTCATCCCGTTGTCCATTCAGTAAACTTCTAAAGTACACCAAAAAGTCATTGTCGTTGATGCTTCGACTCCTGTTCACTCCGTTGCAAACTTTCGTTTCATCTTCTATTCCGCGCAATAGGTACAATGCAGCGTGACGTTAAAACAAGTATATGCGATTAATTTGTTCGTTCAATTGTATTATTATTCTGTTTCATCTGTATTGTGAAGTTTTTAATGACAAGAGAATATTGGGAATGATTGTTTGGACTTTGTTGTCTTCATCATTGATAGTGTGCGTGACTTTTGTAAAAAAAAATGTTCTGAATAGATTGTGGAAGATTGAGTGAAAGAGAATAGAGTAGATCAGTGGATGAGTATGGACATAAGAATTCTATTTTTCTTTTATTCTGAAAAAAAAATCGTCTGATACTATTTGATGAATTTGGTTTAAGCAGATTTATAGGATGAAATGTTTGGAGTAAAATGGAAAAAGTTTTAGGTCAGAGTCAAAGATTACATATTCGATTAAATTCTGAATATAAAATTAATTTGTAAGAATATTTTAAATCCCTTGTGACTAATTAATTTTTAATATGAAAAGTTTTTGAATGAATTTAAATGTTGAGTTCCATATTAGAACTAAATAATTTTTAATCAAATAATTATTCCATTTTAGAATGTGCATTCAACCAGATAAAAATTATTTCTGTTGTTGCTTTTATTTTTCTGGCATTTAAACTAGTTACTGTGATGTGTTAATAGAGATTGGTTATAACACTTGTATTCAACCACCTACGCAAAAAAGACATTGATGTCGTTGTGAGAGGTTAGAAATTTTATTTCTAGACAAGTTTGCAATAGGAGCAACACCCGCTGTGTCGATTCGTTGTCCCAGTACTGATATCTATGAAAGTGTGAAAAATAGAAAATTAAAAAGAGCGAAGTAGTGCAAGAGGTAAAGAGGCAGCGCATAAGTGAGAACAAAAATGAGAATCATAAAGAGTGACAGGGACAAACGGTCGTTCGCTTTTAATAGTTCGTAATGCAACTACTCATTTTCGTTCAATTTTTTTCTCTTATTTCTCACTGAGTACTGAACTTAATGCCTACCTGGTGTCAACTGTTGCCAAAAAATTAGTAGACACATATATTTACTTCAGATGAGTGAGCTACCGGAATTAATATTTTGATTCCCTCATTTTTCATCCCTTTTTTATGACAAATAAAGAAAAATTTATCTGTGGACAATTCAAGATGAAAAACTGTCCATTTTTGTGAGCATTTCTGACCCTTTTATTATCTCTATCTTTCAAAACGTCTACTAATAATAACTCTCACATTCTCTGTTCAATTTTATATTTCACAAGCTTTTAGCAAAATTACAAAATCAATTACTGCTGACCAAGCAAAATAGAATAACAAAAAAACACCTACGAATTTTTTCTACTTCATTTTTGTTCCTTCATCAATAATTTATAGTTGTCTGTATTAAAAAATTGTTAATATATCAATAACATTCGTACATAAATGTGCACAAAATTAAAATAGCTCACTAAATGATACTGAATTGTATATTATTAGGAATGTAAAATAAAGCTTTGCATACACACACGAAATTCACATACATAACAAACGTTCGTTGCAGTCTGTCTGGTCTCGTGACGTCTTTCTCCACTGCATTCTCTCTCATTTCACTTCAGTGTCTGCGACACGCATATGTATATAAACATATACACAGTGCAAAGTACCACGCGTCTTTTCAAAGCACATTTTCTCTCTTATTCTATCATGCAGGTTGGATATTTGTGGCGTATAGATCGAGCCGTGCTTTTCTAAATATAATTTTCTAATCCGGTGTACTTTCTGGCCTCTTCTCTCTTCGTATCTCAATATATATTCTTTCACCTTCTACAACTGTCGCGTGCACTTTTAACAATTCATCAGCTTCCATGAGCTTTTTCTTTCTCAGTATTTTCCAATGTGTCTTGAAACTGGAAAAAAAAAAATGGGTAATAAGAGGGAGAATAGAAACATCAATAGATAAATAAATAAATATTTTTGAGGTATATTCATTGAGGTCAGATGTCAGTTGCCAAATGTCTTTTCATACATTTTCCATGACCTTGGTGTAATACAACATCCAAGGTCTTTGTTTTCAATTGTTTAATAATTCAGATTCCAATCGAATTAATTGCGTGGAAATGGGAAAAAAATTGTGTGGGTGCCATAACGAACTCAGTGAGTGTGGTAAAAAATAAGTAACAAAAAAATTAAACGCTAAAAATACAGGTATATATTTGCAACAAGAGAAAACGAGAGTTAAATCGTCCACTAATAATCGACACAAAGCGGCTTACTCGTAAGCTGGGTCTAGGATTATTTTTCTTTCTTTTTTTTTCACCATTCTCTTTTTCATTTTTGCACGCGCTCGTAATTTTTCATCGTTGTTCGCACCCTCCGTCGTATGTTTATATATATATTCTTTTCATTTCTTCCCTTTACTGATAATACTTTTTCACTCGTCTAGAAAACACACACACGCATTTTTTTTCCCTCTTACGATATATTTACACATTAGATAGCGTACTCACTCACATCGCAATGTATTCCCTGCTTTTTTTCCTTTCGTTCAACGAGACGTGATCACAAGGTCATGGTAGCAGTAAGGGGAAAGTGTCAAAGCGTATTTTTTTTCTGTGTCTTATATTGTAGGGGATTATTATCATGAGAATATAAAATGCGAGAGTGGAAAAGCGAGTAAATGATAACAAAAAACTTGTTGTCTATGTAGGTATTCCTTTTACGTATGTAGAAACTTTGCTTTGAGTTTAAAGAGAAAAAAAATTAAGAGCTAAATGAGACAAAATTCTTTTTATTTCCACTGTCTATATCTCGTTTATCTTATCGCTTTGTATGGGTGGTGAACGTAAATGCTCTACATTTTCTTTGTTCTATCCCACAACAATTATTTAGACCCATTGATGGTAAAAAAATGGATTTTATAATCATTAATGATGTGGATTTTCTTACAAGCATATAAATATTTAATATATATTTGGTATTATGAATTATTTGTGACCTTGGTCAAACGTTGATGTCCTTGTCGATGACATTATGCTCATTCTTCCGTGTTTACTATGTCGTTAAATATGTTTGTATAACAAGACAGACAAAGGGTTCAATATCTTTGTGTGGTGTTGCGTGCATAATCTACCTGGCATTCGCTCAATGATATTATTATTGCGAACTGGAGCGACGCAATAGAGCTTTTATGTGTGTTTGCGTGTTTGTGTGTAGAGCACAAGGGATAAATTCACGAGAGCGCGAAGATGATTAAGTGCAGTAACGTCAAGTCGCGTATTTATATATGTATATTTGAAATGTATGTATATACAAGTATACTTGGCTTCAATTTCAACTGTGTAACGACATGTCATACTGGAGATTTGTAAATAAATACTTCGTCCTCTTGTTGGAGAGATGTGGAAAAGCTCTCTCGTCTGGTATAAACGAAATGAAATGGGTGGAACATAAATATGATGTGTTGTTTGATGAACATACTGAGTAATTAATAAATAATTTATATGTGAAAAGAATATAAAGAAAAAAAAAATAGGAAAAACATCGACGATGATGGCAAATGGAAAAATTATTTATGTAATTCTTTATATATATTTTTTCATGTCAATTTTTATTTTTTACATTACAAAGAAAACAAAATTTTGGCAGATAGTGAACTTACCAATTTTCATCATGTTAAATAAGTCATGGAGAGAAGAATCTTTATTTGTAGAATGATGTGAAGTATTGGTGAAAATATTTAAAGTAACAAATTGTGTTCATTGTTGGATCTGAAGATTATCTCAACTATTTTAAGTTATATTGAGAAAAGTTGTTATTATTTTAGCAGGTTCATGGTTCTATTGTAGTCCAGGAGCCAGAAGTTTGGTCAACTATCTTCAAGTGACAGCTCATAAATTTATTTGCAAGATTGCTATGGGTGTTTGTAAATTTGCAGTAGCAGTAACATGAGATTGTGAAAATGTTGAAATGATTGATTGTAACATTTTTGAGAGGATAATTATTGTGTTACAAAATGTGTTCTTTGGTGTGTACAGTAAATGAAAAATGACTGCGAAGTTTTAAGTAGGAAATTACACACTTGGTAACACACGAATTTACAATGGTGCAGACGTGAATATATGGACACTGCAAGGTGTTAGCATGGATCTCTATTATATTGTCCGAAACGCAGTTCCATGTTAACACCTCTAAATGCTGATGAATTTGCATGCATGAATGGTAACGACAAAGATTAATTTCTTGAACAATGGTACAGGTCAATCAGATTTTCTTGTATAAAGCAATTACTCTTTGTAATGGAGACAGATTTGTTCTTACTTCAGCTGCTACATTGCGAGAAAATTTTATTTCACATTAACAAGAAATTGATTGGTATTTATTGAATGATTATTTCAACTGCAGTTCAAGTAAATCATTTATTTATATTTAATGAATTGATTTTACTATTGATTTATTTGTTCATACAGATAAATATTATGGGTGATGATTAAATATTTAATAATAGTTAGTAAATATTAATGATAATTAATATGGATTCATTTTTGCTCTGAGAGATGAAGAGTTTTTGTCTGACGACTATTTATCAATGTTTGCTGAATTCACTGATTGTCGTCATTTAATTTATGTCAGCTGCAGTAAATTATAAAGTGGAAAATTCCCACTTTTTCAACGTAGAATTGTGATAATAAATAACATTATAAGCAAAATGAAAAAGGTCATTTCATATTTTCCAACCTTTGCTAGTGGAACACAGACGTGACAACACCGACGCATAAATTAAACGAAACAATAGCACAATTATTCTCAACGAAATTTATTTAATATTCTTAATTCTTTCTTTCATTGCAACAGAATTAAGTTGACATCTCAAGCTTCTCGAAATTCCGTCACATTAATTATTAAAATAACCAAAAGCTCATAAAAACTATCAAACACAATGTCATAAAACAAAATTTGTTATGTCATATCATAAAATATTTATTTTCAGTAAAATAAAAAGTATTTTCATGTAATTAAAAAAAAAATATGTACAGTGTAATATTTATTCATAAACAACTGCTCTTTGTATCAGTGACAATTTGTATTATGATAAACAGAAAAAATATTTTCTCCCATTCTCCATTTTGTTTTATTCTGTTTATAAAATACATCCCCTGAAGCTTTCATATATAAATGGTGATTGCGTTAACAAGTTTGTCAAATAAAATATTCATACAAGTTGAGCTATGTGTGATGATTAATATAGAATATCATCGTGCTTTCGTCAGGATTAAACGTAACGGGATCAAGCTTGTCACAATGTCCAAGTGATATGTACATGCATATGCATAGGTATATACTCACCTGATGACTATTTACTTGTGTGCCATAGGTATCCCAGATTCCATCATGGACCCAACCGCCATTTCATACAGTTTGTGTGCTCGGCTGTTAACCCTAAATACTTGGACACAATCCTGGCGCGTTTAAAATTCACCCTTGACTATCTTCTATGCAAGCTCTCGCTCACTCATATTCAGCGCTAGTGGTTTTGTTATCGAATTAAGTTAGACACAGTGATGGCGCGCGATTGTGTGTCCCTGAGGAAATGGGATGGGCATGCTTCACATCCCCCAGGAATTTACCATCATGCTCGTATTAATTTATGGTATCGCAAGTGCATTCGTGATTAAGCAATGGTAGCTTTACTGCTTATGATTATGTATATTGACAGTCACCCTGTATTTATCTACATAGGAATTATTGACGCTTTTTTTCATTTATGAATACTTAACGTTAAAAAAAGTTTATCCTCACTGTTTCAACCACCCCGGAAAAGTTTTATACCCTGAATAATTTGTGTGAGTAATTTATTCAGACAAATTTGTTCACAAAAGTCGGCAACGAATTTCGGTTTTATTTTTCATTCTCTTCAACGTATTTTCATAGATTCGTTGACATAGGAAGAATGAAAATGAGATTTGGAACATTAAAAAAATTCATTTGACACTTTAACGCTGAAGAAAGAAAAAAAAATCGTTACAAGGTACGTTGAAATGGGATGAGAATGATGAAAAAGAAAATGATTCATCATGATCAAGAGATTCTAGATGAGAACCGTCGGATGGGATTTATCACTTTGAAGCTTTCACATCAAAGAATATATATATATATATTTCTGTCGTTTTTACTAACGAAAAGGTTGAGAAGGGCAAAAGCACTGAGGTATTTTTCTTCAGTGACAGTTGAGCTTTAGCGATCCAGTTAGAATTATCTGGATATTATTTTCTCGTATGTCCTTTCTATTTTATCTATTTATTTCATACTAGGCTCATGTTATTTCAAGATCCACTTACCTGTTATTAAAGTACACGTGCAATTTTTTATTTTGTTTCTGTTTCTTTGATGCTTAAAGCATTTTATAGGTCGCGTTAGATTGTTATGAGTGTGGATCGATGTTTCTCATGAAATCCCACGGCATTGTCACGCTATTTGCGTGGCATTCGGCTGACTAATATTAATTCTATTCTACTTGAAGGTTCACGAAGTTCTTGAGGACACTCTGGGACAATCATGCGATAATGCTTCGGGAAATTTTGTGGTTAGATATTGGTATAGTTGAACAATCTCCTGGTTCAATCATGGCTAAATGGGCCAAATGCAAAATCAATGTCTACATATATTCACTGTTAGTGATATAAACTTTTAAGGGGTGAATTCGTGTGGGTATGTGATGGGAAGTTGGTATTTAGGCATAGGTATTAAATCTATTCTGTAATTTACCTCGACAGCTATTCGATTAAATTATACTGGGTACGCCTTTTAATTATCATTAATTGCTGGCATTAAAACGCCGGGAATAATTTCATTATTGGTGCAAAACTTTTGACCCACTTCAATGTGCGGCTTTTACTTGCGAATGCCAGCTTCGTATATATATATATGTATTAAAGATGGGTATGAAAGTTTTGAAAGAAAGATTGTGAGACCGAGACGAATTCAATAATCAATTTAAAACCAGAATGTCTTTGAATTTAAATCGTAAAATCATTGTGACCTGATCTTTCTTTCATAATGGCTTTGCTCTCAATATTCGGAGTTCGATGGTTGATGGAGTAATGAAATAACAGGAAAAAAAATGAAACTGAACTTTTATTCCAATTGAATTTATAGTTATCTTAATGTGATCGAAATTATTTTCTTTTTTTTTTTAATAAGTCAATTGCTTTTGGCAAACACTATTGGTTGGCTTCAATTCATTTTTTCGTTGAAACAAATTGCTAATGGAAAAAAATAACATTTTAATTTATGATTTTCCGTATGTTTTATCTCAAATGTGAAGAGGAGAGCATGAAAAATATAAAAAAAGGAGAGAGAACGAGGAGGAATATTGAAACACTCATTTTTTCTATAGCCAATTTTGACGCTTTTTCCTCAGCGTTTATTCTGATTGTAAATTTTTTACGAACAATAATTTTTCTTACACAAGGGCAGGGATAATGTGTTTCAGAAATTTAGAGATGAATTAGTAAGAATGAATAAATAGATGAGAGATAAATAAATTGTTGAGAGCTAATGAAAAATTATGTTCTCGTTCTCGAGTGGAACAAAAAAGAAAAATAGAAATAATAAATCTTCTAACAAAATGAATATGATCCAGTGATAGAATAAACTGCTGCGAAAGTTCATGGTAACTGCCACGTATTTCTACATCTATAAATATATTCGTATATACATGTATATGTGAATACATGTATAGTGAAACAGGAAATGAAGCGCGTGTGCTTCCGCACGAAAAGAGCCATAGACTATCGCTATTGGATGACACTGCCACTCTCATCCAAAATTTATCTCGCCAACGTTACCACAAAATTTAACCGCAGCTTTGAATTTTCCCGGAAGTACGCTGAAGTATTTGAAAAAAAAATAGAAATATTCATAGTAAGAAAAAAAAGGGGGAGTTGATGGCAAAAGAATAAAACAAAAAACATAAACTAAATAATATAAAAAATGAAATGACAAATACAATATTGAAATAAAGTTTGATTGAAATGTAACAAAAAATTACTTTAGGCATCAGTTATTTTTTTCAGTGCACTCATTTTACACACCAACATATCCACTCACAATGTAGTGTCACGTGCAGACATACATATCGTAACCAGGTCATTTTATATTGAGAATGAGCGAGTTAAATCCCGATAGAACTACGAAAATACGCCCCTTTAATTCACAGTAGGAAAAGTCGTCTGGTCGGAAACGAGCAGACTAGCAATAAAGTTACATCCACAGAGAAAAGGATGAAAGAGAAAGTACGGCTAGCGAAATAGTCTGAGTGAGAGAAAATTAATGGAAAAAAAATGTTATAAAAAATATAAAAGAACGAGTAGCAATGAAAGGAAACCAACCGTCGGAACTCTTCATATATGTACGTGCTTGCGCATCGGTCATCCCGTTACGTTGAGTTGGTTATCCAAGTTCCTAGACACGTCGCAACCTGCTAGGAATTTTATACCCCGATGAAGGATAAAGTTACTCAAGTACTTGTACGTTTCCTTTGACATCATAAAATATGAATAATCCTATCATACATTTTTGGCCATACTGATCTGTCTGTTTCCTGTTTGACTATAAATAGTTTTTTATCCTACATAAAAACGTGATGGAATTTAAAAACACTCTTGTTTATATCCTGATGATAGACTGTGTGAACACATTTTTTTTTACAAGCCAATTATTTTTCGTCATATTCACTATTTTTCTATTTTTTCTCTTTGTAGGTATGGTGACATGGTGCCAGAAACAATTGCGGGAAAAGTTGTTGGTGGTGTTTGTTCATTGAGCGGAGTGCTGGTGATAGCCCTGCCTGTGCCTGTTATTGTCAGTAACTTCAGTCGTATTTATCATCAAAATCAACGTGCAGACAAGAGAAAGGCGCAAAGAGTAAGTGTTTCTAATATTATTGATAATAAAAAATTTGATTCACGTAATATGAATGAATCAAATCGTTTTGACAATATAAAACATATGGTACGATCATAAAATATTTTATTCCGAAATTTATCTTGGGAATTTAAATGTATTTTTCGTGAATAATAGATTATTTCTAGAAATAATATGCGCTTCTTCGGAAAATTTGATCGAATATAAATGCTATCACGTATTTTAATATAGAATGTAGAATTGAAAAATCGTTTTATCAAAGGAATATATTTTTAGAGTCAAATAAATGTATTTCACAGTTTTAATTATCATTACACAAATAAATCTCTGGTGTTTCTTTTTTTAAATAAATCTTAAGTGTCCCACATTACAGAAAGTTTTAAATTTGTTTTAATTACTTTATTTTCTGTACAGAAACAACTGTGAGATGTGATTCTAATGATTCTCATTAATTGTAGAAGCCATAGATTTTCTCACCACATACATATTTTCACGAATAACGGCTGTACACTTTGTGCTGCTTCTTCTAATCTGAATTCACTCATCCAATTTTTTTTATAATTCTTACTAATTTAGTTAGCGTCGGTACTACGATCATGAACTAGAAAAATTTATTCAAACCACAAATCACTGCTGTAATGCATCTCTATTTTTCCTAGTTTTGTACAACTCACATAGCTGAAAATTAATCGGACATTATCAACAATCAAAATATTATTCTTGTACCAACAACACAGAAACTCTCGACAATTAAACAATAAATAATATATTCAACTCCACATTAATATAAAAAATGGGTAATGAAAGCAAAAAAAAAATTGTTGTGCTAGAAATTGAATTTTTTCAAATAAATTCAAACAATAACTTCAAAATTGGCTTTCAAAATTACCACAACTTCTCAACAGCAATCAATAAATCAAAAAGTGCTATTGTATCATAAGCAATTTGTTCAACAATGAATAACTTCGTTCAATATCCTCCGATAAACTGATATATTAATCTATTCAAACAAAATACCAAGTGTCAAGCTTTAATTTCGATAATTTATTATCTTTTGTTCATCCTCTCGTACATCCACAACAACTCTGACTCACAATGCTCCTAGAGCTCAAGAGCGTGACCGCATACATCTCTCGATAGAATAACAGTAATATAAGGTGACGAGAGGATATTGCGGAGGGCTTGTGGGTATATAACTAATATGATATAACCACCACATGCAAAAGAGGAACAACAACAGAGAAAAGAGACTCGAGAGTTCAAGTTGTTTCCGCTGTGTACCTGTTTCACCATTTTCCTAAGAGACATTTCTAACTGATAGTCACATTGGTAGAATACGCAGTAATGGATGGCGCGTCGAGCTTGCACTCGCGTGTGAAACAAAACCTCTTTAATGTGCATCTACATATATGTATATAGTTGTGCTTATTTGGCATTGTCTGGGTTTAATACAGCAGTGCCTGGAGCTCCCATGAGAATAGAAGGTGAACAATTTACCAGATTACAATATGCCAAGTCAAATGAAGAGAACATGCATGCAGAAAAAAAAAATAACATTGCAAAAAAATTAAAAGCAACACAAATTAAACAATTTTATATTCTTCATATCATTTTTATTTCTCTTTGATTAATTCCTTTCTGTCCTCATCTTTCTTTCCGTTTTTTTTTCTCATCAATTCTGCCTTCAATTTTTGAAAAGCTCGGGGAAATATTCCCAAGTGGAATTGTATAGTTCGTATATGTGAAATTACCATACTTTTACTATCTGTTCATACACAGAATCATTTAGTGAATGGGGAAAAAAAAAATTTGTTTCAAAGAAAATGATAAAAATAAAAATTGTGGAACATATCGCTCTTTTTCATTTAATTATTCACGCGCACATATATTCGTGTAGGTGGCAGGGGATAAAGGAGAGATGTTATAAAAAGCATCTGTAGTAAAAAGGAAATTATATATATATATATAAGTTGGAGGTTATGTGTGCATTTACAGTGTGCGTTATGAAATACTAATGGGACGGAAAAAGAGTAAGAGATGTGGATAGTGGTGTGTAATGACTGCGCATGCGAAACGCAGTAGAAGAAGCATTGAAAGCTCTCACTTGTGCTCGACTTAGTTTATGTTTAGCTCTAACATTTGTGCCTACCAAAATTTTGAAATATTTTTCTTATTAATTTTTTATTTAGTTCAGATTCATTTATTTTCTTTAATTCACTGCATCAGTAGTTATATTTTCATATGGTCAGACTACATAGCCATCGAATTTCCAAATATGCATAAATAAAGGGAAGTATCATAATTCATATTCCATCGATCCCACGGGATGATAATAATAATTATAATGATGATAATGATGCTGTACACGTTAGTAATAAAAGCTAGGCTTTATCGGTCGTATTAAAGCCCATTATGTGCGTTACGAGTTATGAATATTCCGTGCTTAATGTATAGATATATTTCACGCTGGGATGTCTCAAGAATCGTGACTATATGAACTTGATTAAACTTATTTGAGGGTTGTTCCTTTGTTGGAAGAAATATTGGGGGATGATTTTAATTTTTCTTTTGAGCTTTTACTTTTAAATTGATGTCTATCGAAAAGTTATGAGAATTGAGATAGGAATTATTATTGAGATAAAAGAATGAATTGGTAAAGTGCTTTTGATGAATTAATGAAAACCATTAAGATCAATTAAATAATAAAAAGAATAAAAATGAATATTTATTGTTTTTTCTTTAATAATAAATAATGGAAAAATGTCATTATGATTAATATGATAAAATCTCCTTTTATATTCACAAAATGTAGAGCTACGTATTCGAACAACCGTAAATAGAGTTTGAAAATAATTTATCGTGCAAGTAGTTACTTTCAATCGTAGTCAGACAAAGTTTTGAGACTTTACCAAAGTGATTTTGCGTATTTGAAATTGATCTGTCAGTGAATTTAAATTTGATTATAAGAAAAAGTAATGAAAGGAAAAGAAGAAATGTCAGTTGCAAAGATTGAAAGAGAAAATGCCATTGCAATAAAAATTTATTTGCGTATTTATTTTTATTTATTCATTCATTTATTTTATTTTCGTTGCACTGTCATTTCAAGTTGAATCGAGAGTATCGAAGGGCATATAGGAAATTGCACGACAGCATCATGTGACGTGCGACTGGTTTCGATTGACGATCGTAGGGAGTTTAGTCAGTAAATGTGAACGCAAGAGGTGTGTGTGGAGTGCTGTGTGACAGGATGGGATGGTGGAAATGGCAGAGGGTAGGTAATCAGATTGGTTTTCTCGATGATCACCTGGATTGATCGAATGGGTTTAGGTCGTTCGATCAGGTCCTTAAATGCACTCAAGCGACAATATTCAACATCCGTTGGCGGTTTCTTAAAAGTAGTAAAAATGCTAAATTACATAACTTTTATGTCGGTAATAAAGTGAACGAAGATTATGTGCACTCCATCTGTTCACGAAAAGGAATGGAATCACCACAATAAATACCAAGCATCCGAGAAATTTTTGTGTTTACGATACACTACGAACATGTGGTGGATAAAAAAACTGGAAACTGTTTTTTTTTTTCGTTGGAATTTTTGACAAGAGGGTGAAGTTATTTTTACTGGATTTTTATTCATTTTTTTGGTAAGAGAATGATCATTTTCCTGTTATTTGAGTTTGGGATCAAGCCAGGAGAAAAGTTTAATATAAAACAGTGTTTTTAGATTTTCAGCAGAATTTTTTATTTTATAAATATCGATAGTTTTAACTTGAGGGAAATATCATATTTTATTCAGATTTTAAGTTGACGCTACGGAGTCAACGATGAGATTTTTTTACTTAGCATAAATTCAGGCATTGATTTTTCTTTCATTACGAACTTTGAAGCGGATAAAATTAAAAATTGATTGAACAAAAATTCGCTGCAGGTCCGAGTTTTCAATTAATATTATGCGTTCAGATTAATTTTCACTACAAAGTGAACGTAATTAACTTTATATTGATTACATAATGAAAAGCTAAATATCCTTCAGTCAAATCAATCAGTAACAATTAAAATCATATTGAAAAAACCAACATTTTTTAATATTATTAAATCAAACTTGAATTTAATGTGGAAGATTTTACTGGAGTAGAAAATATTTCTGTACTTTATTTTAAATACAAAAAGTTACCATGAACAAGAATTTATTAAGAGATAAACATTATGAACTTGATGATAAAAATAGTTTCCCTTTGTTGGCCAATTTCTATATGTCAGAAAAGAAAAATGATTGTAAACTCATGAGCACACAGACATGTAGAACTATAAGTTAAAAAAAAAACTGAAAAATATAGTTTGCTCTTCAACACATCAATCGGTTTCTCATCATGCACATTAATGTTGTTGTCGACCTGACAAGAATGAAAGTGATGCATTGATCATGTCTTTTTTATTCATCTCTTCACTCTCTCTACCTCAATAAATAACGCAACTACATGAGGGAGAAGAGAGTTGGTATTTATTTTCGCCTCTACATAGTCTATGCACTCTCCGTAATGCTCTTCCGCATGTTTTCACTATTTTGCCGCACTCTTTCTATGCCCGAGTTCACTCAATCGTCTATTTTTCTTCCTCTTATATTTTTTCTCTTCTACTTTTACGCTATTATCTATTCCTCTTTTCTGTACACTCAACACTCTATCCACTAACTGTGTAATACGAGTTAGAGTATCATGCGGTTGTGCCACATCTCAAATGTCTTTTGGACAACGAACAGTTTATTTTGGCCGAAGTCCAAAAGCTACACCTTCACTTCATTATTACTATTTCACACATGAGAAAAATGATTCTCAGTTCAAGATGATAAGAAAGGCCAAAGACTGTTTTGCACTTTTGTGTGAAAGCTATCAAAAAAAAAATAATGAAATAGAGAAAAACGAAAAAAGGACCGAATGATTGTATTGAATTTCAGTCCATGTGTATGTTTGACAATTGACATTGAATGTCAAATAAAATTTTTTCGCTCTAATCAAATTCGTTGACACACATGTTACATTGTATCCAAGTGAATGCATTGTTCGACGCAATTGTCATCAATGTATGATTGCTTTTCCGTATGAATTCAATACCAGAGTCAGGTTGGTCAAGGAGACAGCAACCCAGTTTTATCGTCCTTTTGCATACGCACATTCATATCCACCAAAAATTTAACATAAAACTTTACGATGTTCACATCAAATATAATTCAATTCGATATGACCATTTTCATGATATCAGTATCATTGGTAAAATATAAAACTTCATTTTAGAACATTTTGGAACTCGAGCCAATTTATTACGATGAATACTCGAAATCTTCGATGAATATTTTTTTGAATATCAACAGATTTGAAGGTGGATATGAATACAGTTTAAAGCGGTAAATTGTAATTTAGCACCGCTTCAACGAAACATATTCTGGCATGTATGTATGGATGTGGAGCATTCAGTCGCAAATTTACATTCAACTCTGGTGAACTTGTTCAATCGATCTCTTTTTGTTCTTGATGTGTTCGTGTTGAAAAAGAGCGAGATTCGTATTTCTTTTTTTTTCATTTCGTTTGACTATCCGATTTTCTCGTTCTGACTCGTTTCAGAGTAGAATAATAAAGTTATCAAGATAATGTCATCATTTGAATTTTTCAACTCCCTTGTTCGAGTGAATCTATCGATAATATGATAGACAACTTATTTGTTTGATTTCAAATGTAGATGGCATTGGAACTTTTGTGGAAATTTTTTTTTCAGGCACTTTGACAACTATTCTTGGAATATTGAATTCGACTCTTATTTAGGATGCATCAGATCTACTCTAATCTGATCGAATAACCTAAGATAACCCTCAACATTTGAGATCCTTCATCAATTTGAAATATTAACCCCATGTAAATTTCCAGTAGAACGAGCCACATCCACAAACAATCGGATTTCGTGACTAGAATCAAATTGTTTCATTCACAAGACACATCTCGAAAATGTAACCGTATATGGGTTATTCGTGATGATTGAGGGTGAGAACAATTGTGGGGCGAAGTGAACATACAGTTTGGAATCCATCATTTAATATTCTTTGAACTGAATCATCTAAAAGCCTGCACAGTTTTATTTTGAGAATAGCTCTAAAGCTCAAAATATCCATCCTAAAAGTGTCTTATTCGTAATCCAACAATTTGTACAAATGTAGAATTAATAATAATAATTTTTAATCTCAGTAAATACAGAAACAATACAAAAGACAAATTTGTTGAATATTGTACCAGAATTTCGCTCATTTTAAGCTCGAGGGTCATCTAGGGCTACTCACACAAATCGTTCGGATCGAACCCTTGAGCTTCTAGTACCACTAGACTGTGGGTTGGAATTCTCATGGGCTTGCGAGTGAGTTTGAACAGAAACTGGTGTTACAGTTACTTTCGATTCCCGAAGTAATAAACTTTGTTTGATCCACATATGAAGTTAAACGGAGTGTTATATATACTTTAACAAATGACACAAATAAATTTCCACAACAAATGAAACTTCTTCGTATTACATTCTGAAAGCGTACGGTGTATTTTAGTTTGCTTTTTTTTTTATTCATCAAAGTTTTTTCGTTGGAATGGAATTTTTGTGAAGAAGAAAATGGAATGACTGAATCAAAGAACATAGAGCTTTTTCTCATCAGAACTGTCGAAATAGATTGGAATGCAATTGAGATTAACGTAACGAAAAAAGGGAAAAGTGTTAGAGGACGTTGGAGGCAACGGTAGAAGATGAGAAAAAAAAAAGAGAAATAATAATGAATAAAATGGAAAAAGTCAGGATTATAGATCTGTATAGATGACGTATATGCGACGATTGGTACGTATTGAGCTCCCGGGTGAATACTTCATTGATGTGCGGGTGACGGGTTCGTTAAGCTCCTTTATGGGGTATGGTGCGATGATGCACTTCCGGTTGTGCATTTATATACACGTATCGAAAAAGCCGATGGCAAGAACACGAATGTTTTGTGAATTTGCAATTTCCGTAACATAACAACATTTCATCCATTAAGGCAACTTTCTATTCAGCTTTTTCAGTTTCTGTTTGGTATTTATTTTGCTTTATTCATATTTTTTCTTCTCCCAGACATTTTTTGTTTGTCATTTTAGTAGGATTCGAATGCGTTTTGTTGAATTATGTTGAAACATTTCAATAATGAATTAAAATAATGCGAAATTTTCTGTTTTCGTGTGGCATAAAATATTTCATACAATATTTATCACATTTGAAATGGAGTTTATGGTGCTCTCGGGATTTTCATTCAATAATTCATTGTTTATCTCACCACAAATTCTCCTCTTTTTACGGATGGACATTTACACGTTATAAATATTTAAAATTTTTTGACTGTTGGTTTCAAAAATTATTCATCATTTAGTCGTAGAGATACAAAAAACTGTTTTTTTTTTTTTTCTTTATTGCCTGCTCTTCATGCAATTGACATTTTTTTTTCTCTTTTCAATCTGAGATTTATACAGATTTATAATAATTCAATTTTACTGATGTAAATCCGGTGTGATATCTAATTTGTTACATTTTTTATCATCTAGACTTTTTAAATTTTCATAGACTATCAAATGAAAAGTTAAATGGTGAATGATATGGAAAGTTATCATGGTTTGATCCTGTCGTAAATTTTATTGGTGAAAGGATTAAAGATGGCGACCAGATATACATATACATATGATGAGAGAAACGCTGATGGAGAGTATGAAACCCTCACAATTTCAGGGTTGAGATTCAACTTTAGCAAAAGTGAGATATCGTTATCGCGTGACCTTTTTGCCTTCACGCTAAATCGGTTTAACCTTTGTTAAATTCATTGCTTGTAAAGTATTACTGCATTAACTGAGGTATACACGTGATTCGTATAGGAATATATGTGGTGAAAGACCAAGGCTTGCTAGAGAATGATGTATAAACTCTCTCACCTTTTATCGTTGATTTAATAATTAGAGGCGACTGAATTACACGCTACCATCATGTAATATTTTACATATAATATATTTAATTATTTATTAATCTTCTCATGATGCATTTTACGTCTTTCGTGATAATTTAACGACGTTTTGTTACACAGTGGTTTTAACGTTGTAATCGCGTGAAGTTCATCGCGTGCGTCAATATTTACTCCCGGAAATTAGCGGTAGTTAATAATACATCAACATGCAAATTCTTCATAGCACAATATCTTCACGACGAATAAAAAAAACAAAGAATGATAACTGCAAAATATATTTTTTAATAACATGATAGTTAATTAATTAATTACTCAACATTAATTGTGAATAATTTACAATTTTATCTTCTTTGTCTGATCATTAATTGTTCTTTCTACTACCTTAAATAGAAAAATTGATTAAAGATATCTACAGAATTTTATTGCTGACAAAAATTCATTTATTCATAAGTAAAATCGACAAAGCATATTTTTTCTCAATTCTAAAAAGCTCTCTTGCGCTTTATACAATGCAAATCGAAAAGTAAATCTTACTCATTGGGAATTCTATTTATTCTTCTTCTTTTGTCTATTTTTTATAAAGCTCTATATGAATATGGATATTTTATAAATTTTTTTATCCACTTACCCTTCTTTTCCTATGTCAATTTTGTGTTATTGGAAGTTGCCGAATATTAAAATATTGGAATATCTTCAATTTCCTGTAGCTGTTTTGTGTCTTGTTTTATTTGTATTCTACCGTTGGTATCTTTCATATCTCTCTGTAACAAAGCATTGTTTTGCTTCGTCTCTCTCTCTGTCTCTTGAATTTCCTGATTTCTATCTTACTGATTCTTCTTTTACGAGTATGCCGCTCGTCCGCTCTTTTGTCATTGACATAAAGCTAATATTTATTTATCAATAAAATATAAAAAAGTTTCACCGATATCATAACTTTTCCAATATAGATAAAAGACAATTTGATAATACGATAAAGTTCTATAAAGTTATTTTATTTGTTATTACAGTCTTTTTTTCTTTCACCTTTTTTTTTTAGTCATGTGTATGTATGATGATGACAACAAAGTGGGAGACAGTGTGAATTGAATCGAAAATATATTTTGTGAGGAAACATCTGTACAATATTGTCATACAATCACTTTATTGCAATTTGTTGTTTTTTTTTTCACATATTAAACTGCTTTTCAGCTTTCAATTTCTATTCATCTATAAAATTTACGCTTGCGTACACATCAATTTCATGACACGATAACGATTCTATTTTTCAAATTTTATTCAACGGCGTCAGGAAGACGAATGGAGAAATGCCATGCGTTATACAATTCGCAAGGATTTGAAGGAGCATGTGTCTTTGCTCAGAGTTTTCAAGCAATTTCCATGTTTCAAGACTTCTTCAAAGTCGGGTTCTTTCTACATATTTTTCCCACTTCCTGTTTCACGAATATTTTTCAAGGATTTCGAACTATCCCTCTGGAATAAAATGAAGTCAAGTAATGGGGAGGAAAGTTGGTGGATATTGCAACTACTGTTGAGCACATCAGTTTCATTTTTCTGGATTTATATTAATATACTTGTGAAAATATATTCTGGGAAATATATCCCATGTATTTGAGAGATTTCCAATGTAATTTAGTTTCCATATTGAAGAAAAATCTGTTCATTGGCATCGACAAGAATGTTTTGAATTGTGGGTTTCTTTTATGATTATTTATTTATATTATGTTTCGATGTGGTTGTAAAAATTTGTGACTCAAAATTTCACAGTATTTGCTAAGAAGTTTGAGGTTATATTGATAGAATGTATGTCAAATTGAGACAAGGATTTGTTGAATGTACAATGGAAACGATTTGTTAGAAATATTATGGACATGCTTATAGATAGTTAATGGTATTTTGTGAATATAATTGACCATGTCAGTTGTCCTCGTTTATTGTCTTATTAATTAGTTATTCATAATATAAGGATGATGCACGAGAAACAAGAATTCATTAATTAATATTAGATGAAGTGTATTGAGAACAAATGCTTTCATTGATTGAAACGATTATTTCTATATCAATTATTTGAAAGCTCGTCTGGATTGATATTGTCATTTTTAACATTGTTATCTGTTGTAGAGGTTAAAATGTTCAATTACAATACAATTTATTATTAATATAAATTAATTGACAACAATTGATGATAATTGCTGATAAATATTTAATGCACGATAAGTCTTCATCTTTATTACTTTTCAATTATACTTCATAATTATTTATAATCATTTAGTTGACACAATTACTATTGATTTAAACAAATAAGCAGAAAAATTTTAATGTTTATCCAACATTTAAAAATTGGTGGAATATTCAATGAACTCTTCAGGTATTGCCAATAATGGCAAAATTAATCTCGAACAAAATTATTTCTATTGGAAAGAGAAAAGTCTTTGTGATTTACCCAATCATTTTCAGTCTTTGTAGTTCCTTTGATTTATAAATCTCTTTTCCTGATAAATAAATGTTGAATACATCCTATTGATTTTCTATAACTTATACAAATAATTCTAGACAATGTATCGATTTTTGTTATTGTCACATTCTCTTCTAACATCATCCTCATGTCTCATACACAAGTCATAATACTCGTCATATCCGTCTCGTATCTATCGAATCGAATTATTTGCACACACTCGAATAAATACTGCCATAAAATATTATTGAATTTCAACAAATGTATTTCTCAAGTATCAAAATTTCCATTTTGAAATTGTCATGTAATAACATATGTTATTGAATCCATAACAAATTTATTCTTCACGTACATGAAACCTAAATAAAGTCTGGGTAAATTTTGTTGAGTTTATATTCATAAAATACTCTAAATAATACTAATTTTAAGAATAATGCAACATAATAAATTAATAAATGTTAATTATTGGAGTATAAAAAAATAGAATGGATTATAATTCATGCATAATACGAAACTCTAACAATCGTTAATCTCAGAAATATTTATTTCCCATTCATCACAAAATCTAACAATGTTAAAATGTCTTATTCTACAAAACTTTGAAAATAATTGGAAAACTTTTCTGTATAAACCATAGAGCAATTTTATTAACATGCATTTATTAAGCGGAATAAATAATCCATCCAGGCGTAAATCTGAATTTCACGCCTGGCTATTCTTCAATTGGGTTTGCGTGCGCACGTGCACGTCTGTATGAATCTCTATTCTGTTGACTCGTGAATCTGCATTTGATATCTCACCGTCCAAGGGGTTTGAGTGAGGGGTAGTGACACGAGGGGCTGGAAAAGGGTGGTCGCGCGAGTAAGCGGCTTACCAGCTCGAATCATTTGAATATCCGCGTGCGGGTATAAAGTATATATGCACATTCGTATAAATATATAGACTAGAGGTTTTGCGGATCAAATTGCAACCGCCTTGTGTGCTCGTTGAATATTCGTTATTTCAATTTTTGTTACATTGATTGGGCAAATATTTATTGATGCATGTTAGAAGTGGTTGATTGAATGTAATATGATGAAATGTCTATATATCAGTTATGTATCTTTCCATCATTAGTCGAAGCTTCAATTAACATTTCGTGTGTACACATCATACATACAGAATGACAAATATCTGGGTCATGAACATTTTACAATTGCGCATGTATAATAAAATTTTGTTGGACATTTATGATGGGTTGTTATCACGCCTGTTGTATAAATTGTAAATTCGTTTTTCTATTCACGTTAGAATTAACATCAAACAGACGTGAATATATTTATAACAATAGTGAGTATTCTTAATATTCATCTTGTTATTGTAGTCTAGGTGAATAATAAAAAGTTTTATCGTTCAATTGAGTTTACCACTGGGAATAATAATTGCGTCACTTGGCAATTCAATTTATGAATGAAAATATAAACCTTGTTGTTTATTTATTTCAAGTATTTTTGGATTAGTTCAAAACTTCAGAGAGTTCTTCATCTTTTTCACTGTTCTCTGTTAACAATTTGATATTTTATTGATACTAAAATTTTTAGTGATGTCTATTGTAAGTATTTAGTAACTGGTTGTATATACGATAGACTTATTGATTATTAAAATTTAACAGTTGTTGAATTATATTACCAGAAATAACTTTTACGATCTCGTTGCTCATATCTCACTTTCGTTTATCTCTTGAACGCACATTTTACGTTTCTATCGTGCAATAAAATGTTCATTACCAAAACAAATCTCGTGGCTGTGCATTTATTCATTGGTGAATACTGTTTGGTAGATGTTTCGTTTTTGGTATATATTCGTACACAGACGTAAATTTAATGCCATTAACATCCGTTGTAATGTTTTGTAAATGATTGAACGATAATCGGAACATAAATTCACTTGATGAATGGACTTGTTCGTATTATTTATAGTGAATGTAGAATATCATTTTCGATGCTTTTCGTTTTTGCATGAAAAAGGAAAATTACGAGCAGTTTTACAAGTTATGAGAGATTATTCTGTGGATAAATAATATCACGATGGGTTATATTCATTGCAATTGGAAAATATGGGTCATATTTTTGAGGTGGAATGATGTCAAGCTTGTAACTGGAGTTAGAATTCGAATCTGGGTTATTGTAGTTTATATTCGACCAATTTTCTCTTCAAGTTTATCACTTTTGTCTAATATTCGTTTATTTTAGGCGCCATATTGTTCTTCACTAGATCTATTAGTGAAATGAACTCGAAAAAAAAGATGCAAAAAGGTTTTTGATAATAAAATATGTCAGTAACTTCATTGAATTTTTTTGACATTAGGTTTCAATTATCATTTTTTTGTTCTCAAGTGTTCTCAAATAATTTACAAATTAGTTTTTCACCATTTTGTTAAACCGGAATTTTTCCCTTTGTTTATAAAAATATTAGAAAGTTCCATTAGTAAAAGAATTGCAACCATAATTTGTTGATGTTGCAAACTGGATCGCATTTTGAATTTGTATATTCTTTGTCGTAGTGATCAGTCAACATATCATGACAAATTAGTACCATTTTTTATTTTTCAATATTATTTATCATTATAATGACTATCATTTTTTATCACCAGTTTCAACTAAATCAATGGCATTGATATATTATGCGTCAGCTTGCAGTTATTCCATATCGTGTGCTTTTCATCATATAAATTAATTATGTACATCAATTGCAATTCAACTTGTTATATATTTTTATTATCGTATAGTTCATCACAAAAAATTTACCCTACAATCTGAATTAATACTAACAAAAGAACAGTTAATAAACGATAAATCTCAAATAGATATTGAAGTCAACCTTCATTAAAATTTTTTTATTCTTCAGTTACTTTGACATTGTCTGATTTGTTTATCAATTTTCAAAGTGTAAATATATTTTACAACTGTTTATTTCGTGTGATTTATTTTATGACAGCTGATTTAACTAAAACCACGAAGTCCCCGCATTCAGTTTGAGCACATTGAATTGAACCAACGATTCACGATTTGTCGCGCACCCCTATCGTGGCTTTCAACCCCTATTTTATTCGTAGACCTATATATATATATGCATGTATGTAAACAAAAATATACTCTTACTGTTTCTACATCTCTATATTTTACCTCTGTGCTCAATTCTCGAGAATGAAACCCTCGGCACGAGCGCGTTGAGCTTTACCCTACACATACATTTCTCTCTGTTGTCAGTGAAAAAAGAAAGAGATGCCGGAAGGCATTTGAATAAAAAACAATTGTTCTATGTTAGTTTTACGATACTTAGCCTGCTATTTTTTTTGTTTCCATTTCACATGTGTAGATGTGTATTTTCATTTCTCTTCATATGATTTTTTTTTCTCTTTTCCATTCTGTAAAGAAAAAAAAAGTATTGCTGAGGCTTTTCCACGCCGGAAATAAATCTTCTTTGTCCCATTTCATTGTCCCACAACGATAAATCAACGTCTCTTACACTAATCCGTGGAAATGAAGTTTCTGGATTTTCTCATGGACCTCACGGTGGCTTGAAGATTCTAAACATGTTATTTAACTTCATTCGTTTTTTTATTTCGGCTTTTTAGTTCTTGTCTTTTTTTCTTGACACAAGATCAATGGAACTCTTCAGTGAAAAAAAAATATAAACGCCAAGAAAAACAACAGAATGAGAAAAATAATAGTGAAAGAATAATGCGATAAAGTCAATAAATGAATAAATGGAAATGAGAAAATGCAGGATCATGAAATATTTATATTAAATATTTCTATCTATTTTTTTTTGTTTTCCTTCACTATATTCTTTGGTCATAACTCCATTGTGCCCTGCCATCTGGCAAACCGTATAGAGTTCATTCGAGTGGAAACCGGCGATTGCCTTCAAGATGAAATGATTTATCATCGATATCTTCAAAGCTCATTTCTGAAAATCCTATAAAGAATTGTATGGACACACGTCGAATGCATTCTAAGCTGATGTTATATTATTTTTATATAAATTGAAGGATTCATTTCGATGAAAAAAATTAAGTTTTTCAAATAAATAATTCAGTCAGTTGTCAATTTACTTCTAGTGGGTAAATCAATTTCATTTGATTTACCCAATAGAAGATTGATGCATTTAACATAGGAGAGTACACATACAAATGTTTGTTGTTACGCATGGATTTTCAGCTATGCACCACCTGGCAAACGATGAAATTTAGTTCTACGTGACTCATTATTTCACGTGAATTATTATGCAGCAGCTTCCCTACTCGTACATGAACATCTCGCCATGTTGAATGTTCCATTTCCCCCCCTTGCACGATAATTAATCAGTAAGGGAGGTAATTATAGCACGTGTCAGCTCTTCCGCCAATTTCAAATTACAAATACCCATGTGGCAATCAGCTGGATCATATCATTCCCAATTTTCATGAACAGAGGAAGTGAGGTTTTCATCATTTCCTTTTCATCTTTCTCTAAATTATCAATATCATTAATCGATTATTCAATAGAGCAGAAATTCAGGATTATTTCGATTACAATCATTGAAGTGAATCAATTGATTTCATTTTTTTCATTAAATTCGAGGTTATTATTGTATTTCAGTGCACACGTTATTTTCTGTATTAATAATGAGATGAAATTGTTTAATTTGTTGGATAAATTTTCGATAATATAAAACGTTATAATTATCGGTTATGATTATATAAAAATCCATGGCCCAAATATTAAAATTTATATTGCTAACGTTTGTGTATGGATTCATTAAATTATTTTTCGAATATAATTTTATTTTGAGCCTTCACTTGCGGACGTACACAATATAGTTAAAATGAGATCAAATAAAGAAAAAAGGGGAAAAAGAGCAACATAAACAAGAAGAAGAAATACAAATAAGACAACGTAGAAAATAAAGTATGAAGAGAGGGTGGAAGAGTGCTGCGGCATTTTCTTGCCTTGAACTTCGGAATATTATTCCAATCCTCGTTACACAAGCAGTGTATTTGCACTATCTAATCCACCCCTTTTTCACCCTCTGGTATACCAAGAGAATAATAAACGGCTTTCTCACTACCAAAGGAGGGAGAAATTTTCGTTGGCGAGTGTAGTTGCTTGTTGCCAGGAGAGCTGAGCTCAGAACTTCGGTTTACTCATTTTCATTCGCTCCATTTCACTAGTGCTTCCTTTTATCATTCTATTGAAAACTTCATATCGAGTCTGACTATTCTCATATTTATTCGATTATTCGCTGTATTCTTTACGGGAAGTTCATATTTTGTTTATAAATAATTTGATAAATATTTCATTCTTTCATTATAATTTTTAATTTGTCAACTTATGTCAACATTTATTAATCGAAAGAAAATTTAATAACTTCAACATAATTAAATAATCAAAGATAGAATTTTTTCATTTTTCCCACTCGTTTGCTTATTTTCATTTTTCATTGTGAAGATGCCAAGTTCACACTTCTGTAAAATGATAGTAAATGGTCCGTTACCATATTAACACGTTTTCTCTCACTGAATTCCTTTCATTTCTTTGTTCATTCGCACCTGTTTTTTTTTGTCTTTCTTCTCCTCTTTATTTTAATAATAATTGAGAAGCCCATGCAATGTGGTGCGCATTTGCACGCCGATTTTATACCTTTTTGCATTGCACTTTCCAATTGTCGTTTAAGAACTTAATTGACCGAGTGGCGCACACGACTGCATAGAATGCACGAACAAAAATGCCGTGTGACTTATCGCTATGGCACCTTGCGGGACGTTAATTGCACCGTGACCGAGAATTACGACCGATAAAATTGTGCTGCACAATTTCAATCGTCCTCACAAAATATATGTACATACATATATGTTACTATATCTACTCTACATGCACATATTTTATGTATCGCCCTTTTCAACGGGAGTTAGGCACAGGATATTGTTCGTAAACTGTAAATTAATGGGCAATTCTACGCCCCAAAATTAAAGGAATAAAAAAAAAAGTCAGTAGGGGAGATCAGGGTCGATTGGATGAGATGAAATAATTTATTTACAATGTCCTTTTTTATTATATCCGCAGTCATATAAAGAAAAATATACTTTAGGTAATAAAACACAATATTATATTTTTTTAAAACAATAACAACCAACATTTCAAATGAATTATTGAGGAAGTTTTGATGACCCAGTCGTACATTTCACCTCAGTATTATTCAACAATTCAACCAGGATATTGATGAAGTGAAATAGCTGGGAATTGTAATATTAAGACTTACTGGAATGAAATATCAATAAGCAGATTCACTCAGAAAATTAAAAATAGCAGAAAGTATCATTTGGATTTATCAAAGTTTCACTGATTCCATTGCAAATAGATCAACAAAGTTTCGAACAATTTCAAGAACTTTTTATTTATAAAAATTTATTCTTTCATATTATCCATTAATGTAACAATTGAAACAAACTCCCAATTCGCTTTGGTTTAACTCTATAATTTATATCTATTTAGTAGATTTCTATGTATCTTTCGTATATTGCTAGCACAACATAAATCATTCTAAACTGTTATTTTATCTCAATGTTACAGAAAGCCCGACTGGCACGTATCAGAATCGCAAAGGCGTCAAGTGGAGCAGCATTTGTCAGTAAAAAGAAAGCTGCCGAGGCGAGACTTGCTGCAGCAGAGAGCGGTCTTCAAACAGATGAGAGTTATAGAGCTGAGGATATATTTGAGCTACAGCATCATCATCTTTTACGGTGTCTGGAGAAGACTACAGTGAGTTTATCCTTAATAGAATATAGAATGATAAAAAAAAATGGTTCATTTTCCTTGTCGAAGAATGAAAGAAAATCTTTTTGTAGAATGAAATGATCATAAATTATTTATTCAAAGAGACTTCGACTGCCTTTGACATTCTCATGATCTCAGTTCAGTTTGAAATGTTGAATTCCAAACACCTTTTGTGAATAGGTACAGTTTGAATTCTCCTAAAACCACTGTAACTGTGGAACTTGGTTAACATTCGTTGCTTGCTTGTCAAACCTCCCCTTTTGTTTGCACTGGCAGGTATATATGTCTGTGTACAGTATATATGTTTCTATTATTGCGGTGTTGTGTCCATGACGAGTAGCCGAGTGCGCGCATACCAGAGTCAATGCTGTCCCATTTGAGACACTTGTTATTGCCACGTACATGTTACTATTCCAATCCTGATTGCAATCTTTGTCATGTCCATAGAACTATCAACTGGCACGCAAGGACAATGTGCTAGTGCAAATATCTATCATTTGCGTGAAAATAATTATGAATGTATACACCCATATACATTATATTGATTGATGTCTATCTAGTTCATGCAGATAAAAGAGGTTATTTTCCTAGAAATGGCTTCATGTTATCAATGTAGGAGGACTGATTCTTGATGAATAAAAATAGTGGGGAAATTATTTGGTGATAATAGGGTTGATGTTGATATTGAGAAAGAATTTCAAGATGAGGAGTTGGAAGAAGAAATCTGCTATTGAATTTATAAAAAGAAAAGTGGATAATTCGGAATATTATTTATTTCGTTTAGACTTTGAACTTTTAGTTGAAAATGAAGTTAATTTGACTGCATTCGATCGATTTATAAAATCGTGGGATTTCTTTAAATTCAGAATTTGTATCCAATTTAAAAACTACAAATGACAAAGAATAAAAAGGAGATATTATCGTTCATTGTCTATTTTTTTTTGTCGAGGCACAATAGCTGAAAAAATGGCTCAAATTGGAAAAGAAAGAAAAGCTCGTATAGATTACATTGTAACGAAGCCGAGCATTTTTTTTGCCCCTTAAGTACTTTCCGCAATGTTTTCTTTTACGCTCTAGATATTGTAATATAAAATTTGAAATTCATATCGCCATGAAAACGATTTGGCTCTCCTATTTGTAGTATCTGCTTATTCTTGTCACTATTGGAAAATATCTTTCTCTCCACTTATTGCTTCAAATATAGAAAAAGGGAGATAGAGGACGATTTCATACGCGTATAACGATCGCTATCGGATATTGCAACTAGTCACGTTCTGCATTTTTCTTTGGAGAAAACCCAATGAAAGTGGGGTCATAACATAACGATAACAATATCGAGAATTCGCAACTCGACAGAGTAACATCAGGGATTTGCCGTTTGAAATAAATACATAAATATAATAATGTGAGGTTTCTAAATTTAATTGTTATATGTTAGTAAATTTTTAAATTTCATCAACGTAAAGAGCTTAAGAATCAGAACATACAACCAACAATTTGCTACTTATGAAATTTTTATTTTATCCAATTCTTTAAGATCAGATAAAAAAAAAACTATCTTGCACATCCACTTTCTATTTCGTTTTATCCCCCAAAGTACAAATTCAACCATTTTACTTTCAGACAAACTTGTGAAACATGTTCAATAGTTATATTCATTAAAGTTTATTTCTTGCGCCTTGAGAAATTTTCAACCAAGCGAATTTCCGCCACCAGATTCAGGTCATTAAGCGTTGTAACTTGAAGATGTGTGAGGTATCTATTGGTACATGGTTTGGAAGAGAAAATATAGTTGTGAAAAAGGTTTTCATGAACGTCTGGGTACAAGTTTACAAGTTTCATAGGAAGTTAGCACTATTTGGACTTTGTATGAGTCGATTTACACCCTTGCATTCACGTTTACCGAGATGTGGTGAGACACTGTGTCAGCGAGTTGGAGGGGCAGGTCGATACGCGCAGTGTTCCAACGTTGGCTATAACTATAGATGATATGTTAGCGTGTGCATGTCAACGTATGTGAATTCATTCAAATCCAAGATGAGACATGGGAAAAAGGAGCTTATATAACACACCAGCCACAATGACGATCGTTGAAAAATGCCAACAATGTCAATGTAGACTTGATGCATGAGAGCAAAAATATTTAACCACAAGAGTGATGGGGTCAACAAGAATATTCAAAAGGTAAAAGGTAAAATAGAAATTTAGGAAACAATTTTTACATTTTAGAATTTTATGTTGGCAAAAATAATTGAATGGTTCGAGCTTTTATTTTTCCTGTGGCTGAAACACAACATGTATTATTGTTCCAACAAAGAAAGTGCATACAAAAGTGGACAATGTTCTGAAAATGCCCCAGGGATAGTAATGTGAAAATATAGAATTGGCAGAGGTGGATTTTCCAACCCCATGGGGTAGTAGACATCGTGGCGTACCAGAGGTAGAATTCTCGCGTACTTTAGTCACGAACAAAGTGCTCAGGATATATACGCGAGTCTAGTTCACTGTGTTTATAGTCTGGACTGGTCTCTGCATTGGTTGGTGGTGGCCGTTCAAGTAGTTTAGTAAAGCTCGTGAGATGTTATTGGACATATCTATTCTCCTTCATACTTGGTGGTCCTGGTCAGGTAATATGGGCTATTATAGCTGGTCACTTCCACATCCAACATACACAAACTTACACTAGTGTTCTTGCTTTGAGCCCATTATATACTCTAAAGCAAGAATGAGTTCCACTTGAACGTCTCTAGAGGCATCTTCAGCAAAAACCATTCAGTGTTATGTGTTCTCTTTGAATCATTTCATGGACAAATGACGGGAATAATATTAGTATAATTGGAAATCTTGAAAATATAAGAAATTAAGTTTTGATGGAAGTTAATTGGTGACATTAAATGGATGAAGAGAAAAATTCTGAGAGAAATATTGAAGGAGTCGTTCCCAATTGGTAAAGAAAATGATCAATTTTTTATAGTTGTCCTTGCAAAGGTATAGAAAATATAAATGTCATATCGTTATTTATAATAATTTGGTGTATTTTAGACTGAGTTATTGATTGAATTATACTTGGAGGACGTTGAATAAGGAACAAAATTACACTTTTATGATTCAGTTTAAAATTTTCGACACAATTTGCTATCGTGCTGCTCACCTCATGTGTTATGTATGATATACTTAAATTCTGCTCAAGATGTAGAACATAATAAGACCATCACTGACAACGTCTTACCAACGTTGTGATGTAAACTATGGAACAACAAATGGTGATTAGCATTGCAGAGATGGTAAGAGGTATCATGAACATGCTGAGAAGTGAGGGCAAGACGCAGTATTGTTTAAAACATATTTAATGTTTTATTTATATAAAAATATTTTGATATCAAAGTTGAATCAGAACTTGTCGCTTATTTATCGATTGGAGACACTTGCAGTATTAGTTTTTCAATAGTTTTAATAATTTTTTAGATTAATTCTTGAGTGAGAGGAAAATTGTAGAGCTCTTCTATGAATTTTAGCACATGACCTTCTAAAATACCTAAATTAGTTTGGTTAATTCTATGGTGTAATATTAACGGTGAAGATACAGTGAAGCTTTAGATTAGGTTACATGTCCGACATTTGACTACGTTTTCCATATTGCATCTATTATGTATCAGGTTATGCAATGAAAAAAGGGTTGTCCTTCAGCGCTTATGGTAGACACTGATTTTTATTTTTACTTTGTTTGTGAAAGATGATGACACCAAACCAGTTCAAACTATTCTTGATTAATTTAATTTGACATCAATCCAAAAATTCCACTGATAAAACTTACAATATTCTCACTATTCCAAGATGTTAATTTAATTATAATCCATGAATATTATTTAAATGAACACATAAATAATAATGAATTCTTGATAATTTCGAACAAATAGCGAAAGAAGTAATTGAGAGTGAGCAAATTTTCTCAGTAAATACTCATTTGTGGAAAAAAAGAGAACAGTGAACGAGATATTCAAACAATTACTTGACAAAGCAAGGAACAATCAGTTAATTCTGTCAACTTCAGTATGGCTACTTAAAAAAAAAATCGTCTTAATTATGAAACCGTATTGATTTCAAGGATAAAAAAAAGTTGGATCGAAAAATAAAATGAAACAAGTCACAAATCACACCAACCTGAATACAAAATCTATCCAAACAAATAGAGAACAGTTTTCTTCTTCCACTTTCAATTTCAATTTAAATTATTCAAATACTCATAGCCTCAATCTACGTTATTCTATTTTTGAAATACTTATTAATTAATAAACATTTATAATCAATCATAGTCTCCCATTCAATATCGGAATTTATTTCTGCACCATTCTGCGTTCCACATTCGAATAATCTATTTTCACCATTTTGCATTTCGCTGTCACCTGCAAGATATTATTCTGAGAATTAGATTCATTAATCATATTCAATTGTCAACTGATCCAACGTACAATTTCTCAAATTGTACAGTCACTTGTTATTGCATTACCATATTCATATTACTCCAATTACTCTTTGTTACAACGTTGAATTGCTCACTTTGCAGGATCGAGAATTCGTGGAGATGGAGGTGCCATTCAATGGTGCACCTAAAAGACCAGGTTCACCATCGCCATTGACTTCACCAGCCCATAGCACCGCATCACGAGGTGGATTACTGCAGTCCTGTTGCGGTCGTTGTTATCGACAACGTTACCAGGTACGCGGTCGGCGCATTCTCGTCTCGAGGACCTCTATCAGCGAGGGTCCACCATCCTCTTCTTCCCAATCGCAGCCATTACATGGCAATCAATCGCGTTATACAGACCCAACGGCAATACCGAGCGTTGTATTTAATGTACCGGGCGACAATGATCGTCGTCGTTTTAATTCAAGCGCCCCTTGCAACCCCTACAACGAGACGCGGGTGTGAACTGCCGCGATTTAAAATATTATACTCCATATTTATTTATTTATCTATTTATTACGTCTTTTTTTTTCTAATTCAAAATTCAACATTCACTATCATAATATGGTTAAGTAATTAATTGATTCATTGACGATTGAACTCGAATTTATTCTGTCGAGTATAAATATCAATATTAATATATATAAATTTACTCATTTAATTATAAATGGGAATAAATAAACGGTATTTCAGAATTCGAAGCGCAATATTTAAAATACTACAACAGGGTATGAATTGATGAGAAGAGTCCGCCGGACGGTACTCACATTAGCGGTGATGAAAGCTCTTATCGGTGCACGCAGTCATTTTATTTATTTATGTGGATACATATATATATATATATAAATATATATGTATGTTAATCCATTGATAATCGAGAGTGTACATATATTTATTAGTGTGATGACAAGTTAACAGAATATTTTTGAATTATAGTCTCACTCAAACATAGTTTTTTGGTATTTGAAAGAGTTCAAAGATTGTAGAATAAAATATTTCAAATGTTAAATAAATATTCATGTTGAAATGAAAATTTATGCAAATTTTTCGCAATGTTAATTCGTTGATTCAGATCGTTATGAAAGCACAAAAATTTCTATTCTCGTTAAAGAAATTATAATAATTGCTGAGATGTTTCTGATAAAATTATTTTGAATCTAAAAAATTGTTGGGCTTTCTCTGAAATATTAATATTTCACTACGGCAATTTTATTTTTACTTTTAGGGAGAATTAAAAATAGTAAAGAAAACTTTATGATGAGAATGATGATTAGAGAAAGAGAAAATTATATGTTTGAAGTATTTTGTTGAATCACATATGAAGAGATGAATACAACATGAAAGTTAAAAAGTTTATCAGTGAGATGTAAATTCAATAATATTCAAATTAAAAACTTCACACACTAATTCATATACATATTTATATATTTTTGTTGAGTTTTTCTGTCATTAATGACGACTGAACTGACCGTGTGACCATTATAATTATAAGAATAATTATTCTAAAATAATAATCAATGACCTCGAGCGACGACAATTAATATGTATGCATACGGATACCGTATAAATATAAATACACACATAGATAGGTTTATAGATGGGTTGTAGGTCATCGCGTGACGGTACATCAGACTTGCGTCGCAGTGAACCATTTCGCAGTCCTCGAGTGCATCTAATATAAATAAAATTATTTTCATCATCAAAACTTCAAATCTCTAAGTATCATATAAAGAAATTATCGGCAATTTGACATACTTAACAATACGAAATTAATAATAATCATATTCATGAAGGTGAAAAAAAAAATTCAGTATTAAATAGAAATTAGTGGAAGAGGAAAAAAAAAAGAAATTATAAAACGAGCTAATAGCAATGAACATTATCATTTGCAAGGATGTTTTTCTTTTCCTTTTTTTTTCGTATTGAATTGTAATAGGGAAATTCGGTCTAGTAATTATTTTAATCAAATCGTGTATATATGAGTGTGTGTGTCTGTCTGTATATGTCTCAATACGAGGATTATTTGCTCGCGTTATATATTGTATCAGATGGTATAGTACTGTTGATTATAATACTGCTCGAAAATTTCTCTAATGAAGTATCATTGTTAAACGATAGAAACAGCCCAAATGTCCCGGGTGAACATATCAAAATCCTGTGTATATTTATATCGGTTAAACTAGAATGGCTATACGAATACATAAATATACATATATATATATATATGTAAATATAAATATATACGTATGTATGAAGTGTATTCGTGAATAGCAGATCATTGAGTGCAATTTCACTAAATGTGTTCGAATGAAAAATCCGCGTTGATAGTTTGAATAATTGAAACATTATCAATATAACACGACAGATTTTCAAGCACCCAATGACACTTTATCAAGGATAAAAAAATGCACTTGAACTTCCCATAACTCTTGCGTGACAATTGAATCAAACGTTTACATACAACAGCTTTTCGTTTTATTTTTCTTTCATTTCAATTCATTTAATAAGTTGACGATGAATTGGAAGATCTTGTGATTAAAGCAACAAATTTTTGAACAAGATCTCAATAAAATCGATGAACTGAAGTGATAATTAAACACGGACAATTAGTTAAACAAAAGAATCTTAAAATGAAAATATAATTTAGATTGAAATTGATAAATTTCATTCTGGACAATTTTTGTGCTTGCAGTGAAATAATTGATATAATTTTTTATATTTAATTCTAATTCAGATTTAAAAATATCATCAGCTTCATTTTATTTTAAAATCTCTTGAATTTTAATTCAAAATCCAAAATTGCTTTTTATTAAAATCAGATTTTTCTTGGAGATCAGAATAAATTGTATTGATGTTCATTGACACTTTCTTTCTTTCACTTTCTGATCTGAATTCAAATCACTCGATCGTATCAAGTGTCACGTGCCATACTCAGTTTTATCATGTATATGTACATATATATATATATATATATTTATGTAGTATCGTGAGTCCTTATCGTGAAAACGCCACCCGTATATTCCCGATTAGGAATCTCCGCTTGGCAAATGGCGTCGAGACGTCTTCCAAGGGAATTTCGATTTTGAAATCCTCTCTCTCTCTGTTTCTCGCATCACTTCCTCTCTCACGCGACTTTACTCTTCCACTTAACACATTTATATATCTATATATATTTATCTCCTTCTCGCACACTCGAGACATTCGTGATATTTGTGCTAAAAGCCAAGCGCGCGTACCTTCCCACGTCTTCCATTCTGAATATCCACAATTGAACATGCTAACTGTTGGAAATAATCGTGAATGTATATGCTGATAAATACATTGATGAAATAATTTCTGTTACATTAATTTAATCCACTTCATTGTTAATGTGATTGAAAATTATCACGAATCATATCCTCGTGACGCTTACGAAAATTTATTCAATATCTGGGTGGAATAAAGTACAACCAAAAAAAAAAGATTATGGAAGAAAAAATTATCTTTATCTTTTTTTAATTTGAAGTAAAAAAAGTTTTTGCGGTGATATTTTAGAATGGGCTTTGTTAATTTTTCGCTTTCTACAGAACTAACTGTACAACGCTCATTTGAACGTTATTTATTTGTGTCTAATTACTTTATTGAACATCAAAGAATATTTTTGGTTTTTTGGTGAAGTTATTTTTAATTGAATATTGCCACTTGTCTGTATCACCAACACTCACAATCACAATCACTTTCATATACGCATCACAATGAAAAATTAAGATTATTTTTCACTTTTCGAGTTGTTAATTACTCTGACAGTAATTCCTTTCATGTACTGCGTTGTGCGCGTTCACTTATAGTAATTAAATCAGTGAATGTCGCGCTATTTTCAATCTAATTTACTCGCATTCACAGGAGTTTTCTGTTTGTTCTCACTTTTTGTTTCTATTTTTTTTGTTCGGGATTGTGATGGACAAAAATTAAGAACTTATATGCACTTATTACTCACTCGGGAATAGTCGAGTAGTTTCAAAATTACGTTTCTCATAAAATTGAAATTATAAAAGGAAATATTAACATAAATATTAAAAAATGAAGCAAAAAAGAAAGAACAAGACTCAAAATTAGTAAGTAAGTAATTAGAAATATTACCATTCGTATAATAATTATTTCATGCGCCTAGATAAAGTCATAGATAAGCGTAAATGGGAGTGAAGAAAAATTATTATTAAAAAAATCTAACAATCGTAAAGTAGGATTAAAAAAAAGGATTAATAACTTTTTTCCTTGATTGATTAAAATACTTATACATATAGAAAGATAAATGATCAGGCCTACGACAGTCGCGTGTAGATGATACAATCTCCAAAATCGTAGTGAAAAATACAAGATAATAAATAAATAAAGTGACAAACAAAATTAGAAAAAAAAAAGAAAAAAAAAGGGGAAAAGATAAGAATTTAAAAATGGAACAAAACGCTGTGAGCGTTTCCAATTGGCTGAATTGCAATGTCAATACAGCGAATATTTATAAATAAAATAAACTAAAAAATAAACCGATATCAGAATACGATTAATCGACAAGATATTGTCAAGCGGTTTTTGGCATAATTCCAAGCCGCTTGTTGTTGCTTTGTATAACAGCAAGCAAAGCACAAGCGAAGCGATTTCGCGCATGCATTGAGTTCACAGACAACAACTCTATAGAGAAATATGGTGGAACAAAAAAGAAATAAATATACATATATTAATATGTATAGGGTTATTGAATGACAGATGTGTCTAGATTACAATACAACACATCAAATGCGATCATGATATCACATTTGATGTATTCACAATTTCAGTCTCTTCAATAAACACAAACAAAAATTGAGATCACTATAGATCACAACACAATCTAAGTCACGAGTGAAAAGAAAGAAAACTAATTGATGAATGCCTAAAATAAAATATCCATAACCGAGATGTATTTTTAATTTCAAAAGAATTCGATTAATTGATAAAGTAATCAAAAAAAAATTTGTTCATACAATTTTTCGTTTTTTTTTCAAAGCAACAAAACGTAGAAGAAAATAATTCGTGATGGACAAGAACTTAAGATAAACAAAAACAATTATTTATAAATACTCAATACATTCCAAAGAGAGCAAAACGTCTTATAAATAACCTCCAATCAAACGTCACATTATTCATAATCAAATAAATTGATGGGAAATTCTTAAATATGTAAAATGAAACAGATTGAATATATAATTATAGGAAATATTGCAAACAATCGAAATAACATCAAAGCATTCTGCTATTAATCTTTAACACATGGCTGATTTCAATGAAGTGAATCAATAGTAACAATGATCTGCCTTTTATGCTGATCTTTTTTATTTTCTCATATTATTCATGCGTATATATATAGACAACTTTCTTGTGCGGAACCTGTTTAATTGAAATCCAGATTCTTAAGCTCGTTTTCCTCACCATCACACCCCCTCTACTTCGCTCTACCACTTAAAGCCCGCATTAATTATACGCTAAATAAGGACCATGACGTTCAGGCTGTACAGAACTTCTCAATTTATTAACAGCGGAACCTCATTCATTGTCATCGTCATTTTCTTTGATATTTATGTGTTGACTTATTCACTAAAATTTCGTAGATTTGTGATTGCGTCACGCCTGAGAAATTAATTCGGAAATTATGGCTACATTTTCTACTCTGCAGATAAGATTATTTCTGACTGCTCTGTTTAGTCATGTATGAATTGGGTTGAATATTGAAAATAATTTAAGCTCTGTGACGCTTTTCGGTTGGAAAATGGAAAATTGAAATTAAATTGAAGAGAAGTTAGAGAAGAAAGTGTTGGAAAAGAAATTATTAAGATTTTTTAATGAATTTGAACGTTTATTGTTATTTTATTGTTTCATTTGTTTTGTTTCATCGTTTGAGGTTAATGAAATTTATGGAAATTCGTCGGAAGTATTTCTTGAATTGAAAATTAATTGCATTATTGATTCATTTAATTAATTTTTTTTACTTATGTGAAAAATAGAATGAGAATTCATTGATACGTTGTCTATACAGGTCCAAAGCTTTATGATATAAAATTAAGTTCACATTGTTATCGTTATTATGTGTTTATTTTTTCCTGTCATCAAAGTTCACTTTCGAAGTAGAATACATAATTACTGCATGTTTCCGCCGATGTTACTTTTTTATCCGGTAAACTTTCATTTTTTTGCACACGCTGGAACAGACATTATTCAAAGAAAATGAATTGCTAAACTCTGGCGGAATTTACACAGCCATAATGAATTCAGAGTTCTTTGTATAAGAAAATATACATGCACAAGCTGCATAGATATAATATATAAACTTTTTTTTAATAATGTTAAATGAAGAGAAAAGATAGTGAAAAATATAATGAAAAGTAAGATGAAGCAATACACAATAATTTTCAATCCAGACGACTAAATTGAATAGCTGAAGATTTTCAAATTGATTTATTGAGTATAAGATTTTTCTTTCATTTTCTTTGGAAAGAATTTTCACATAGTGACAAAAGAATAATGTCATTCTCAATCACTTTTTTTTTTCCACAATTTCTTCTTGTTCGTCTTTACTTACACCCATACATGGATATACGTCTCGAGGATTCCACAAACGTTTGTCAAATATATCTTCGATAGAAAATCTTATGAGAGATTGATTGTTGCGGAAGCAGGAAGGTCCAAGCAATTTCCGGTTCCACAGACTGCAATCATCTGTAGAAATGATCCAACCCATTATTATACTCTAGCACGACACGAATGAATTGTGAGAAACTTTCTGAATCGAGTGATCACATCCAAAATCATTGATTTATTTTCAGGCTATTCTAGGGACAATCAATTGTGTTCAAAAGTGCTGGGGTTTGAGGATAGAGTTGAAGCAAAAGTGGGCTCAAAAGATAATGAGCGTTCGCGTTCTCATTTTATCAGATATTTTTATTGTAGAACAAAGCTTAATGAAATGTATTTGAAAGATTTGATTTTTTGAAAAAAACGCAATTGTGAAAGGTTAGGGGGTAAAAATAATGAAAAATAATAATCGGTCTTACTATTAATTATTTGATCTACTTATATAAGTTGAAAAATAGTTTTCTGACACCAAAACGATAAAAGAACATGAAATTAACGGTTCACAAATTTAATTTTTGAATACAAAGAATTATTTTCTTCCAGCTATTACATACACATAAAAGTTGTCAGAGCTTAAATGAAATTGTGTTATTTCTTGTGGATAAAAATGGATAATTAACTCCAGTTCTCAATGTTTTTTCAGTTTATTCTCCCTGTGGCTATTAAATATCTGAGTTAAGTTCAATTGTTCTTGACGTAAAACGTCGCGCACAGGCAATAATAAATCATTTACTTGTGTGTATTATATATCCTTTTTTTTTATTTTACTATAAAATGAGAAAAAAAGCGATACTATAACGACTTTTTACGATTTGAACCGCAATGAAGTAAATTGAGATATATAAAAGAAAAATAGGTCAACATTTTTTTCCTCTGCTTCATGCACTGAATAATACTGATCAACCACAAGAAAAAGGAAATTTAAATTGAGTTATGATTGCTATCATAAAACATTTCAATGACTCGTGTTTTATTATTTATTTTTTGATTTCATTTGCAATTAAAAAATTTTAAATTAAAATAGAAGAAAATAATTTTTGATTGAGTGTGACATTAGTGCTTATGCACATTCGCATTTATATAATGTAACACAAGTTGTTCACTTTTATGAATAATGCATAGACGAAGGAACAACGGGAGACTGTATTGGTTGGGCATCCACTTCAGATGAGCCAGGCAAGATGAAAATTGAATCTTGAGTGTCCGCCTAAAATGCTACGTCAAAACCCCCACAACCACTACCACCCTTTTGCTACTACGTCATCTATATTACTCTTTTCGTCGTCAATCTTCCTAGTAACAAGCAGTTCCTCCATACCATTCTGCTCGTTATATATATATATATTTTTCTCGTTTGTTCATTTTTATTTTACTTTTTTATTTTCACTTTACCACCTCTCTGTTAGGCTCCCCTTCGCTCGAGCTAATTCCAATTTCTCTTCTCGTATATCTATATTTATCATTGTGTCTAAATTCAGTGTCGCTAAAATTTTACTGATGGAATTGGATATCCCCGTAGAGACTGAATTGGAAATTAATCACTTTTTATTCATATATATATACATGCATTTTTTTTTTCTATCTTCACTTTTTTCATTTTGTATATTATAATTGAATATTGGAATATTTTAAATTATGGTAATTCTTAGTAGTGTACATATTGTAGATAAAAATTTCTCACTAAATTATACAGCACAAAATTATGAAGAAAACTAAAAAAAAATGTTATTGAATTTTTAACTGAAAGAAAAAAAAATTTGGCACCATGACATCCGGTCACATTTTTTTTTTTCTTATAATTGAACTTATTATTGGAATACGTGCAGTGCAGGGCTATATAACACGTGCCTCATCATAAATTCACTCCTATTATACCCTCAACGATTTAAATTTAGTGTGAAAAATTCGTCGAAATGGCAGGAGATGCATTATAATAACCATTGAGATAAGGTGCAAATTGTGTGCGCCCAACGTATGTATAAAAAATTATCTGACGATTTGAATATTGGTTGTAATTTTGAAGAACTCTATTTTTTCTTTCCTATTTTAAATTTCCATTTTACTTAATTCATCAATTTTTTTTTGCCTTATCTTACGTTCCTTATTTTATCTCACTCGTTTATTTTTAGTTTCTCTTTCTGATGGCGTGAGTGAAGATATCGGAGATATTCTCGAGGGTGAATAGTGTCACGCGACAGTGAATTCTTTCTCTATACAAGTTACAAAGTGGAGTGGGAATGAGAGAGGTTTGGCACTCGTGATAAATTATTAACGTCAATGACGTCAACCAGACGCCAGGGCGTGTGTAGTGACGTGACGATAGAGTTTTTGCGCTCAATTTATACGCATCATCATACTCACCCTAGCTACTTATACTTATACTTGTCAACTTTACACACCACAAAGTATAAATCAATACTGTAAATGAACAACATTATTTATAAATTTGCTCAAAGGGCAAAAAATAAATTCTCTTAGTGATTTTTCTTTCATATCAATAAATTTAATTACGAAATAATTCGTTACGAATAAAATTGCGATTAAGTGGTTAGCAAATGTTTGTCTTGATATTAAACAAAAAAAAAAATTTCCACGCGTTCACACACGCTTGATCGAATAGGAATGAGCTTTTCCATATTACTAGCAGACTATATTTATATATACAAACCCAGACAGTGCAATTGCGGAATTCCACTAATGTCCCAACCACGAAATTAATTAATTTAATTTGCGGTCACTCTCGTATACATTCGTATGGATGAAGCAACATTTTTCCCCATCAAAAAAATTTAATCATCTGTATAAATCATAATTAATCATTAGTTTTATTTCTGTATTTTTTTGTATTATAACAAATTATGCGTTGATTAGTTTTTTTTATTTATTTATTTTTTTCTTGTTGATGTGATGAAACAAAAGAATGTCGGAATAATTAAAATGAATATCATCTAAATGCATCAAATGAAAATTGGGAAAATCGTTAGATTAGGCGTGACTGGCGTGCAACAATGTAGTGTGTGTTTGTGGTGTGGATTTCAGCAGGCGTACAGTCAGTACATCCCGGCGACGAGGGCCCAACCGTCGGGTGGTCCAGGTGAACAAACTGGGGTGGACGGCACTTATCTCGTCGAGGCCTCATTCTGAAATAAATAAAATAACAATAAATGAAATCATTATTAATTGAAAACCAATATTTAATATTTGCGCTTGTAGCGCGAATTTATATTGAGTAGAGGATGATAATGAATAAATGAAAATTTATTGAAAGAAAATTGATTGATACCTGTATTACAAAAGTGGAAGAGAATTTTGTTTCGAAGAGATAACGAGACAACAAACATTGTGCATAAATTATAATTGATTGAGAATGAAAAATTAATGATAATAATGTTATGATAATGATAACAAAAATATTCTTCGACGTAAACCAAAAAAAAAAAATAATAACACAAAGAAATATTTAAATCAATCAAATTCTTCTATTTCCCTATTTTTGTGCTATCCAATGACGTGTTTGACATCTCGCACACGTCCAACCCCACCAACATTGATGGAATATCATCGTCAACATCAAATCGTCTCATCAACGTGTCCAATACCACCATCATTGTCATCATTACGGCGTCAATCTGCCATCATTGAAACCAACGTCATTCAATTTCGGACATTTCGCATTGCTGGATCGTCTACGATTATTACGACTATTATTACAACTACGATTTATGGATTCAAATTTATTCCTCGTTCTCGCTCTCTCTTCCCTCGGTATCGCACGCAATAACATAAAATGGACTTCAACAAAAAAAAATGTCAAATGAAAAAATAAAACCCAATTCAAATTGAATATAAAAATAATAATGGGAAAAAATGTTTACATTTCTGGTCGACGAACAACATGAAAATCGCCGTATTCAACTGGATAAAATCAAATTTGAACAACTCTCGTCCAACTGTTCTATATTTGGGCGTTTCTAAAATCATGCAAAAATGGAAAAAAAAATTAAATCATCAAATGGCAAATGAACGAATAAAAAAAAAATCATCTCATTGAATAAATGAATGAATAAATGAACAAAATTGAATTTACTCGTAACGAATTACGTGGCCACATTGCATACGATCACAAAATTAATACAAATGAATTTCAAACTGAATCAACAATATCAACAACAAACAACAATTCATCTCTGGATTCATCAATGTAACTACTCGTCATGCTAAATGAATAATCAAACAAACCAACCAAAAATGAATGAAAAAAAATCTGACAAATTCAAACTGAATAATGAAAAATAAATGCGTGTAACGTTACATAGAGCCTTTCGTATCAGCTAACGTCGAACGAGAACAAGGATAGAGTGGTGCTAGTATACGGCGATCGTATACAAGTGCGAAAGAAGGTAATGAACCATTAACAAAAATGTATATGCACAAAGTGGACGAGCACAACCGTTCACATTATTTCATTCTACATTATTCGTCTAGATATAAATGAAAAATCAAAACTATTTATTACAAATATGAATATATAAGTATATAAACATACATATACATATGTATTTAAATATACAATTTATATATTTTACATGATATTGACAATAATAATGAAGAATTGTCATTTATTATGGTATCAATGGAACAGATTTGTTACGTTTATTTTCTCTCACCATACACATGGATTAATTTAATCAAATATAATATGCCAGTTTGATGAACGCACGAGCGACCAAACATTATTAATAAATCGGCAAAATAAATTGGCTGGAGCTTGGCTTACACACGCTTCGTATAAATATATTCAACTGAATTCACTATTGCATTATTAACTCGCAATTTAAATGCCTGATAATATATATATAAACATTACAATATAAAAATGCACAATGCTGCGCATAAATATTCAGCTTTAATATTTGTCACTCAATTTGACTACGTTACAATTTTATTTTTATTCATCTACTTCTCAATGCTGTCTGTCGTGATGACAATCTTCAATGCATGAAAATGAAGAAGGAAAAATATTTATAAAAATATGTTTTGGAAAGCGCACGGAATATATAAAATAAAATGGGACTCCTATGCTAATATATCTGTAGACAATTCGTATACACAAAAATATGAATGTATATGTGTATACGTATACATAAGCAGATGGAAAAAAAAGAAGAAAAAAAAAGATAGAAAAAAAATGAGAGGCGCCTTCCATTTGTTCGAGTGTCGACAACGCTTCTGCCCAATTTTCTTGCATACTTTTTTCGTCTTTCAACATTTTCTCTCGACACTTTTGTACATGCTGCTTTATATATTTACCCATATATACACATGTATGTTTTATATCTACATATTTACATTTAACTATATATATATATATATGTATGCACTGCATTGAATCCTCGACGAAGTGTAGTAAGAATATAAAAAATAGAGAAAAATAATAATATTCCAATGTGCACCCGACACATCCTACTTTCACACTGTAATACTAAACATATTCTCAACAACGTTTTGCTGTGAGGCTTACAAGAAAGGCACTGTTACATTCAAGAGAAATATTCACAATGGGAAGAAAAAAGAAAAAAAAAAAATTACAACAACTGTGATGATGAAATTAAAAATAACAAAATAGAATGAATAAAATAAAAGAGAAAAATATCTTTTTTTCGCATGAGAGAATGTGATATTGCATCCTGCAAAGTACTTTATATTTCTAATTCATCTAATTACTCAAATTGTAATGATAACGTATTCACATTTTCCTATTCAATTAGACTAAAAAACATTTTTAATCCATTTATGTGCACACACAATTTATTCCAACTTCTACGTTGTCTGGAATTTTTCATGTTTATCGATCAATTTGTGTAAAATTGTGACGTGAAATTACCACTTATATATATATATATATATATACATATTTATTTGTAGATATGTAGAATAAAGTAAAGTGATAGGTCACTGCGTGGGAAAGTTGATTATAAATTCATAAGATCATGTCAGTTTATTTTCTATTTTAAAATCCTCGTAATTCTCATTAAAAATTCGAGTGATTGCACCGAAGAATGGAACATGGCACGATCTATATACATATATATCTATTCGTATATTTATTTATGTACTTTTTTTATTTTCTATATATATATCTTATTTATTCTCCTTTCCTAAAGCCCACTCTGCCTATTTCGTTCTTCTATTATTGCTCACATTTACGTCGGTTCAAGTCGAATACTGCACGAGCAAATTGCACGTGCCACGTTTGCATTGCACTGCATATTCAATTCACCAACAAACACCAGTAAATATTTAACGTGTAACGTCGTGTAGTTTCGTGACTTGTCCTAAAGTCTAGTGAATTTCATAGTATATGTACCCAAGTTTATATGTTTGTATTATATTATTGTTAAAGTACTTTGTATTAAGTAGTATAGTGTCGTATAGTTCAATGGTTATATTGTATTTAAAACTTTTTTTTTCTACATAATCAAGTCGTTATATTATTTATTGTAATAACACACGAATCATATTTATGTATGTACCCACAATTATTTTAATAATAATTGTAGACTTCAATAATAACAGAAAAAAAATAATTGGGTCAGCAATTGTAGTTCTACATGAACGAAAAATTCAATTCGTACTTTTTTTTCTTCTCTATTTTCTTTATATACTATAGAATATATTGAAGGAGAAGAAAAAGGAAAAGAGAGAATAGAAAAAAAAAATCGATATTCGCTATTGCATCCAATTATGTCGTTTCCATTATATTTTACTCTTCATATTATTCCCTCTCTGTCTTTATACTACGGTTTATGTATATGTGTGTATATATATGTTCTGATGCATAAGTGGACGTGAGTGGTATGTACTATTGAATTTCTCGATTGTATATCTATTTATATTTATATATGGACGGAGGAATTTTTTTCTTTCTTCAGCGTTATGTATTAGTAGTGGATCATATTGACATTGTGACGGAAATTATTAGTGTAGTACGAGAAGAAAAAAATGAAAAACGGAGGATTATTATTTTTAATGGTGGATAACTATTTTATTGACAATTTGGGAAATGTATTATTAAGGTTTTTGTTAATTGAAAATTGTGGAATATTATTGATTATTTTTCCGACCCAAATATCGACCAATAGAATTGCACCATTCGACGTCACGTGGTACAACCTACATGGTATTATACTGATAATTTTT
>JAPYZH010000169.1:0-161175 GCA_030523085.1 Meteorus colon | reverse complement strand
TCTTATTTTTTTTCCTTTTTTTTTTTTTTTTCTGTTGAAGTCACGTTTCACATTGGAAGCCTCTCAAGTCATTGGTATCCTCTTCTCGATTCAACCCAATCTCAGTGGAGTCCAAACGATCAATTCATGTTACTGCAATGAGTTTTTGAGTGGAATTTTCTCCCCTTTTTTTTTCCTTTTATTCGCCCCTCTCTTTTAAAACAGTTTATCCGCTCATTTTCTCGCATTTGATATATATGTGCGATGCATTTATTATCCAAGAACATGAAAGCTATTACGACGCACATTCTTTTGTTTTGGTTTTTTTATCTTTTTTATTTTATTTGTCTCTTTTTGCCATTTTACGATGTATTGTGATGAAAAACTATTGAGGATAATTTCTACTACTGAGATTTACTTGTGTGATATATAAGTAAATATTTTTCTCTTGGTATTTTTTTTGTATTTCTTTTTTATTCGTGCTTTTTTTTTTATTTATATTGTGCTGGATATCAGATTTCTCGTATTTTCATATTCTTCGCCAGTTTTTCTTCTCACATGACATGAAACATTTTTCTCTCAGGTGCATATACGCCAGAATACAGAATATAACATGAAGATAGTTTACGGGTTTGCGTGACCTAGGGGTGTACATTGTGTGAGTGTACACGTGTATATATATCAATATGTGAAAACTCACACATAATGTTTACCCTCCTTTTTTTTTCGCGTCTTGAAATGAGAATGATGATAAGATAAAACATTTTCCGAGTTATATTTGAACAATATTCATTGTCAATTTTGTGAAGAAGAAAATATATTTATATTCCATTGAATTTTTTCTGATATTATTTATTGTTCGTGGAATTGTTATGAATATATGATGATGATGATGATGATGATAAATTATTATAGACATTTACAAATGTTTCAAATTCGTGATTTTAGCTAGGGCTTTTTTTTTTAATTAATTTGTGAGTGTGAAAGAAAAATTATCAAATGAAATGAGTGAAATAAAAATATATCATTTTTAATAGAGTACATATAAAAAGTCTCCAGTGTAAAAATATCTCATTTAAATTAATGAAATATGTCGTACTTGAATATAAAAAGTGAAAAACGACAATTCTCAGTGGAAATATGAATATATATATATTTATTTCTCTGCAGTCGGGAAAAAATTACTTTTAATTGATAAGAATAATTTTCATCCAAATATTGTCATTGGAGATTTGGTTTTTGTTTTCTTTTTTTTTTTTTGTAATTAATTATTGATTCATAATGTAATTGTAGTACAGGTATGCATTGCATGTGCCGCCATTCCTCCCTTTTACCATATTCCCTCTCCCTTTTGTCGTTTATCGTTCACTCAGTCATGGCGGACTTGACGGCGCCTCACGCATTCCATCCCCCAGACTCACTGGCGACCCCTTTCATCCCTCGCCACCACTCTTTCACTCTTACCACCCTTATTTTTGTTTTTTTTTTCTTTCGCCTGGTCCCACTTACACTCGTTTCATTCTCTTTTTTTTTCTTTTTATTTTTCCTTTTTTTTAATATTTCTATCGCACACCGGCTGGCCGTCGCAATTTTACGTCGAAGCGCGCACTCACCCTCATCACCCTTAATAAACTCACCCGAACAACACGCCAACATTCGCGTAGTCACGCACAACAGCAATTGGTATTTCGTGTGATATTTTTGTTTCAAGTATGAAATTTATATAATTTTTATGATAGTTTATGTTTTACAATGTTGTACAGTTGAAACTACATTTTGTTATGATTTTTCGGATGAGGAAAATAATTTATATTTAATTTTTTTGATTGGATTATTATTTATTCTTCTATAAAACTTTGAATAATTGAGGGAAATCTATGAGAAGTCTTATTGTGAATTTTGATATTTAATTTTCTACAGTTGAAGTGGTGAAAGGTTTCAATGGTTTTTGATATTTATCGGTTTTGTTTATTGTAGAAAAAAATATTGGCGATTTGGTTGATTATTAAAAAAATAATTGAAGGTACAGAAAACATTTTTTTTTTTATCTTCAAGCAGAGTTTTATTAATTCTTTTTTGAGAAAAAAATAATCACGTTTACTTGATGGTGAAAAATAAATAATAGCAACGTTATGAGAATTAAATGCATTCACGAGGAAAAATAAATATCTCAATATAGTTTTTTATATGGTGATGAAAAAAAAATTCTTTGGCGGATTTTTTTCTTCCTTTTTTTATTTTCTCTCAGTTGATGGCTATTCAAATACTCCATTTTTGTTTGCACTTTACAACCAACAAATACTCGAAATTTATATATATTCAGATATTCAGTAAACTCAAAAACTCGCTATTTTCTGTTTTTAATCAACAAAAATACAAACATTTTTCAAGCAGAATATCAACATTTATTCACTGTTGAGTCATAACAATAATAAATTAATAATATTATAAATGTTTGAAAAATACTGGAAATTTGTATGAATACTTCGTAGAATTTTTCACTAATTTCATTTATACACAGTGCAAAACATTCATTATATATTTGGTCCTGTAAATTCATTTCATTTCTACTTTCTACCATTAATATATATATATATATATATGGGTTGCATAAATGATACACGACCACCGTCCTCTTCAATTAACACTAATTGTCGTGCCCATACGTACTTAAAATTCCTACATACATATACAACCATACACATGTAATACTTAACTTTATAACTAGACTTGCTAAACTACCAACTATAAAAATATTTTTCTTTCATTCCAATTGCAAAATTTTCTCGAAAATAAAAAACATCACCACAACAACATTCACAAACATTTAAATGTAATAAAATCAACATAAATTCTTAATAGTAATTTAATAATCAATAATTATCAATAAGACAATTTTTTTTCACAAATAAAATTCATGTTTTTCATTAAATAACAATTTAATAATAATACTTTTGACGTGAAGGAATTTTGTATGACGCATAGTTTATACGACAACTCTATTAACTTTTATGACTCATCTCCAATGACGGTAGACATACTTGCTCTATGGATAATTGACTTCGGCAAGCAAATTTAGTTGATATATACATATAGATATATATATATATATGCAATTTGAAACTTTGACATTGTTGATATAGTGAAAATTCACCACGCATTGACAAATAATACCGACTGCCACTACCAACAATGTTCAATCTATGATGACGCGCATCGAATGCAATTGTCTCGGTGCCTTGCGTACATTCATAATATTTCCAATGCTATTACCAATATTCCAATACATATATGTATTTATTCCTATATATAAACCTATATACATTCAAATATAAACGTATATACTAATATATACGTGTTTGTTTATGTAGGTGAATATAAAAATTCGTCCATCGACGGTTTCGAGTCCCGTATACAATTACGTATGCCGCTCGTGCCGTCTCGATTTCTATGCTAAACGTACATTGATACCATATATATATGATCAGTTTTTACCTCCCTACCGCTCGTCAATTTCCGTTTCATACCACCCAATTCATTTTTATTATTCGCATTATTATATTTATGATATTGCTGCTTTCATTTGACAGTGATAAAACAATTTTTCTTATATTTTCTTTTATATGTCATATTGATTGATGCGATTGGTATTTTTCTTTTTTCGTTTTCTTTATTATTTCATTCATTTTTTATTTGTTATGATAATTAGTGGACAGTATTTTCCTTGAGCTACTGTGAGAAACTTTTGCTATTCCGGTGAATGTAAAATGATTGTATAATAATATTAAAATCATTCACATTGGTCATTACATTTACATTCAATTATTTATATAAAAAATTATCATTTATTTTTAAATATTTATTTATGTATTATATCTTGTCTGTGAGCTTTCAACATTATCTATAAGGGTGTAAGTGAAAGACCAGAGTACATATATACATATATAAATATATAAGTATTTAAAGACGGTCAGGAAGAGAACATTGAACGACCAACGTCGGTATTTCCGCACTCGTAAAAGGCCACTCGGCTCAAAGTGGTAAAGAGAAAATGTACAGAATGCTTCAATAGAATGTGGGGTAGTCCAAAAAAAAAGAAATAAAAAAAAAAGATAGAAAGAAGAAAAAATAAGGAATGAAAATGAAGAATGGAGAGACATAAAATAAAAAATGTTCAACGATTACCAGACAAATGTTGAGAGCTTGCGAAATTTATTTCGAAAATGTATATTATACTTATTTGAAATAAACAAAGAGATATTGCACTGAGAGCAAGGCGGATTATGCTAGAGATTTAAGTTTTAATGTATGTGATACGTGAATTTTACTTGCTCATCATAAATCCCACAGTAACTCGTAAACATATACACAAAGATGTAGATATATAAATATATAATAGAGGGATAGAGCTTGCTCGTTATGCGATCAATGCCTCCGTTTATTTAAATAACCACTCATCCTTCTTATATACTCTTCTTTATCTTCATTTACTCACTTTTATACTTTCGCTTTTCATTATTGCAAGCCAGATTGGCTGATAGCAATTAACTTCATTAGTATTTACTCATTTTCTCTTCTGTTCTTTTCTTCCTTTTTTTTTTATACTAATCAACAGACATCAAACTCATTCCCACAATAATTTCCAACAAATCATCAATTCTTAATGATGAAAATCAAAAAAATCAAAGCATGAATTACAATTACAAAGATATTCGATTAATGTTGAAATGCAAAAAAATTTTATACTAAAGTTATTTTATTTTCTTTTGTTACAGACATAATGAAGAGGGAGGCTGACGCGATGGGCGGTTGTGGGGGTCCAATGAGTCCCCACAAACGATATCGTCAAGGTGACGACGAGTTGCGATTACTTATTCCAAGCAAGGTGCGTTGAATGAATAACCAGTGAGAGGAAAAGAAAAAAAAAATAGTGACAAATGTATATGTTAACCAATGTTATGTGTATTGGTATCATAGACAACGCTCAATGTACCGCTCTAGTTCACTAGCAATATTTATTATAATGTAAACCTACATATTAGCTCATTATTTATATATATATTCAAGGTCCATTTCATATGACCGTTATAATTCTTGTGAATGAGTGTGACAGGAGAGCGTGTGAAGTTTACATTTTAAATCAATGTCTGTTGATCAATCATTGCTGGTATGTTGGCTATGGTGAAATGATTGGAGATGTAGGGAGAATGGTGTTAGAAATAGCGAGGAAGAAGAGGAAAAAAAAAACATTGCAAGAGGGTTCTTTGAATGTTTCAAGTTGTTTCACAGTTTGAGAACAGTTGCAAAAGACATGCCGACCTCGCTAGAGTCGAATTAGCAAATGCTTTAGGCAAGACGTGAGGGAAAGACGTAACCACATTCCATAGGTTGGTTATACATCAACATGTAGATGTTAAAACTTATGGTATTCAATGGTGGTGATGAGAGAATATTGATGTCTTATGAATCGGTTGTTCATTTCTTTACTGTGTTTTAAATGTAATTTATTGATGAATTGGTATTGAAGTTGTGGGATAAAATATATGGGTGTGTGGAATATCTTCTCTTGGTTGATACAATAGCTTTGAATAAATAATAGTCGATGTTTATAATAGTTTGTTCAACATGGAGGCTTGAGGAGTGGCACCATTGCATTTAATATTTGATTGACGCAATATCTTTCATGTTTAAAATTGTATACAATGACTATATTTGTATTGTTTCGTTTTATTTTATAATAATTGATTGGGAGGGTACATCGAATTTTATTATCTGTTTTGTATTTCGTATCTTAGTGAGCATTGTTTAAATTTATGAGGTCAGTTAAATATCGACACATTTGATTATGAGAAACTTCTTTCAATTCTTGCATCTTTGGAAGTAGAAAAAAAAGGTGTGGAAAGTCAAATTACTGTAGGAATATATTTTTTTTTATGTATATTTATTGTATCTCCAACGCGTCCACTTCAGTTTATATGAGAGAAGATACAGTGTTGGATACTTATGCCACGCCAAATTGCGTCGTCAATGAGCCACAAAACTCTTCTTCCTTTCTATTACTGGGTCATTGAAGTGTGTATGAATGTGTGTGTATATGTTCACTGCATTGAGTAAGCGTTGCTACTGTACGACATGTACACTTTTTATTATTTTTATTCTTCTTTTACTTATTTTCTTGCATCTTTTTTGTATTTTCTTTTGCTTTCTTTTTTTTTAGGTTAAGTAGTTGTGGGGAAGTTGGAGTAATTGTGACATGTTGTTTTTTTTTCTGTTTTGTTTCGTAGGTTGCTGGTTCTATAATTGGAAAGGGCGGACAGAATATCACGAAACTCCGCAGTCAGGTGAGCTTTTTGCGCTTCCAAGGTTTTTCCGTAACAATTCAAATTTTCTTTTTTATTTTTTTAAACTTTTTTTCTCGTTCATTATCTGTTGTGTTTTTTCTTTCTTTTTTTTTATTTGTTCGATCACGGATCACCTTCTACTTTTGTTCACATTTGCGAATATTTTTTTCCTGTAGAGATTTATTATTATTGTTATTATTCTCATTATTATCATAAATATTATTATTATAGTTTGGTGTTTCACAATTCACGTTGAGTGAGATCATAAAGTCACACTTCACTCTCGTTTTTTTTTTTTTCAATGACATTAAAATGGATTGATTATCAACTTTTTTTTCTCCCTCCCACATATAAGTTAGTTATGAATGAAAAACAATCGTTACAATATGAAAATAATCAACAGAGGTTTTTTTTTTCAATTGATGTGTTATATATTTATACATATTTATGAGTGATATTACACTATTACTCGTGTCCCATTCACACTATGAAATTAACTGTCGAGTATTTTTTTTTATGGAGTCCATATTTTTCCACGTTGCCCTGAAATTTAGAGTGTCAAAAGAATATATATGAAAATATCGTACCTATAATTATTCATATTACTATTGAAAACTCAGCGAAGTTTATAATCACGATCGGTTCTTCTGTTTGAAAGAGAAAAAAAAAGGTGAAAATGTCATTGAAAAGAAGAGAAAAAAAATGAAAAATAATTCATCAAAGTCCTTTTTTTTTACGCCTTTCTATCACCATCAAATGAATTTTATCATAAAGTCAAATTCTTGATGCTCAAAAAATTGACAAAGACTAATTGATAATTATTCCTTTTCTCAATGATGTGAATAATAAATAATAATAATCGTGTAATCAAAGATTAAGATGCGAAGTGATGCGCTCAGTTGCGCAGATATGTTGGTCGTCGTTGTCGTGGTGTCATGATCGTCATCGTGACGTCGTGGCCTCGCTATAATAGGAATTAATGAGGGGAATGATTGTGTGAAAAAAAAAAAGAATTATTTCACTGAATGTCGAGATTCATTTCAATGTCCGACATGGGATAAAATAAATAAAATAAATTAGTAAATAGATGATTTAAAAAAAAATGTGATATACGAGAATGGTATGAGGTCTAACTTGGTTGATGGTTTGTGCCCTTGGCCCCGCCCCAACCCCGGCGTTGCCCTTATTGGTGTTGCCCCGGCGTTATCCTGTTCGCCGTTGCCCTGCCGGTTGCCCTGCCCGGAACGACGGACCCGCGCGATCCGGCAATTGTGTGGACCACCAACCCCACCAACAAACGACAACAACCAACCAATCACCAATGAACCACCAACTACCATGGCCCAACAGTACAAAGCCTCAATCATTGTACCCGATTGCCCCGGACCCGAACGGTAATGCCAAACACCACTACTTAATGTTTTAATTCTCTCTTCTTTGTCTCTAATTACGATACCATTCAAATTCAGGGTATAATCTCTAATTCATTAATATATTATCATTTATTCATTATTTATTTTATATATTCATTTTTTTTCATTCATCAATTGTTCTTTTTCTATTTCTATACTTCTCTTATATTTATTTGTCAATATTTTTTTTTTATTTTATTTGAATTACACATGGCTAATTTCATGACATTTTCATATATTCAACATGGCAGTTACCATATTTTTTATTTCTTTTAATTTATGTTTAATAATCATGCTCGTTAAATATAATCGTCCGTCATTATATTCATGATTCATTCCCACCATATAAGCTTCATTATTTATTGAGTAGCAATGGGTAAATAATCTGTAACACACACAGACTTTTTATATTCCTGTCTGAAAATGTAGTTCACCGTATAGTATAGAATTCTCTTGTTTTTCGCTGTAACGCAGCTAAATTTATCATTGAATTAGTGCCATTAATGGTCGTAAAAATTCGGTTGAATTGGCAATTAGTCTGATTGGATGTTGATGGCAGGCATTTTATAGAGAATGAATTTTAATAATTGAGATTAAATGCAATTTCATTTGTTTTATTTCGTTCTATGGTTATTTTTAAATCTTTATTTTTCTATGTTTCATTCTGCAAATGGTACTTTCATCTGTGAATAAATTAATTTCTCTTCTTATTTTACTTCATCAAAGTTCAAGTTTTTCTTTCGTGATCTCACTGTGGTCAATCAGTTTATTTTTCTTGTTCATTTAACTTTATCTCATCATTGTTTATGTCACCGTCTCTCTTTCTTTCAATTTCACATCGTCTTTATTTCATTGTGATATTTTTTTTATTTTTGACATTAACCAGCTTTGTTATTTTTATTTATTTATTTTACATCTATATCTCAATTTCAGTCCCCACTTGAGAAGTGAAATGAAAATTAAAACCGTTTTATCTAATCGGCAATCACATTTACATTTTATCTTGATAAGTTATAGAATTTGAAATAAACAGGACAAAATTGAGAGTAATTAGATATGAAAAAATGGAGAGTTCGCGTTGCGTTAATTTTATTTTACAGATTTATAGAGCACAACGCTTCAAGCCAATAGGACACAGCATAAGACAAAAAAAAAAGCATCAACATTATTATGATGAAAAACTCTCCTGTGAAAAGAGAATTTAAACAATTGGAGATTTTTTTTTCCAATATATTGATGAAAAATTTAGCCCTTGGCGCCATCATTATGTTCAGAATATTCCTCAACACCAATTCGAACACTGATAAATATTTATTATTTCAGCAGTTCCACAAGATTGTCCTTGATTACCACATTAACACAGAGTGTCACAGTGAAACAAAAGAATTAAACATGACATGAAGGAAGTGAAAAAAAATATTCGCTAAATTCACAATGATAGTCATGCGTTTTATGTTTTTTTTTTCTTTCTTATTACTCTAAGAGACGTCCCGACCTCGTTTCTAATTCTGAACCATCATTCAACGTACAGCAAGCAGTATATTCTGTCGTGGTTTTTAACCTCTCGTTGTGACGTGCTCGCAGGTCTTTGAACTTGCTGCATTTTCTTAGTTCATATTTTAAATTTTTTATCCTGGATTAATTCATAAACGTAAAATAAAATAGAAAATTAAATGAAACATAAATATTGAAGAAAGAAATTAAAATGATATTATGGGAAAGAGAGTGGTCGTATGAATGCACGAGATAAAGGTTAATTTATGCTCTTGGAAATATACATATTCCAAGAAGATTCAAACATTTGTCCTCAAGTTCTACAGGTATCCTCAAACTTTTGCAATTTTTAACATAGTGTATTCTACGACTCGACCCCGCCGCCCTTCCCCGCTTACTATAGTCACCGCTATCATAAAGTTTCCAACTGGCTCAACATTGAAAGAATCAATGGCAAAAACTCTGTACTCGGTTGGATATTATTATAATTTTAATTTCAATATTCTATTCCTTTTTTATTTTGTTGTTTTTTTTCCTGCTCTCAATGCAGAGAGATAAAACGCTCAGAACCTCTGTTTCAAATTGAAAAGCAATGACTATAGTATATGTGTATTCTCAGGCTGAGGTAGAAAAAGCTTAGCTTTTATAAATATAAGTATTTTTTTTGTATCACAAAACTGTCTGATGCATTTCACCCCTTCACGTAATAGTCTGGGATGAGAGGTTTATTCGTAAATCCACAACAAAATTAATTACGTAACTTTAATGTAACAGAATGTGTTGGGGGAGATGGCTATTTCGAAAACATTTAATAGGAATGTTGAACGAATTTACCAATAACTATACATATATATTTATACATACATGTGTATATGTTCTATATACTATCAATTGACTAATGAAAAATTGTAAAACATTGTTAATGACTGTATATTTTTTGGGTTATAGGGTCCTGACTATCAGCTCGGATTTGGATACAGTTCTCCAGGTGGTTAACAAAGTTGTACCCAATCTCGAAGAGGTAAATTATTTATACATTCATAAGAGAATAAATTAATTTTATTTTCAATCTGAATATTGAATTGTCATTGATGTCTTTTATATTTTTTAGAACGGAACTAAACATGGAAGTGATGAGATTGATGTACGCATGCTGGTCCATCAGAGCCAGGCAGGATGTGTCATTGGCAAAGGAGGTCTCAAGATTAAGGAACTTCGTGAGGTAAGTCACTTTTTTCTTTTTCTTTTTTAATTTATCTATTTGATGTAATGAACGGAAGGAAGAACAAAGTTCAAATGGATGAACTAATGAAAAAAGAAGATGAGAGGGATAGAAAAAATTGAAGCGACAACACATTTTTCATTCATTTACTTCAGAGTTCTGCGTGTCTCATCTGGGTTGATTTTCTTCGTTGTGATGGCGTTGCGCCAAAATGTCTTCTAGTTATTTATTTATTTTCTCTTTTTCTTTTTTTCTCTTGCAGTTTTGTTGTTGGTATACTAGCCATTGGGGGGATTCTGATCCAAAGTTTAGGAAGCTAATAATTCATTATGAATCGTGTTCGTGGATCTTGCAAACACGCGACAAGCCGACCATGAAAATGAAAAAGAAAAAGAAGTAGAGAGATTTACAGATGTAGCCAACTATCCGTCATTTGATTGTTCTATTTGTTTCAATGTTATCCTACATGGATGTAAAGTTTCACATTCTCATTCATCGTCATTGATATATTGCAACGAACATAGCTATTGCCAACAAAATTATTTCTCAATTTATCTTTTTGATTCATTTCGTGGCAATTCATTGGATAAAACATATTTCCCGACGAAACCTGTCGAATTTTATTCAGAGCAAGATAAAACATTTTCAATCGTCGCGGTATTTTACTCCAGCTCTTCCTTTTGCTCTGTTTTTTTTTTGTTTTGGTTTTTATGTCGTAAATTCCATATCCATGAAAGGGGAAAATGTGGTCCAGCAACGCTTTCAATTAGTACCGATCAATGTTCCAGTAGAATTGTAGGGAAAAAAACTTCTAGCTATCTTCAATGCATTTGATCAATGCAACCATCGAGTTTGCAAGCAGCCCACTCACTCCCATTCACTCATTTCTTCTCTTCCATCCCTTTCACTCTCTCACTCCCTCTTGTTTGTACCTAACATCTGATATATGTATACATACACCACTTTGAAATATGCAACGTGGCCAAGTGCCTCATTACCAGTTCGCCAACAAGAGATACAAAAACCAAACGCGAGAACAATCTCTTCAGACTTCTACTTCTCTCTATTCTTCATTCACACATTTTTTTTTTTCCACATCAGTGTTAGTATCCTTTAAGATGATAAAAACTGAAGAAGAAAGAACTCTAGAACAAAAAGTTTCTCTTGTTTTTTTCAACACAAAAAAAGAGAGAAAAATAAAAAGGAACACGAAGAAGAAGAAGAACGAAAATCGAGGAAATCCTTTGACATAATGGGTGACATAAATTTTTTTTTCCATCTCCGAAATGGCACATACAATATGTAGTCTTGGTTGCCAGATGAGTTTAGGAGGCCAAAATGTCTATGAACGTGAATGTATTATAGAGTGCATCGTTCGGTAGCGCGTCCCCTATCGACTTTTTTATTTTCTTCTTTCACTTTTTTTCTCCCTACGTTGAATCCCAAATGCACAAGAGGAGCTGAGCAGGCACGTCAGGCAAAAAACGAAAAAAGGGAGCTGTGGAGGTAGAAGCGAGAAGGGTTATAGTGAGTACGAAGTAGACGTGGCACCGCCACTCAGTGACATCGCCGAATCGCTTTATTTCGATTCGAGGTCGCGTCTCGCAAGAGACTTTATTGATTCACCTCACGATACTGTCACGGATGTTGGCGATAGTGGTGATGGTCGTGGTGGTCCTTCAGTTCACTCTTTTATTCCCATGTACTTTTTCCACCAAATCGAATTCTATTTTCCTGAAATGATCGAGATTTGTGGGCAAATTCAACACTCTCAAATTGAGTGAAATAAACCGTCACATAGATAAAAAAAAATATACAACAGACAGAATAATGTTTTGCTTGGGTAAATCACATGTCGATTAAATCATTCACACAATTTTAATCATCACAATTAATTCATAATTCGTGGTGCTGATTATAGTCAACTTCCTCTATTTGAATTAATTGCATCAACATTCTGAAGACAATTGTGGTCTGCCTGCAGGCGTTGACGGCGAACAATTCATTAAACTTTACTTCAAATTTATTCATACCAAAACCTATGTTTCATTTCAAAATAATAATCTTCAGTATATCATGGAATTTTAATGGGTCTTCTATGCATCAATTTGACTTCCATATACCTTCCAAACTTACATACACACTCACTTACACAATATTGATTAATAATTAGTTGTTATATATTTGAATTATAAATGTTGCGAATGAATTCATTTGAACAGGCAATTTATCGATAGTGAGAGCAATTTCATTCAGATCAATGACTCAATAAATAAACGCCAATGCTTTCATATGAGAATATTGATTGGCAAAAAGTTGGTGCATAAGAAAATGGTATTGAAACTTCGTGCAACTTCCTGTCAGTTGAGTTTACAACTTGCATCTGTCAATAATTCAAATAGCCATTCATGAGAAATGAAATTGCAATATACATCCGTAATATATCAAAGGAATATATAAATTCATACACGTAATGATCTTCCGGTTTTATTATTTTCCATTGACAGGACATATGTGTTTTATATGCACGTATACAAATGAAATACACGACTTGTCTTTGTGTATATTGTTCCCCTGGTGTAAAACCGCCCCAACGAAATGATCGCTGACATATGTGCTACCCACAATTATTACTCGTATCATACACGCAATATCAAATTAATTTACTCACGCTGTTTTTTTTTTTTTCGTTTTTTCTAGAGTTTGCACAATTTTTCAATGTTCCCACCAGTCAATTCATGCAAAATGACACACCTAGAAAATGTGCAATATCTCATAAAATGTCAGACTTACACATTTTTTAATTTGCTACTGTTATCATTTCTTCTTCTAGCAGACTAATAGAACACACAATATACCACGCATAACACACAAGCTTCATTATATTTCAATTATATCAAGTGGAGTTTCAGTAGCAGTATGTGTGTGAAAACCCAGTATGGACAGAGTGGTAAACACATTGGATGAATTGAAGTAAAGGAGAAGCCCAAAGAGGAAAGCAAGTGAGATAGATGAAGCCAGGGAGGTTTGTGGTAATGGCTCTGGTTGGTTGTACTCGATTCATATCCATATACCTACTCGGTCCTTCACCAAGGCATAACCTCGAAAATTCCACTACCAAAATTCTCCGACAGAGAGAAGCCGTTCGTGCTCATAGCCCAGCAGGCATGAAGGGAACGAAACCTCTTGCTTCCGGTCGCCTGTAAAATCCGGTTAGGTGACTGGAGAATTTCTCTCTACCTCAATTCTCCTTTCACATTATCAGCCTCTGTACCTATTTCTACCCAATCTCACTTCTCTTCATGTTGGTGTTTATCAAGAGTATGTACACTCTCTGGCTTTTTTTTTTCAAACAAAACTTCTTCATCAATTGTTTCGACTTGATAAGTAACATGAAAGAAAGCACAACATATTTCTTAATGTTAGAGGAATTGAATTGTTGGAAGAGTTTCAATGTTGCTACTGATGCATCATGATTAATTTGGTTTATTGGACTGCTATTGATGTATACATTCATGTGTTTTCATAGGATATATACATATATATATATACATAGACTGTTGTCGTGTGTTAGGGCGAGAATGGGCTGAGTTTCGGATCAATATCGACAGCTACGAAACTAAACACGGTCGCATCGTGCGCACAACTCGTCATTGGGAATATCTGGTGTTGCGTCACGGTTCTCTTCTCTTCTCTCAATCTCCCTATTCGACTTTTGCAAGAAGAATACATAAACTAGAATAAAGAAAAGTGAAATAAAAATAAGAGAACCAAGAAGGTATATTGAGAAAGACAAAGAGTAAGAAGGGGAATGTAGAAATGCAGTCTGACTTCTTGGAATTGGCATGAGGGGGAGGAGAAGTGCATTCTTCTCATGGACCGGCTGCTCAATGTCTGCGTTGTGTATACATGTATATGTATATATATATTTGTAAACTATAGTTGAAGAGAAGGATCGTTGATCGCACCTGTGGCAAAGCTATCATGTGCAGTAGCAGCAACATTCAGTCTCACTGGGATTTGCTCAATTGAACTTTGCTCCAGCTCTGCAGTAGTTGAACTTAAATTCCCTAGGTAGATGTGTCTAGCTAAGTTCTTATGAGTTTACCTTGAATTAAAAACGTCAAATTTTCTTAGTTTAGTTATATACAAAGGAACATTTGTATTAATATGATGGTTTAATTTAAAGAGGAAAGAGAAAATGGGTAGAGTTGAGAAGTAGAAATATTCTTCAAATAAGTTTTATCTATTTCGTTGAATTGCATCGTAAATGTTGGCTGAGTCTTTCTGATAAAAAAATCATTAACGTCTCTTTAAGCTCGCGTATTTCCTGCAGCGATTCTCCATTCAAATTTTCACTGGCTTTTCTTGTACTTTTTTTCGGGCTGTACATTTTTTTTTCGTTCACTTTGCTTTCGTGTTTTTTTTTTTGTTTCTTTTTCATTATGTCCTATTTTGTCTTGTGCTTTCAATGAGAAAGATGAGGGAGAGTGAAATGGATGCGCGAGAGTACGGAAAAAGCACATTAAGTGGTGCGACTTTCTGTCGGTCTTGTGACGTAAAGGGAGGAGACGACTGAATTTCCCTTCGGCGACATGTGTTGCTATGGGGGTTCACAGCCGTATAGAGTCGACACGCAAACTAAAAAACAGGTGCTGGCCCAGGTAACGGACGTGTACAAACAGCTGCTACGCCAGGTGTACACATACATCTACACGCGTTTTATATATATACATAAATGTGTCCAAGACTTTCGTAATCGCGAGTTAGTTCCCCTCTAAAGTGAAACGCGAACCTTTACTTTTTTTTTTCTTCTTGTACATCCTCTTCTCATTGGTGCCTCTCTTCTATTTTCTTACGCCATTTCTTTTTCTAAATTCTCATTTGGTTAAATAAACTCGTAGATACTTCGTGTTTGTTGGAAAAATATCTTCTTGTGAAGTGTATACTTGTAAATCAATTTTGAAGCAGCAACTTCAGATCAAAGTAAAATTGGCTTACAAGATTGAAAGCCAATTAGAGTCGTTGAAGAAGCGACAACAATGTAAATCACGAGCTTTGTGATATCTAGATAACATTCCCTTCTTTCAATCTTATAAAGAAGCATTTTTATTATATACTGGTGGTGGTTTTTTTTCCCAATTATTTATTTATTGAAGTTCAGTTGAACGAGTGTGTTGAAGACAGCTCGATCAAATTGCAGAATTACATACAACATACAACATACAACATTCGTTTTGTTTTGTTACTTCTTTCTCGCTTTTTTCCCTCCCCATTTTATCATTTTTGTGGTAAAAAAATTTTCCTCCCTCTTTACTATTCCGTATCCCTTTTACTCTTCATCCTCCCGCCCCACGCGACCGGAAGAACGAGAGGGAGAGGAAAAAAAAAAGTCTTGGGGCATATACCCTCAGGCTATAGCCAGACGAGGGCGCGCACGCGGCTCAAATCGACTTGGTGATGTTGCACTCAGTTGACATTCGACCATCCGATCGAACAGTCGTTGGATAAAATTTCCTCGCGATTATTTATAAACTGTTTAACTTATTTTAACGTTTTATTCGTTTTTAATTTATCAGTATTACAACATACATTATTTATTATTCAAGTGAAAAGTTTATTAATCATGAAAATTCATAGTAAGACAGTTAATTTATTTTTAAATAGGTGAGTGCGAATTCATCAAATAATAATTCAATGCTTATTTTACATCAATATTAATATTTTCCCGTTTCATTTCCATTTTTGTTTATTCTCTTTTTCTCCCAGTATTTTCATTCTCTTCTTTTCTTTCTCGATTCCAGTGGATTCGAATGGATATTCAACTTTTCTTTCTTTTATTTTGCAATGTTACTCTCTTGTGAAAACGAGAACACATGAATAGCAATTACTGTTTGTAAATGACCGAGAGGTAAAGAGCAATATAGTCAGAAGGTTTTAGCTTTCCAATTGGGAATAAACGTTTAAATGGAAAATGGGGATGTTGTTGAAGGGATGAATTCAATGTGTGATAGCAATTTATCAGGTTTATTGAAACTCTGATGTGGAAGTATTTGTTTTTTTCTTTAAAACTTTTTATGGTGTTTTTAGTAATCAATAATGTTATTACTAAAAAATTGTGTCTTTTTGGTAAACAAATTTTATGATTTATCGACAAAATGCCTGATAGATACGTATCATGTGTATGATTTTTTTTTCGCTTCACGAGTCACTCTCTTCTGCTTTATTCTCTTCCTCTGCGTCCCTCATATCCTTCGCATTCATATAGTACTTATGCGTTGTTAAATTCTCCCGCTCCAGTTGCTCAACGCAAATCGTCGTCAAACTCTCCCCTTTTAGCCCACCACCTACCAACACTACTACCACCAACCATCTCGTTCCTCTCTGTTAACGTTGTGTCGTCACCAACCAGAAGTCTAATGCACAGACCCCAAGTCCAATTAGTAATTAGCGACCCAGCTAACGTACGCCTGCAGGGTTTTATGAATCCTCAAAAGCGTATTTTTTTTTTGTTGCTTTTATCACCACAAATTTTTACTATGCATCATGAAAAAAAATAAAAGAAGTTTATTATCCTTCTTTATTTCATGGCAGTTACGAAAATTTTCTATGGATTTTACTTATATGTGAAAAAATATATAGAATTCAGTTTATTTTTGTTTGTTTTTTCGGTTTTGAAGCAACTTTACAAATGATTATATATACGTTTGTGAATATAACATGTTTTTATATCGCTTTTTGTTTGAACACTCGTCCTTAGTGATTTGTTTTATCACTTATTTCTAGAAATATTTCAATGCTCTGTTTCTTTATTGGAATGAATTTTTTCTGACTTGTTCATTCTTTGTTATGTTGATTATTGAATTTGTTTAATGTTTTATCAAAAGTGAAATATAAAAAGTAGTTAGTCTGATTTGGCGAAAAATAATGCTGTCAAAAATATGAAAATACCACCAGCCAACATATAAACTAGGGTAGAAGGTCCTTGTTCTTTTTCTGCTGGTTTTGTATAGCCAGCAACCCAACCTTGTTTAGGCTCAGTATTTTTTCTCTCTCCCATAACAATTTCACCAATTAAATATTTCTTCATTAATTCATGGGCGTCAGTTGAATGACCAACATCATCAAAATCTTCAGATGCATCCACACCTTTGTGATCAAGAAGTATCTCTTCACCACCAGGATGTTCATTCAAAAATTCCGTGACATCATAGACCTTATCATGAATAATAATCCTCGTGAGTTTGACATCTGTTTTGCTCACTTCATCTCTCGTAAATTGTTTTAATTCTGCCATTTATATTTATGTTAAATATAATACGAGTAATTAATCAATCTGGAAAAAAAGAAACAAAATTACAATTACAATTGTTCAATAGTATTACTTATGAATTGAAACCCCGCGCATATTTTGAATTGTTATCAGCAACAATAGCGCACTCTGGCTGATCGTTTCGGCATATTGTAAAATGAATAGCCACGACTCATTCCATTCAGTTACGTAACTTATTCTTACATTGAATATATATTATACGCCTGAATTCATCTAATTTTCCAATACAAAATTAAATTATTAAACCGTGAAAACATTGTTGTGGTTGAAATTAGTCATTGCATTCTATTGAATTTGATTCCACCAATTCTTCAACCCAAATTCTTTTATAATAATATTCAACTACTGCGCAAATTCATATCATATATGTTATCCAGTTGTTCAGAGACATACCACACAACTGTTCCTCATGATATCATCAATAAATGTACCGTTAAATTATTTGTTTGACACGATTACTACAAGTGCTATCTCCCTTCCTTTATCAACTATCTCACTAGATTGGCGATGAAACCAAACGTATGATAATAACAGTATGGAAGAAGTTGACTCTTAGCAACACGACATTATTTTCCTTTTTTTTCTCCATTTCGTAACAGCATGACAACGCGTGTTTGTGAGAATTTGCTACGATATCTGCATTGCCTGATAATATGAATTCATCATGGCAAATTTATATTCGCTACATCTCTTTTCTGTATTCATTAATTATCATATATTTGTCCATTCGACAAAAGAATTATTGATTTCATGCAGTTGGAATTCTTTATGAAAGAACACTTGAGAGCTCATGTTTGAAAATTAAAAAAAAGCAGTGCAAAAATTTCTGTCGATTCACCTTTGCCTCAAGTGCTCTGTTCTCCTATCTCGACTCTTTTCCGCTTCTACCTCTTTTTTTTTCTTATATTCGTTACTCAATATCTAATGAATATTCATCAATATCACCCTTGCTCTTATCCGTTCTTTATATTTCCATCCCCGGTTAACCTGTTCACTCACCGAAGATTATCGAATCTATGATTAAGGTGTCTGTTTGCGTATGTGAAAATAAAAATACGTATTCAGCCAAATAGTTGGATATATGTCTATTAATACATGCAGATACTAAATTAAAATTCAATAAATTCACGAGAAACAATGAATGAATGATTGTGATTCAACACAAATGTATAATATGAAACACACGATGACGTACTTGCAATGTACACTGACGTACTATTCAGTCCGTTCACAATATTTATTCATTCTCCCACTTTATGACCATTGGCGCCTTCCCCACTTTATCATCTTCTTGTTTCACTCACTCACAATCACTCACTCACTCATACTCTCTCTACATTTTTGCTCATGGATGAATATGCTGAAGGTTAACTCGCTCCATACGTATCATAAACCGCGAAGTTGGAATCTATAACCGAAGTCAAATCAAAATGCTACAACGTCGAAGATGGTGAACTGAGATTTTCGATTTTTGATCATAGTGTATTTATATATACATATACATGTGACCCTGAGATTAGATTTCGCGATATCTATGTTGTAAATTTATATAGAATTTGTACTGCTGTGCAATTCTCAGCAAAGTAAAGGAGAATTCACGAATACATTTTGAAGTTTGAATTTTACTTGTGTCTTTGTTTGATCCTGTTAGGATGAATAATGAACAATATTTATTTATATCATGGTCGTATTCTAGTTTGGACGAAACAAGACAAAAAAGAAAAAAAGAAATAGTTACGTATGAAAAACTCATTGAGTAAATGGTTCGATGTAAATCCACTCGGTTCTTCTTCATTCTTCTTTTTTTTTTCTTTGCTTCTTTCTTTTCTACACTTTTCCAAGTTGAATTCTCATCTCCGTTTTCTCTTCATAGACTTCCTTTAATATTGCTGAAACGAGATATACTGTGAACGCGAAGGGAAAAGTAAATGAAAGAAAAAAACAGTTTGTGTGCACATGAGTATGTGTAGATAGAAGAAGGAAGGATAGGAGATGCAAGCGACCAAGTCTCTCTACTTCCTTGAATAGTTTGTCTCGTATACTTCAATCAAGAGTGCTCATATACAAGTCGCATATCTTTCGATGTGACGATGGTATATGCAAGTATCGTATCGTCATCGTGACGCTGCTATTTTTTTTTGCTTGATATATTGAAAATATTTATTGGTTAGGATGTTAGAAAATGTCTTTAACATCAACAGAAATATAATGTTTATTCGATATTGTGGTATTATCTTTATGTAATGCCAATATTTTATTTTTAATCATTGAATTCATTTTGTTCTCTTTTGAAAAATTATTGTTACACCGCTCACTGCCCAATTGATTTTCATATATTTATATTTATTTTTGCATATGGTGTCATGTATTGACAGTAGATAGCAATTCATGTTTTATAAATACCAATAGTAGAATAAAATTGCATATATTACTACAAGACTGCCAATAAATATTGTTGGTAAATTGGATGGTTCAGGTTTATGCTCTCGATACTCCCAATTATCATCATCAACAGTTGGTGTTGATTGTCCTGCGCTAGATGTTGATGTGCCACTCGCTCCAACTTTGCTTTCAGTTGATACAACTCCAATTTTCAATGTTTCTCGCAATTGAACAGCTTCTGCTGTGTGTCCCATTTCATCAAAACAAATTGTGCCATCTTGACCAGCAAGATTTAACAACACTTCTTCGCCACCAGGATGTTCTTGTAAAAATTTGGTTAAATCATAAACACCACCGTGTATTATCATCCATAAATCATTTGGAGTATTATGAGTCGCAACTTCATCAGCGCTAAATGCCGTCACCATTTTGATAAGTTGTTTACTGATTTATAAGTATTCTTCTCTTTTTGATTGCCTGAATTTTATTTGCAGGTATTCGTCTGAAATAAATTATAAAATCTTTAAGAATATGTTAAATGCGAAATAGTGTTATCGAATTATGTTAATGTTCGGAGTGTTTTTTTCTCTTCCTTTTTTTGCGATAGCTATTCGAATGAATATCATGGTTTTAAAATGTAATGAAGACAGGCACGGCACAACTAATTAACATCCTTGAACCACACGCCACGAATGAAAATTACTAGTGAAAAAAAAAAGCAGAATAACTTCAAGTTACGATATGAAAAGTCAATGGAAGATAAACTGACATTTTTTGTTATTTACTTTTTGCATCAATCACTATTCATAGAATATGTAAATAGAATTTTACCGTAAATACTGCAAAAATGCTGTTTATTTTCAAACACAAATAATGTGTTGTATGATTATAAACTCAGCGAAAGTTGTGAGAGTCTGGCACTGTTGATTAAAAAATTGATAGATCTCATGTGTGTATCGAGTCAAGTTTCATATGCTATACTGATTCACTTTTACAAACGACTGATGTCTATACTACTTTGCCCAATCGTTTCTATTTGCCTTTTCGTCTTCAGGTCTTCATCAGTTCTCCCGCCACCTCACTTCGATCACATGGTGCTGGTGACGTTTTTTTTAAATTTCAAATATACATATTTATGTATGTGTTGATGGTCCCCTTCATTTGAATTTGTATCCAAGTGAGAACGAGGGAATTCATGAATCGACCTGGAAAAATAATGAGAAAATTCATTTATTCATTTACACAGAATGAAACATGATGAATAAGAGTGAAGATGGCGTGGGAATTTTTTCATCAAATTAAAAATTGCATTTGAATAATTTAAATTTACAAAGTTTTCGTCTTTTATGCTCAAGCATCGATTGTTGGTGACTTTTGATATCATGTTGGTAACAATAAAAATACTCATGTCAACTCATTAGGCGCTATTTCCCATCACTTCATCTATAGTAATTATATATATTTCGAGAAACAAAGCCAAGAGGAAAAAAAGCACGCGAATAACCCTTTTATATACCTATATCGAGTCCCATGTCTCTCGTCTAACCGATGTGCTCCACGCGATCCAGCGATTGGCGTTCATGGAATTACGTGGACGCGGCCACTTTCCGCTGCTTGTCGCACTAGAAACGATAAACAAGGTAAAAGAGTGGAAAGTATAGGGAAGAGCCAGCAAAAAAAAAAAAAAGAGAAAGAAAGATGGTGAAACGCGATTATGGTAAAGTGTGTCTGCGCACGTGTATGCATGTTTATTTTACGTGAGTGTATATGTGAGAGAAAAAAATAAAGAGTTAAAAGGGATGGCGGAAACATGAAAAAAAAAAGAAGAATAGACACGAGCGTATGTTGCCTCGTATAAAAGCGCCCTTCCGAATGAAAGTTGCAGATAGAGAGTAATAACATTTGCCAGATATACAAACAACCAGAGTCTAATGGGAAAATGTCTATGTTTGTGTTTGCAGAAAACTGGCGCGAGAATCAAGATTTATTCTAACTGTTGTCCACACAGCAGTGATCGTGTCATCAGCATTTGCGGTAAACCAGCTACATGCATGGAGTGCATCCGTGAATTGGTTGCCACCATAAAAACTGTGAGTACATCTATATCACTATACCTTTCATCGCCATAAAAATCTAATCCTAAAAACAAATTTATTATCCCTTTTACTGTTCGTTCTACTCATGCCAATTTTCAAGATAATTTACTTTTTCTTTTTACTTTACAGTCACCATTGAAGGGCGTGAATAATCCTTACGATCCACATAATTATGATGATTACTACGCTGAAGAATATGGCGGCTATGGTAATGCTGATGGTCAAGGAAAACCAGGTGGTTTTGGACCAGGAGGACGTGGTGGCGGTGGTGGAGGTGGTGGCGGCGGTGGTGGTGGTGGCGGAGGAGGCGGAATGCCACCCAGACGTGACAATCGCGGCAGCGGTCCACCGGATATGAATCGTGGTTTTCCACCACCACCAAGAGGTGGCCCAAGAGCTGGTGGTGGTATGTCAGGTCCTCCTGATCGTGGATATGGTGGTAATGCACGAGGTGGCGGATACGATGGAGGTAGAGGAGGAAGTGGCGGTGGAGGTTACGCTGGAAACAGAGGCGGCCCACCACCATTTGGCGGTGGCAATTACAATGGTGAGCAAATAAATGTTTTGACAACGTCAATGTATTCGGATTCTCGCTCGTTCGCCTTATACTCTCAATTACCACTAAAGAGAACGCGATGTACCAGCAATATTATACAAGATGAAGTATCGATTAGTTTGCGTGTTGAATTAATTTCTCTCCAATGGTTACATAATTACTTTTCTTCCTCTTATTCCCTATTTATTTATCTGTTTATTTGTTTGTTTGCAGACAATGGATGGGGTGGTATGCAGGGAAATGCTCCTAACGGTTTGGGTGCTGGTGGAAATTCTGGTATGGGCGGTCCTCCAATGGGTGGTGGAAATAATCCTGGTAACCAAGGTAACATGGGTGGAAACAAGACGAGTACTCAAGTGACTATCCCTAAAGACGTGAGTACAATATGATTGTGTTTCAAAAGAAAGAATAACTCAGTTATGAATGGGTTAATTCATTCATTTGTCTTCTTACAAAATGAATTTATAGAAAAGTAATTTACTCTTTTGTTTTGTTAACTATTCAGCTCGCTGGTGCTATTATTGGAAAAGGTGGCGCAAGGATCAGGAAAATAAGATCAGATAGCGGAGCGTCTATTACAATAGACTTGCCATTACCTGGCAGTAATGATCGTATTATTACTATTTCCGGGTTACCGAGTCAGATACAAATGGCCCAGTACCTGCTGCAACAAAGGTAAATTTTCATTTCTTCAATACTCGTTTTTTCTTCTTCTATTATTACTTCTATTGTTAGACTTCTCTGATTAGTACATAGTCCGACGCTAATATCAATTTGTTGTAATGATACTATAAGAATTTATGTGAATAAAACACGTTTGATGTTTTTGTTATTAACATTTTATAGCTGATATTTGATTGTTTTCACAAAAATGTGTTTATTTTAATTGTGCCATTCATATGTCATTGCTTGGAGAAAAAAAGAATAAACGAAAAATAACTAACATATCGGCAATATTTTGCTGTGTGGTGAGAATGGAAGAAAAAATTAAATTAATGATAATGAAAAAGTGTGAGAGAAACATATCATTGTGTTATTGGAAGCAACTTGAAGAATATTGAAGCTGAGACATTTGTACATCGCGACGTTTGCTTGAATGGAGCTCCGTTGTATGGAAGACTAGTGATTTTGTTGTTCTACTGTATAGGTAACAAAGAATCACTAATCATCCTACAAAGGTCGCTCAATATCGTCAACTCCTGGGTGCTTTATGGAACTAACACCAACCCCCGCCATCGTCCACTCATACATTTCATCGCATTCATGTCTTATTATTAATCATCAAACTATCAAATGAATGGAATAATACAAATACGAATACATCTGTTCTGTATCAATTAGATAATAATATTGTATATAAAATAATCAATCATTTAAATTGCGAATCAATGAAATTAACTGACGATCTTTATGTTTCGTTTATGTTGCAGCGTACACGACAATGCAGATCACTACTAAACTGCGTGGCCTGACGCGCAACAGGGGAGCCAAAGATGCGTTTGTAACTTTTTTTAAGAGTAATAACAAAAAAGTAAAGAAAAACAAACATTAACTGTTAAAGAAATGAAGAAAAAAAAGCAGAATCACGGATGAAACGACCGCAATAAAATGTGGCTTTTCAAAACGTGGAACCATATTTTTCCAGAAGCGATTTCCAAGTATATTCAAAGATACTTTAGAATATTATGGAACCGCCTTAGACTTTTTCAGATCTATACTGATTAATCGTCCACTTGACGAATGTGGGATATACATAATTTTTTTTTTTTAATAATAAGACCTTATTCATTTGAAGAAATATTTTTTTTCGAGGTTCAATTTCTCATAACACCCCCAGTTTTTTGCTACGTTTTTCCAATGTGCATCAATGACATGCGGTTATCTCTATTTTCTTTCTCCTTTTTTTTCTCTAGATTTATTGTACATAAGTAATAAGTTTATCTTTTATTGAACGCTCGTAGTATCTCATTGTTTTGAATTTTCTAGAAATTTTTTTTATGTGGAATAAAACTTAGTGAGCTTATAATAAAGCTCGAATTTTCTGAGCACCGTTAATAGTACGAACTCTCGAAGTTTGTTATTATCATAGTGACCATTTTTGTACAATCAGATGAATACAGTTGAAAACATAAAATCAAAAAAAAAACCTAATTTCAATATAAATTTAACATAATATCGAATAAGTTGGTCGCAGCATTTAAAGCAAAAACATAATAACTGTAATCATGATTACCACTGGCCTACACACAAACGTATGTATACATAGAATGATACGGGAATATATTTCAATACATTTATGCACATATATGTATGTATGTATATTCCTGGAAATGTATAATATACAGCGGAACAAGAAAGATATGATTGAAGGATTCATTTTTGTTACGACCGCATCATAACTTGCAGTTCCATTAAGAAAATACTTTCTTTTTTTTTCTACTACCAGTTTTACAAACAACAGATAAAGCTTGCAAAAACTATGGAAAAATCATGTACATAAATAATAACGATGTCTATTTCTTTCCATATAACAACACACGACATGAAAAAAAAATTTTTTTATACATACATGAATATTCAGAATTACAACTATTATCGAGTACCACTGAAAATAATAGCAGCAATTCTGGATCCAGATCATCTATTGTAATCCGTGTATAAAAAGTGCAACCACAATTTTGCAGCGAACGCTTAATCATCGTTGAATAAAGTTATAATAACAATTTAAAGAAAAAGAAAGTCTATCGACTAATAAATGTTGATTGTAACATGATTCATTAAGAATTCTTGTTGAGGCTTGAAAAACAAAACATGAAATGAAGTTTGTATGAGTTATCGTGTATTGTGTTAAAAAAAACGATGGAAACGAAAAAGATATATATATAATTATTATGAACAATTATTGCTGATATGAAAGAGATTAAAAAAGGATACACTTTTGAATGATGATTAGAAGAGAAGAAGAAAAACAACGACCAGAGTTTAAACAGTCCGAATTTTTCGTCGTAAACATTAGACCTAGATTTCAATTAGCCAATTATATAATAACATAAATTTCTTGGCGTGTCTCTTACAGACTGAGTGATGACCTCGAATCAAAAGATTATAAAATATGTTGTAATTTTTCCTTTCATTTCATTAAATTATTACAGCCGATTAGACTTATCCGATCGATGTGGCTACAATTGTTTATCCTCAGGAATGTTACAAGGGCATTTGTATATCACTCGCTGAATTCATCAGCCTGTAATTCATATATATGTATATGATTTGCTGCTTTTCTATAACTTTTAAATACTCTATCCGTAACACTCAGTTGTAAGTCGCATGCGTTTATCCCATCATCAAATGAAAACATAAAAATTGGAGGAAAATAAAAAAATATATTCAGATGCATCTATAAATCACTTCACTGCATTTCTTTAGTTTTTCTTCATTTACAAATTGTCATTTTCTGTTTCAAAACTATCAACACAATACAATAAGACGGTATGAAATGAAAAAAATAAAATACAGAAATTCCTAATACATTAAATGTGTGAATGAGATTGTGGGAGGGCATAAAAAATATATATATTCGTTCAAAAGCGTATGTGAGTGTTATGGAACTGAATAGAGAGAGAAAAATATTCGCTACTGCTAAGAGGATCATAACGACTTGAGGGAATTAAAAGATTTGTGTTGGGAAAAAATAATCCATTACACTCGCAATCGCAATGCATATACTATTAAAAATTACGATTAAAAAATTATTTGTAACGGATACTTCTTATTTGTCAAATAAAACTTAGTACAAACAAATTGTTTTGTTAAATATCACAAATTCCATTCATTCTTCCAAACTAAATCCTTACCCATGTAAGTTTTTACCAGTTTTATTCTTTGGTTTTTCTGGGCTTCATTTCTCAGTCTGTCACGTGTCATCCCAGGGTGGACAGGGGCTGAGAAGGTGAAAATGTAGAGTCAGCAGACAATACAACAAAAAGTTGCTTGAGTTGGATATTGCATTCACCAACGTGACATACAAACAAAATCTAAAGAAAAATTCCAAGTGGGTGGCTATGGATCAATCGACACGTGAATCGCTATAACAACAATAGTAGAACATAAAGCTGAGGGACTAAGAAAAATATAAATAAAGGAAAAGTCTTTTGTATTTTTTCCATAAAATTTTCATCGATATTGGCACGATCGCCATCATATGTAAACTCAACAATACTTTTATGTGGACATATTGCTATTACATTTAGCACTACGCCCACGATAAAAAGAATTCCATATTGACGTAAGCTGAACCCAGTCGTATTCGGCGCTTCAGATATAAAAAAAAATCAATGTAGAAATAGGCTGTTTTTTTTTATTGCAACTCCTCTTCTTTAATAAAATTCCAAGTGACTTGGATACACCTGCTTCCCTTGAAATCATTACTTGCAAGGGTTCTTTTTTTTTTATTCCAATAACGTTCTTACTACAAACGATATCACACTATTCGTATACCAATACAGATCATACAAGAAATACGTCGAGGACGATGAAGCGAAACTAATTTTACATCACAAACAACCCGATGTTGTTTCCCAGTTCTACATCTTTGAGAAAAAACATATCAGCAATCCTACCCCTTTTTTTACTACGAATCAACGAACTGCCAATGTGTCTATTTAATTAATAAGAATTGAGAATATCAACGCATCAACAGACGTCTCAGATGATCCCAAAACAAAGCAAACCGATGAATCATTTTTTTCTCAGTCTCCATTATATTTCCAATGTGCTTCTTTTTCACCGACATGGTTGATTGCTACAGTTAATTGCATCTCAAAACAAGACAGGAGGAAAGAAGAGATAAAACTGATAACATGATAACTGCTGATACGATTGATTAAACTCAAAGCAATCGTTTCCAACCGATCGATCATCAACGTTAAATATGCGCATGATCATTTTCACCCCAACGTCTACCTTCATGTATACATATATGACTATTTTTATCTGTAAAATCTACCTCAGAAATTTTATCTCTATAGTCAGTTCTACCTCATGATTATTATAGAGTGATTCAAAATGCCAAGGTTTTGCAGGTGAATTCCCTATAATAAGAAGGCTCCATCAATTCGCCATCCACATTAACTTCAAAATGTTCCACAAGACTGTCTGGAGTAAAAAAAAGTATACAAATGAATGGATCTTATATTAGATCTGAGCAAAATTTATAATTGTTAACAGCTTACATTCTGATCATAATTCGGGCCAATTTATTTCAAGTACCTCTTAAATGTATTTGAATAACTTGGAACAACTCTTGTTGAGAACAAGTGTTAATGCATTGCGGAGAATTTCCACTGTGCAAACAACTGAAACGCTACTACCATTTATTAAATCACCCGAAGGGTTTGGTTTATCCGACCAAACATCTGTCTGACTTGAGAAAGCTACCTCTTGCTCAGTTAACCGACCCTTTATTCAAAGTTCTAACATTCTAGTCCAATAAATCGATAAACTTATTCAATCACCTATCACACACTACTTGATACGAAAAAAAAAATATCACCCTCCAGCTTCCAACCAATTCGACAGAATCCCACATCTCCTTTATTTTCTTATTTTTCTATTCACTCTGTTGTCAAACTGTGTTCATCAATATCGTTTATTACGAGCCTTCGTACATGAGAATGAATTGAAAAGAAAAAAGAGCAAACCAGAAGATCGCCCTTGCTGATTCTATTCTCTACCTCTCATTTTGCTGGTTCATTCTTTCTTCCATATCAAATACCATTGACCACAATGTACATAACTTTCTATACGTGTTCTGCGGTTCAAATAGCTTGTATCAAATCACCTGTAAGTTTTCTATCATAAAAAAAATTTCATCATATTAAATATAACATGAATCCACGATCAATTGAACATGACCGATAATTTCCAAATACTATGTCATGTGAAATATTTTATTTTCCTCATGCTATCTCTCACGAACTTTTACTCTGTTATTACGTGTAAAGAGGTCAATCTGAAAAAAAAAAGGATTAGATTGATAAGCCAGCTGATAAAATGCAAACAAGACTATTTAATGGAAAAATCAATCATTCCATAACATGTATACGAACCTATTCCACTTTATATTGCTGAAAAATCATTTTACTCTACAATATTCATTGTACCATTTCACTACATATGAATTATCCATTTTGTTTGTATCTGGATATATATATAATTTCTCTCTCCCTCTCTCATACTCTGAACGGCAATGTTCATTCATTTTGAACGAGATAAAGCCAACAGTCCTATGAATACGGTACATGCTTTTATTAATTGTGATACGCTTTTGTACCGGGTACATGATATTATGTGTGATAAACCAATGGATAAAACTGCTCATCCTCACTCTCTTCTTTCTCGTCCAATGCTGCAACAAAAAACGAATCAATAATAATGATAATAACAAATGAAATTCATACCCAGTTAAACAGATAGAAATAGATAATCGTTGATGAGGCCATCGAACTGAGGTCTTTCAACTTGTATGTTATATTTAAAATGAATTGTGCTTTAATCTAATTTAAAGTAAAATATATTAACATATTTTCTTTTGTCTCACTATTTATCTACCCTCTATTACCTAAACTTTATCCATATCTTTCACAATCTTCATGACAAAAGGCAAACACATTCATCAGATTTCTCGTGGGACGTGAAAAGCTGAGGCAGTGTAATTAATTGTTGGAACATGGTTTGAAATCTGCTGCGATTTCACAAAATTCTCAAATTCACAAACTTTAACGCTCCGTATTAATGTCGTTCCTATATTCAATCGAATAGAGCTTCCCTAGAACATCTCTGGATCATGTTCAATTGATTGGAATTTGCAGTGCTGCAATAAAACTTTTTTCCAAGTTATAAATCTGTTGAATGAAGGTCGCCTGGTCAATCGTGTGCTTCTACTGGCTTCCTATCCATATCAATTTGCATATATATGTATTCATACATTTATATTTATACATGGATATACATATCCATAGGGCAAACAGGTACTCAATGAAATGGTACAAACGTATCTCTATCTGCGTAGTCCCTCGAGAGCTGAAAAACGAAAACCATGAGTTCAATACCAAAAAAAAAAAAACGAAAAAAATGTGAAAATAAAGAGAAATATCAAAAGAAAAAATCACCTCGACTGTACGCTCACTTCTATTCAATTTCAATTAATTGCAAAACTCTTCCATCATATCCCATTTTTATATGCATGAGCTTTTTCCATTATCACTGAAAATAAATGAAAAAAAAACACGAATGTTTCATTTCAATAATCGACGACACTTGGATGAAAATAAATTTCAATATTATTTCAAAACAGCTGGATCAAACGTTTTCTCATGTGCATGTGTAATATATTTACGAATCGTTGCATATGTTGCCTGACGTGAGGTAGATTCCACATCTACTACCTTCGTGTCAACAACCTTTTGCTTTTCATTCCTTCCCCTTTCTCTTCCTCACCACCATACGATCAAGTATTTCATTTCCCAAAGGGAGTATCACGTTCTCGACAAATAATAATAATTAACGTCGACCAATCAATGAGGAAGAAGGATACAGTGTATTGTTAATAAGTGCATGCAGTAACACTACAAGTAGCGAGAGAGAGCTTGTAGTTATATTAGACGTCACGCGACCCTCGTCTTTATACGCACATACAAACAAAACCTACAGTAATCCATATCAAGCAAAAAATTATCGCAAATACAAATCTGTTGGTATACAAATGACGTTTGTGTTATGCACACAACTTCTATTTGAATAATTAAATAAGAAAAAATCGATAATGAAAAATTTTTCTAGTGTGTAATCCACGTAATAGATCTACAATTATTTATATCTGCTACTTTATTGCAGTTGGCATTTTGTGAAGAAACTTTGTGCCATTGTCTAATCGAAACAGTTGTTAGATTAAATAGGAAATTATTTGTAGATGCGTAAAATAAATTTCTTGTTTGATTGTTGTGTAAGTTAAAATTGATTGAAGAAATATTTGCAGATGCTGATTAAGGAATTGTTTTTTTTTTTGTCAATGGTTATTCTAAGTATACAAGTGAATTAGGTTAATATTGAATTGTTGATAGACATTATAGGGATTTTGTGAAGTTGTATTCATGGTAAGATAAAATTCAGACATGTTTTATTCAATACACTTTTACATTCTTCAAAGTTCGAAAGACTGGAGGTGTTTCAGAAAGAAAGTTAACTTTTTTTATCGAACGCATTAGAGTTATGAATGAATGTAGCGATAACAGAACGATACAAATCACTCATATGAATCAACAGAATAATGTTTATTTGTTTGACTTAAGTTTATGAGGTACACAATCCTAAAATAACTGAAATATGGATTTTTGTCCAACAAAATTTGATATGAGTTATACTGTAGGACCAAGGTAAGCACGCTATAAAAAATCCAAGTGGTATTTTATTGCTTTTGCGATAAAAAAAATTCGTGAAAATCATGTATTTCTTGAAGCCCTCAACAGGAGCATCCCCTTAACTATCATAAGACGAACATAGATGTTCAAGATCCAGTGAAAATTGCCTTGTTCTGTCAGAGAAATAAATTTTATATCTTTTTTTTTAAGGATTCATCATTCCCGACACACATTTCGACGTGTCTCTGCTGTTATCAGACATGTTTAGTGTTTGATATTTCTTTGGAAAATATAAATATAAAGATTTTTATGAAGAGCTGTACTAATAGGGTCACTATTTGATTCTAATTGGGTCTAACAGACTTAGTCTATTTGAGGAAAGTGCCATTATTAACATCTGTTCTAGGATTGATGTGAATAGTTAATTCCAAAGGTAGTTTCGAATGAACTCATTACAGTTATAATCTACCACTATGTTAATTTTCAACTGTAATAATAATTTTCATTAATGACGCAATTCGTGTGACCTTGAATATATCATTCATGTCTGGGTTAATTTCACCACCATATTTTTTATAGAAAAATCCTGCAGCTGACCGACAAAGTCTTGTTCGATAAACAACGATAAAGTGACGACAATTATCCTGATAATATAAGACATTAATAACGAACAGTATCGTAGCAGAAAAAAAAATGGAACAAGATTCATGTTGAGGATATAAAAAGCGTGAGGAGATAATGTCTACCTGATAAAGAAGGTAGGGGAGAAGAGGACAAAAAAATGACTAAAAGTTCTGGAGCTAAACTGTATATATAAACTTTATTCGCCATTATTCCATTGCCAATTCAGTTAATCATCGTGGATTTGGAAACAATGCTAATAGCTAGAGAAGGCATTCGTATAGATAGAAGTTGGTAAGTGTGCCAAACTTGAATGCCAAACTTAGCGTGAGTATTTATTGTTAGATTTAACATGGAATACGTTTGGTGAGTAAATTTAATACTGTAATGTATATTCTTGAAACTATAATTTATCCATAGATTGTTACAAAGGTTGAATGAACATCCTGAAATTCATGAACAAAATCCGTATGTGCTCTAATTTTCACGCTTGTTATAAATACAGAGCTCTATGATTGGTAATTATAATTACAATTATAAATTGTAATCTCTAATACTGCAATCACAGGATCAAAAAGAATATCATAATTAACTTGTCAACTGAAAAGGGGGTTTGATAATAATATTCATGGAATGATTAATGTATGAAACTATAAAATTATTTTCCGTCGCGTTTGATGTCTTATGAATGAAAAAGATGAATTCCAAATATCCCATTTTATATTCGTCAACTAATTATTGACGTGTTGTTTCTAATATAAAATGAATTATAGTGATATATTTATTGACTTTCAAATCACCTGCTGAAATATTACATGAACAATACTTGCATATTCCTGATCTAATCTTATTTCGATAACATGCACAACTTGTCGCGTAAACATTTCATACCATTAAATTCGTTCATGATTCGTTTCACATCGTCTATTCTGATCAACCTTCTGTATCAAACTCAGTTGTCCAAATACTATGTTCAATAATAAACAACAATTTCCGTTCCACAGCGTCTGACTGATCACATTATCCAACGCTATTCGCACTATGAATTGGACAGATGTACATATAGGAAGACATAGCCATGTGTACATAACTGCAACGTTGCAGCAGAATAGGCTAAACCTCTTGTCTCCGCTAATGCGGTTGACACGCATCAATATCATAATCGAATTATGTGAAGGTGGTGTTGCAGACTCGATCAACCCCACTGTCATCATCGTGGGGGTGCAAGTCAATTACATGAGTTCGCCATCTCTGTGTGCGTCCGCAAATTGGATAACAACAAAAGTATGACGAGCAGATGATATTAAATTAAATGGAAGTATAGAAAGAGTGACAATTATATAATGATTGCCATCATGATTGGATTCTGTGTGGAAAAATTCTTCTAATTCAATCATCGTCACTTAATAATCAGAATGATTTGAAGAAAAAGAGATAGTCATAATGACTAATTAGCAGTAACAAGTATCAATCCAATTTGCTGCTGGTCAAGAATTGGCCCGGATATAACAGCGATCAAGTTTTGAGTATTGTTTAATTTCATGATGCAGGTTTATGGTACCTAGACACCTCAAAACGTTTTGAAACATTTATTCTTCATAAAGTGTATTGCCTCGTTTTTATTTTCATTTTTCATCAGGTGCTGTGTTGTCATTTGCCAAATGGCTTGACATCTCGGTGATCCGTAGTGAAAGCCCACTCACACCTGGTGGACTATACATTTTGTGCTCATAGTTTTTTTTAGTCTATTATAATCTTTTTGTATTCTGTGTGACTGAAAGACGTGGTAGACGTTTTGTACGATCTATCCAACGGGCATTCAAACCACTCTCTATTGCCTCCACATTTTTTTCCGCACTTTTTTCTCTACATCACTTGTCATGCTTTCTGTATTTCTCTTTCTCAGACTTACACTTCAATCAGAACAATCTATTTCGCTTTACAAACGAGTCCAACGCTTGCGCATGAAGACCAAGAGCTTGCTACCACCTCCCTGAGTTTCCTGGCCTCGCGACCCACCAGCGAATATCAACAACCACGCGAGCGCGAGACTCAGTTTTCCACCGTGGTTTCTCGAAGACGGTCAAACAATTCATCATCAATGCTGTAAATGCACCACACAATCAAAAAAATGAAAAGTATCACCAATTATAAGAAATATTTTTTCTAATATTGTCATTTTTTTTTCCAAATCGCAGCTTGTGCGTCTTTGGATAATCCACCAAATGTGCATTTATAAATTTTGAAAATGATATGAAAACAATTATCTTTATTCGCTCATTCATGTCTGACATGAGACAATCTAACGTTCGGATTATCCACGTGGATTGAAAATTTTCAATGAGTTTTCTCTCATACTGTTCAATTGGTGTGTCTGATCGCTTCACCATTAGCTTGTGATGAATGGTGGAGGCGCGATTAATCCACAATCAACAATTGTTATCGAGTAGTGGAGCACTTAATCATTGAAAGACGAAAATCAGTGAAGTGTATACCCATCAAATTTGGCCAATGTGCTAGTGCAATTATTCAATGTGATAATAATGACTCTGATCTCTGCACTGAATTTATCATGGCAACTTCAACGGTAACGCATTATCATCAGAGTGGTAATCAGTCGTCCAGACATTGTTCCACACATCAGAATGTTCGTACATCCTTGACCACAACCTGTCTACCAAGCTATTTTCCGGACAAGTTTCAAGATTTTTTTGCCGCGCTAAGTGAAGACATGGAGGAGCTACCGAGTATGCTGGAAGACAAACTCATTCCAAGGTATATTTTCATTGCGAATATTATTTCATTTGTATTAATATTTTACGTAGAACAAGTCATCCTTTATCTCATAATTAACTTATTCAATGAATTATATGAAGAAGAGTTGAAAGGGAATTGTGCAGTGTGAAAGTACACCAGACAATCCAATAATATCTTTCATCATGCACTAATTAATGCAATGAGTATATAAATAAACATGGGCAAGTATTCATACTACAGGTGATGATGAGAATTGGCACATAAATTAAGCTGCACTTTTTCTTATACTTTTTCGTCTCTCTACTGCCTTTTTCTCTACATTTCTACTGTCGTGTATTATATATTATCACATGAAACAAAAATAATGTTCGGGATAATCCAATCTACTTCACCTTGAGATTTTTTTTATTCGTTGACGGATGGAGAACTATCAATTCGCCAAGATTATTTATTTCTGTTTTTTAATAACTGATTTTCAGAAAAAATGAAAGTGTAGAAGCAAAGATGAACAATAAACGATGGCCTAAACGAACATTTCAACGACGCAGCAGCGAAGTTTTGGAAGTAAGGACACACCGAACATCGTATTCGGGTAATGGGTATCTAGATAAACCTACTATTGATGGGGGTCCCAAGTCACCAACTCCGTCACGTAGACGAAGTTCAAGCATTGCTGTCGCACGACCCACGCCTGATTTACACAGGTACATATGTATTACAGTAAATCAATTCTTGATGTTAGGGTGGAGCTTCAGTGTGATGACCCAAGAAATTTTCGGGTTTGGATAGAAGATCATCTAAAATAAGTCTTGATGAATAATTTTTTCGTCATTAAATAATTGGAAACTCGAAGATGAGTTATCGAATTGAGTATCGTCGTCAGCAGCATTGTCAGTAATCATATATGAATTTCTTGACTCTACCTAAAATCGTTTTGTCTTGAACAACAAAGTTGAGTTATCCGAAAACTCAAAAGACTAAGCAGAGTGAAATTCCGGGTAAAGAAGGTCGTTACACGACAGTGACAACGATTCCGAATAATTTCACGCAAGAATGTCATTCACATCACTCATTCTTGACTCATCGTTGTCACAGTCTCGCAAGAAATACAAAAAAAAGGAGTTGATACTTTTTAATTCTGTTACTTCCCTTATTCTTCTTCATAAAAACATAACATGAAAAAAAGTAGGCTTCACCGAAACTTACTATGAATCACTCAACTTCTTTTCTCCTCGAGACTTTCCGGAAAACATAATTAAACTTTCTGACAAGTCCAAACGCGCCGACATTTATGCCAAAACAAATCAGTATTTCGTCGTCAATTTTCAGAATTAAAATATAAATATAAGATACAAATTCTCATAAAAGTACTTATTCTGGAGCTATGCCAAAAGAACAGATTTATATTTCTCAAAAATTTCATTATGTTCTTCTCCCTTAATATCACCAGATATTACCACAATAAATTCATCCTGACGTATTCTAATTGGTCATCAATCTTTCTCTACATTATTTTATGAAGCAGTACTTCAGTGGAAAAACTTTTATGAAATGATAACAAAATGAGCAACTGTCCTGCATGACAACAAAAGAGACTGCGGATTCTGTATCCGCCACACATTTTAATGACAACGTCCACTGTAATAAAGTCCAGACCATCAACCTCAAATCGTATCTCTCACTCTCACTTGCTCTTCCTACATGAACACTTCACATACTTTAACATACATTATTATGCACAGTCAATTTCATTTTAATAGCGTAATAGTATTTAAAGAGATGCACCGACGATATATTATTTTATTGCAGATTTCTGCAGACAGAGGCGGGTCCATGGGGTCATTTGTCGCCATCGCCTCGTAGCCCAACCCGGCCAACAAGTGCATTGAGTCCTGGTCCATTTTCATCAGGATCACAACATCTCAGTCCAAGTCCCACAAGTCCAGCAGGTCCAGGTAATTCATTAAGACAACAACGTCCTGACAGGCAGCATCGAGGAAGAACCAGCAGCATGCCTGCTGTACCTCGACATCGAGTGAGTCCATTGAAATTCATCAATATATCTTTCTCGTTTTTGTTTGTCCTATTTTTGTTATCGACAGCGAACGATAGTGCTTGATGGGTAAATAAATTGTCAAGCCCATTTAGAGGAAGAACAGTGAACACTTTGTGAGAGTATATCAATTTGTTGAATTGAATAACCAGTCATTGGAAGATATGAAATTGTTTTGCTCTTATATTTTATTGTGTTCATGAAAATGGAATCGCTGTTGGAGGAAAAAAAAATGTGATGGAAAGTTAGAGAGAGCAATAATTCACTTTACCTTTAATATACATAAAAAATATGTTTATACATGAAGAAAAATGAGACAGAAACGGGTGACTTCGTTAAGAAGGGTATAGAACGATACAAAAGTGGGAAAGACAAAAATGTGGAGAGATAGGGTATGTGTTGGTGACTGAGAGTCAGACAGACAAAGACACAGAGTGTTCATAAGGGGAACGTGAGAGAAAGGAGGTCGACTCCTGCCCTCGTATCGAACTTATTATTCGTCAAAGAACCAACGAGGGGAAGAGAAGACGAAAGTTCCCCAAGTTGAAAGGATGAGGAGGCGGTGGTAGTGTTTGTTGCGAGCGAATATTTCGTTAAGAAGGGGTGTGAAATTGTTGGACATTTGTTATATGTATCACGCCGAAATTTCGTCACGTAGAACGATTTTATTGGAACAGCTGTCGCTATCGTTGCGATTGCTTGTTACGTTAGAACCAACTTGTATATTAATAAATATATAGATGCAAAATAAGATGAAGAAAAACATGGAAATCTATTGAATGAACTCCATATTAGTCTACAGTCTAGACGATCGACCAACGTCATTCAATTCAACTTTGAAATGCTGTACGAAGTCGTGAAAATTGCAACTCATTATGAAGAATCAGAAAAGAAAATGTTCGATGGATAATTTTCTTGAAACCTTTTTTTCACCATATTCGACTTCATAATTAAAAACTTTCTTGAGATTTGATGAAAGGCAAGAAAAATGGGCGGATGAAATGAACTGGAGTTGAAGAATGACACGATATTAAAAAAATTATATAAAAAATAAAAACATTCGTTGTTATAATCATGCGAAGATTTCAATAGAAATAAAAATACTCTGGTGTATTATCTTCATGCATTAATATCAACTGTCACGCCGAATTTCTGACCACCTCCAAATGGATTATCCAGATCAATTGCAACTGCTGAAGTAACATGAACACCTTCGGCGAGTGGTACCATCCAGCTCGTGCTTAGCTGCAAATTACTGTCGATTTTTGCTCTCACGACTGTATCATTGTTTACTTGATATCGACCGCCAATAGTACCTATCCATTCACCAGCAATTTCGTTAAACATTCCGTAACTTCGAGCATTATCGTCGATGGGAATTGTTTGGGTTGAAACACAACCAGCACTCAACGCAGCTTCAAACGTGTCAGTCACTGGAAAAGGAATAGCACCAAAATTATATTGCATTCCAATTGCTATTATCACTCATCAAATAAATAACAATCCCATTGCTATTTTACAATCTTCTGTAAATCACCTTTTACCGTTGTCGACAATCCAAAATCATCGGTGAAACCAGGTGAACAATTGAAATGAATTCCAAGATTGGGAAATTTATAAGACAGTCCTATTTCACTTTTTGTCAAACAACCATACGCTGTGTCATATCCAACTTTATAACCAAGAAGTGCATCCTTCAAAGCAACAACAGTCTCAGCCCCTAAATTGACGTTCTTGAAACCCATACTGTTGGCTTTGTGTGAAATTATAGCACAGAATGAAAATTGTTATAGAAATACATAAATAATATTGGATTAGATGTAAAAGCTTACAGATAGTGCCATCAACATTGACATATTCATTTCTAAAATTTGCGCCACATTGAATAGTCGCCTCATCAGAAGTAGGATGATACTGAAATTCAGCGGTCAAATCAAGACCTTCTAGTAATTTACTGTGTGTTAATCTAAAATTTAATTTCCCATCGGTGTCCCATTTTTCACTGATTATTCCATAATCACGTAGTTTTAATTTTGCAGTAGATTCACCATGCATCTGAAATCAATTCATGTCATGAGCATAGAAAAATAATAATATACAGGTTATAAACTTATAAGTTTATTAGCAAAACAATTTGATGTATATAACCCTCAAATTAATAACCAAAAGACAAATAAATTATAACTTACGTAAGAGTCGTTGTGGTCCATGGCATAAACGCTGCCGAGTTCAAAGTCTTTCCTTGAATTTTTCATATTTAAATAAACTAAGCGTTTACCACATCTAAAACCGGTGTGCAAAACTTCCCTGACATTTTTGCCAAGATCGGCAAAACTTGGAACGGACATGTTCTTAATGCGACTATCATTCCAACTTCAGACAACTCCCTTGTGTCATTAATTATTACACCGGAAACGTGAATATTATCTCATTAAGTCATTAACCAAATTATTATTCGTGGAATAAAGCTCCATTTATGGACAAGCACAGAATGCTGCAGGTAAAGATAAAATGAATTTAAATCAAGAGACAAAGAATTTTCATCACGAAATCATAATTAGTTATTATACATTCCTAATGAAAGTTTTATGTTTTAATTGGATGCAAATTCATTGTAAAATGCAAGCCGATAAATTGATACGAAAGTTGGCTAAAACCACTTGACACAGTTGAAGCTATCTTCTTCAGACAGGAAATTCACTGGGGTGTCTGTCCATAATGGTATCACCAACTTAGGTCGATACAAAATATCAAGTTTTTCCGATAGGATAATAATGTGCATTCAATACTTGAAACTTCATTCATCCCTATTATTCGCAACAAAATAATCTAAGGAAAAGAGTTGAAGAATAAAAAAGAAAATAATAAATGCCTCTAACTTTGAATTTTTTTATTTGTTATTAGCCAATGTTAGCGGATACAAAACGTGGCATTGCTGGCATTGACGATCCTGACTCTGCTGAAGGTGTTGAATACTACAGACTTCGCTCCTTTTCCATTACCGCCAATGGAGTATTTAATCTCGGCGATTCTCTCAAAAGCCGACGTAGTCGTAGTATTAACAGTGTTACGTCGTCTGGAACAAGTTGCAGTAGTACACGTGATGCAAGACTATTAAGGTAAAACTTTGCTAAAGAAAGAAAAAAAATTTATCATACATATATTGATTTTTTTGTACTTTTCCTTTTCTTCACTTCATTTTATTTTTTATTTTTTCATACAGAACCAATTGAATATTTTATGATGCAGTCAGGTGGATGAAGAAAGCACACTGCGTTGAATGATTTAACTTGTGCTTCTGTGGATGCTTCGTCTCAGTAACATAATACTTTGGCAAACAACAATTATGTGAAACTATTCTACTCACTCGTACTCCCCAGTCGTATTTGGTTTGACTTTGAATAATTCCGCACGAGTTTCATCTCGTGATTCAATTTTCGTACACAGCTTGCAGAGTCATCAGTATATAAATGGTCAAGAATTTGGAGTGTGTTATATTCTCAGAGTTCATAGAATCAAGAATGACGTTTTCATTTGTCTGAACAAATATTGCTGGTATTCTGAAATTGTGTATCTTGTTCATTCACTTGAATCAAAATGTGTTTTAACATATCAATATGGATAAATAATCTTGAATAATGTTCAGGATAAATTTGGGATTGTCTGAATGGTTACCGACGTAGATTAAACGGTTTTTTTCTTCATTTCAACTGGGGAAATCTTATCTCATTCTATATCTGTTTTGCACTATTTCTTCACGTGACAATTCAATGTCAGTTGTTCAAGGATAAAAAGAATTCAGAGACGCACACACCAAGTGATATCAGGTCTCTACCCCAATTTTCATCACTCTCTTTTCTACCATGTTCGTTGTTTTCGTGGGTCTTTTACCAAGTGTATACCTCTTTTTCTCAGTTTAACGGTGTGAAATAAATTGCCCCAAGATCGTGTCCTCTGCTTCAACTGTATCACGTCAAAGGAGAGTACGAAAAAAAAAAAATAGTGGAAGAAAAGAACAAGGATAATAGTCACCAACAGAGAATCAAGCGCGCACTCGCTTAATTTCGCGCGTCGCTTAACCGCCCATTTGTCTTTTGCTCTCTGTCTTTCATACCTTTTGCCAATTCTCTCTTTGCACACAATTTCTTCCACGATTTTCATTGTTTTCAGTGGAATACTCTCTTCCTATTTTTCCATATTCGAAGGTGAATCCAACCAGAATGACAAAATCACAGTGGAAAATTTTCCTTAATTTCCATTCCACCTCTATCTCTAACTTACTTGTAGAATTTACGATAATTATTAGAACAAGCAATAATGGAATTTTTTCTCTCTTCTTTTATTGCAGTTCGGCGTCCCAACAGTCATGCATCGAGACCGAAGACGCGGAACAAAATGCTGGTAGAGTGGCCACTTATAAGGTCGGAATGCTTGGAGCTTCGGGGGTCGGTAAAACTGCCCTTACAGCACAATTCACCACTAGCGAATACATTTGCGCCTACGATGCTTCACTGGGTGATTGCCAAATAGATTATTTTCATAAACATTCACAATTTTTTTTTTATATAGATAAACTTGAGTTGATGAAAAAATTTCTCTTCAACAATACATCATTGGTCGTAAAATTTTTCTATGAATATCCTTACATTCCATTGCACGTCAATTGTGCATACGTCTGGATAGATACACATTTATTCGTCAAATCTCATGCGCGCTCCTGTAGAAAATATAACACGTGGATTGTGGAATGAAAAAGGAGTACTGTAGCACAAGAAGCGACAAAGTATGATGCATTTTTCATGCACTTATTCTCCTTTAATACTTCACTCTATTCCACGTGGCAGTTTCCTTTTATTTTCTCCTTTTTATTCATTTGCTCAAAAAAATTCTTTCGTATTCTCCTTTCTTGGCATCAACTACCTCTTATCCATATATACCCACATCATCAATTCACTCGTTTCTCATATCAATATATTTATATCTCACTATCTGAATAAACACGGAGAAAAATGGGAAAATCTATGGATCAAGAATGACGATGCATTAAATTTGAAGGAATATAATTTGCGAGAATTTTCTCCTCCTTATCATAAAACCTCTTATGCTTCCACTTTCTATCTATCTTCTTAACTATTTTTGTTCCTTTTTTTTTCTCTTCTACACTGCTTTCACTATATATTATTGTAAATTGCATGTAATTTATTTACTTTATGAGCACAAGCCACCTGGATAGAATATATATCATGATAATCGATATTGCATCTACTTTACTGTAGTCAATCACTGCAATTTTATTGGAGAAAAACTTTTCGCTTACTCGTCCAATCTTCTAATGTTCCATATATCTTATCTTTGTTGCATTCTCATTCTTTACATGAACAAAAATATTAGAAAACAATGAAACATTATCGCCGATATACCAATGACATTCTTTATTTTCTATAAAAGGATTTTTCTTCAACAGATGACGAATACGGTCAGAAAAGTGTTTCAGTGATGATTGACGGTCAAGAAACAGACTTGGAAATAATTGATCATCCCGCGTCAGAGATGGCTGTGAGTATATTTCTATTATTTTTTGTTTATTGTCAATTTGCGTCACAGTGAATTAATTTTCTATGACACAATAATTGGTGTATCATCATGTTCCGAAGAATGATAAAGCATTTGGAGAAATTAAATTGGCTCAAAGCCCACATGGGATGAATGACGTCAACATTTAATTGTTATTGGGTTTAGCGAGTGAATTGAACCATCCAGTTTTTTATTATATTATAGATTTTATTTATTATTTTTGTTTTTTTTTGCAGGTCGAAAGCTTTTGCGCTACGTACAATCCCGATGTTTATGTCGTAGTTTATTCGGTAGTCGACAGACAAAGCCTCACAGTGGCAGAGGAAACATTACTTTATCTGTGGAAAAGTGACTACATGGCCACCCACGGTGTTATTCTCGTTGGAAATAAGGTCGATCTTGAAAGGAAACGTGAAGTGACATCACTGAGTGAGTATTTTGCCATCAATAAATTTATACACAGCTATCAATATAATTGAAAATGATACGACCAATTCCGTGTGGGATATAATTGTAATTTCATCGATTATTTATTACTCCAAATGAAAAATATAGTTGGTAGAAGATTAGCGAATAGTTGCGGCTGCAAATTCATCGAGACGTCTTCCGGCCTCGCTCATCATGTTGACGAGCTACTCGTGGGAATATTAGCCCAAATAAAGTTGAATCCTCAACGGGACAGGGATCAAGCAACGAGACGCCGGAGGAGTAAACACAGACGAAGAATTCTCAAGCATTTACTTGGCTTCAAGAGAAAAACTAAGAGTTGCGAAAATCTCTTTACTCTATAATATTCTTAAATACGGGATAAAAAGGCAGATAACGAGGTTTTTTTGTTCTTCAAATCATATCTCAGAATTAATTCAATGATAAATTAACTCTTATAATACACATTTTGCGCATTTCTCATCATGTATTATCAAAAGGTCTGCATATTCATTTCAGAAAATTGTTATTCGTATTAAAAAGAAATGGAACAATCAGTGAAACCGAAACCATGAAATCAAAAAAAAAAAGCAGACCAATACTGAATATCATATTTATAATATTCATTGAAGAATTTTTCCCTTGAAATCATATACTGATATGGAGCTCGCATAAACTATAATATCGGAATTTTGCTATTAAGAAAATATGCATACATATGCATATATTTACTCTATATCATAATAATAATGATGATGATAATGATAAATATTAATGATGATATCGATAATAATGAAAATAATAAAGTGATAGTGATCTATAATTGATCGAAATTAAACATGAGATGAAATTGGAGATGAACTAGAAACGTCGAACTGCCTTTTTGTTCAAACCCGAGTCTATTCAAATCAAAAAACGCGATTTATTCAATGTTAAAGTGTTGGAGAGAAAAATAGAGTTTAAGTCGTGAATGTGTTTTTTTTTAAATATTTTTTTTTTCTTAAAATAACTACTTTTTTCGTGCGTCAATAATGCACGACGGGACCGAAAAACCAAACATACATATTATACAAGGAATGAATTACGCAAATGCTATTTGATAATTTGAATTAGCGAAACTAAAAAAGAAACAATCAATAAGAAACAAACGAAAAAAAATCATAACATCTATGGAATTAAATTATTCTTAATATCAATATATACATATACATATATATTGTCAACTTTTGGAGTGTGGATTTATTTATCATTAAATTGTCCTTCCTTTTTGCTATATATTGTATGTATAATTACAAATAGATATGCAAAATCATCATTTAAAAATAATTATGATGATGAGAATAATGAACATTCGATATGGAATAAAGATCGTAGGAAAATAATTATGAAAACAGAATCTTCAAGATGCTTCCCTTTATGTCAGGAAAATCTCAACCGTGTACCACCAATCTCACATCTCTAAGAAATATGAGCGCCCGAACCTTCATTAACTATTGTCTTGAGAAATTTTTTTTTCTTCTCTTTCATTATGTGTTCGGTGATCGGTGAACCGCGTCATCGCTTCTCAAGAGGCTTTTGTTTACCGTCCACTTGACCTCTTCAGTCTCACCTACTTTTGGGAACTTATATTCTTGCGTGATGATCCATATGACACTAAAGTAACATAAGTTGCTGTCAGTCTTTTCCTGACACAAAATATAAAAGAAGCAATAAAAACAAATATAATAGCTGGTCGTACGCGCTGTCATTTATATATACTCATTTCAATTTATATTTACACAAACTATTTTTAATTCGATTTCAACAACAGTATGAACATTTAATATCAAAGGTCGAATGAAAAAGTTTTCTACTCGTTGCAAAGACATCATAAGAGATGACAGCATATGGCTTTCTATCAATTTTCCGGCTATGACAGATGGATACGAAGCGGCGGAAATGCTGGCAGGATTCGGAGACAGCAAGGTCTTGATATGCTGGTTAATGGAGCTGTTCTTGATAGAAGTGGTAGAGGATATGAAAGTTCAGTAGGTTTTGGTGTAATCGGAAGTTTATTAAGTCGGGGCGGTAATGTTTCAATGTGTAATGGGGGAATTTCCCGAATGCGAATAATTGTTGAAAATTAAACTCGTTGATTTTGATATAATCACTGGAGTAAAATAATAAATGCAATGGATTCAATCAAATATTAGAGTTGCTCTATATCATTCCAACACGCGTCTCGTTTTTCATTATTTTTTTGTATTACACATCTGTTGATCTGTATGATAAAATTAGAATCGTCGATGTCCCCCAAAATAATTTGTACGAATTATAATAAGAACAAGCTGGTTATATATGTATGTTCCTAATAATTTATACATGTTTATTGCCAAAAATAATGCGAGTGGCTATAAAAGATAACACGTTAGACACTCGTGTTTGCTTGTCGTCTCGTGACAAGCGAGCGGAGGAATCGATAGAGATTGTAGAAGAGATTTCAAAGGTGGTGTTTGCGTTAAGCGACGATCGAACTTGAATTGATTTTTGTCATTGATTTATTTCCGTGATTCAGATCAATTGTCAATAATTAATGATAATCATTGAATGAAATGAAAATATATAAATACAATTGCTGTTGTGATGGAACAAATAATTTTCCTTGTTGTATGATTGATTATTTTCATGAAAAACTATCTTCTGTTTAGCGCAAATGCATCTCTGGGTTTCAGCGCGACATGCAATTTAATTCGTGCCGCGGTGTATCAACAAATACACATCGTCGAAGCCCACCAACATAATCAAATAGTGCAAATGCAATTTTCAGTACCGTGTTTTCTATAACCGAATTAATCATTCAAATTTGCAATTAACCCAATTCAGATTTATTCAATTAGAAATAGAAATTTATTTATTGGCCCATTTAAATCTATATAAAATTATTTTACTGTTATACTAATTATTCTTATGTCATCGTAAGGTTTATCTGTTTTCGGATTTGTTTTAACTTGACTTATGTTTTGTACAACCTCCATTCCTTTCACAACTCGACCGAAAACCGTATGCTTATTATCCAGCCAAGGCTAAAAAAAAGAACAAATCCATTACAATAAAAGACAAATGTATAAAAAAAGTTAGTTTGTAAATAAGATTGAAAGAATTCCAATTTACCGTTGGAGTCAAAGTCATGAAGAATTGACTGCCATTTGTATTCGGTCCAGCATTTGCCATGCTCACTGTATAAGGTCGGTCATGTTTTAAATGTGATTTGAATTCATCTTCAAATTCATCGCCCCATATACTTTCACCGCCAGTACCAGTGCCCGTAGGGTCGCCAGTTTGTATCATGAATCCTTTAATAATTCTATGAAATATGTGACTGTTATAGTAACCATTCTTGGCATGTACGCAGAAATTTTCCACAGTCTTCGGTACATCTTTCCCAAATAGAGAAACATGAATATCACCGAGTGCGGTGTGAATAATGGCGGTATCAAAGATCTTTTGCATACTCGTTGCATCAGTTGACGAAATAATATCTTCTTTCGATGGTTTCTCATTGAAAACGTCTCGATCACATTCTTGACTCTTTGTGTCTTCTGGCTCGCGTCGTGTGAATATGTAAAATCTATTTTTTTTGTGTGCCGTACAAAATAAAGTTGGATCTGGTTTATTCATGTCCAATGTTAGATTTTCTGATGCTTTCATTTCAACAGTAATCGCTGCCTTTGATTGACGTGCTTTTCCTTGGAATAATGCTAATTGCATTGGTCGAATATTTTCTGGTTTCCCCAATATCCTTATGCATCGATTTGTGTAAAGATTTACCAGTTTAATACCCAACATTGTGCTATACATAATCATATACCCCGATTCATCAAAAATTATATTTCCAAGATTGGTTTTTGTTTTGTCAAGATCACGTTCCACCGCCATTCTCCTACCAAACTCCATGTTTGGAAGTTGCTGCGTCATTTGTTGAAGTTCTGTGAATCTTTGAAGCGATTCATCAAAAACTCGATACAACTTTCCCGTCCGGAAATTGAATACACGAACTTTCCTATCACCACTCAATGAAGCAAACCGTTTACCATCCGGTGATATAGCTAAGCCGCACGGATAAGTTTTGTTTTTGGCAAATTCGAACAGATCGGTGTCCAACTTTGATTCAAACGAAACACATTTTGGAAATTTATATTCTGATTTCGGTCCAGTCCAGTATTCCAATATACCAGCTTCGTCAATTGATATGCAACTCTCGAATATTGAATTGTACTGTAAAACTAAATATTAGATATATTTTTGACTTTTAAGATGAACAAAAGGAATCTTTTTATATTACCTTCATAACAACCACAGGTTTTGTATGTAATTTCTCAAACACATGCAGTGCTGTTTCACTCCCTTGACCATCGTAAACGTATATTTTCGATGAATCTTGATCAGAAACTGCAACAGCCGTTATTGCATCTCCAGGAGAGTAAACCCACTCAACACAAGAAGGTACGTACTCAAACTTCATCATATTTATCATATCTATAGCCAACAAATATGGAACATTCAAATACGTTATTTCACTTATATGTTATCAAATAAAACCTAATAAAAACATTACCCACCAAAATTTATCACGTCAAATACTTTCAATGTTTTATCAATACTAATTGTAGCAGCGTAAGCTCCATCAGGACTTGCTGTCAACCCTTTCACAGCCATCAAATGAGCTCTAAAATGTTTCACAAATTCAATGAGCTCTTCCTGCTTCTTCCAAAATTTCACGTGACCATCACAACTGGCTGTTATGACAAAATTCGTCCTAAAAATCAACAAAAAAACATTAACCATCAGATATTCACTCATTTACTTTCATATGAATAAAAATACTCACTTCGTTACTACAATGTGGGTAATAACATCTCTGTGCATGTAGGACTTTTCATAGCATTCACACGAAGGCAAATGATCAATGTAAACTTGTTCATATTCCAAAACTAAAAAAACCAATACAAAATACAGATTATTATTCATCGATGTTAACTAATAAACATTAAAACAATTAAACAAACGTAAAATTGGAGGTTACAAATACAAAACCTTTTTGTTTTTTTACTGGTGCAGCCTCTGTGGGAAGTGGACCGACCCACTCATTATCACTATCGCTGTTTTCTCTTTCTCTTTTCTCTCCCGACATTGCAACTTATCAGACAAGAAAAATTTAAATTCAGTAAAAACAGAAAAATTTGACAAATAAACAGATTTCAATTCTCTTATTCAATATATATATTTGAAAATGGTTCTGTTAATTCCAAATGTTGCCACACCCCATCATGTGGCGCACAATATCCGGAAATACTATTCCGCGATCAATTTACACGTGCCGGGTTTCCATACACATCTACCGGCGACGGACATCCGCTTGACGCCATTTTGCTCCTATATTCCGGTTCATTATCTTACATTTATTACAGAATAAATATTATTTTAATATCGAGATAACCCATACCCCAAAACAATTATCCTGAAAATAATGAATATCACTCAATATCCAGTACATCCATCGTCAATAATAAAAAGTTACAACAATGCCATAGCTCATCCGCAATGTTGCCAAATTTCCCGCCATTGCATGTCATCCTTTGCGGAGTATTTGGCAACCGCGAGCGCTGCAGCAGGAACAATTTTTTCAACGCACCCGGGCAATCTAACCACCAATCACGATGCTCAACTAGTCAAAACAAAAACTATTCCGCAACTATATTATTCAAATTAGGAGTAAATCTAATTTTGATTGTTCAATTGACATCAAAGAAAAATAATTATTGAATTTCGATTGAATAATTAGTGAATTTTCGATAAAATAGAATGAATATATGAGGTTAGCGACGACAATTTTGACTACGCAGTGTGGGAAAGGAGAATGGTTGCGTTCACATTGCCGGCAATAGGTTTGGCGGGTAGAGACGCGCGGATTGGCCGGTCTTCGTCCCCATAGTCGATGATCGCCGTAGTTGTTCGGTGTAGCATCGGTTAAACTTTTCCCACGAAAACACTGTTACCACCGGTGCCATTGCTACAAGTCGCGTTGCCCGTGAGCCGAGAGAAGGAGTCCACGTCGTAGATCCAACGAGTTAAGGAGGTGAGTGTTAATTACTTGTGCAAAAAACAATACAAAATTGTACAACGCCGTGATGGTGTGATATATAACAACGGCGGCGGCGGCCTTTACGCAGCCGGACGATTCATGGCCCGCTCACTGTGCAACTCCGCACGTGGTCATTCAGGTCTTGAACACTCATATCTATCATCAAGTCGTGTACAAAAGGATCTTCGTGAGCAATTTTCATCATTTCTCTATTTTTCTACATTCATTTGGATATATTTATTGGTTATGTACGTGGATTATAGTTGAATTTATGTTTTTGGAAGAGTAAGGAAAAAAAAATTAACTACGGCGTCACTCTCGGATGCCATCTTCGCGCCGTGGCGTATATGCGTGCTTATCCGCAAAGTGGGGGCGCAAGCCACGTTGCTCAAAAAATAATGGAATATATTTTAATTTGTACAATCAGAAGCCATGCATATTCAATAATCGGAAATGTATTGTTGGAAAATTTTCAGTTTCTCGTTATTTTATTGTAACAACCGACGACCATTGCGCCGTTTTGTTTGGAGCCTGTGGGGCCAATACGCCGTTACATTTATTGGTAGGACGCCCCGCGAACACGTGTACCCTCCATACCCCCCCGTGTATCCTTGCAAGATGCCATTTTATTAACTTGTGAAAGTTTGGAACGGTTGAGAAAATGTCTTCCTTGCTACCGTTTCAATTATCTTTGGATTTGCGGCTGGAGCTTTAAGTCGGATTGCATTTCACTTCATGAGTAGCGAAAAATTTAGAAGGGAAAATGAAAAATGAAAGATTACCCCGGGCCTCCCCCATTTGTGTGACAACGATGGCGGAATTGGCGATGATAGTTGTGTAGTGTCGTGGTGGTGGTGCTAGCTATGAGGATAGCACACTCCCCCTTCGTCTTGTACTCTCGAAGCACACAACTCCCTCCGCGACGCTGCAAATGATATATTTTAAGAATGGAATAGCCAGAGCAAATCTCTTTTAAATGTCACGAAATAATTTAGGTATGGTAGGTAGTAATTAAACATTCAAGTACAACTTAATCCAGCATTAACTCATTCTGATTGTCGAAAGAGTGGAATGAAAAAAAAAATGGTTGAAAAAAAATATCTAAAGTCAATAATACATCACAAAACGACGACGCCTCTTATCATTTATCTCACCACGTCAAATATATTATCAGTCTCGCGAGAATGCAATGATGGGAAAAATGTACATGCTTGAAATTTTAAATAATTGAACATCATACATTGTTATGAATAAATAATAGTATTCATAAATGGAATATGGACAACTAAATAGCCATCGATTAAAAAAGAAAATGTAATTTTATTTTCATTTTTTTTTTTTTTTGTGATTTCAGATTAAGAAGGAATAAAGATGAGTTCGAGTGCTTGCTACAAATGCAACCGGATGGGCCATTTCGCGCGGGAGTGCCCCCAGGGCAACACCGGCGGCAGCAGAGGAGGTGATCGTGGTGGACGCGATAGAGATGGTGGATTTGGACGTGGACGTGAGAAGTGCTTCAAGTGTAACCAATTTGGTCACTTCGCACGTGAATGCAAGGAGGATGCAGACCTCTGCTATCGTTGCAACGGTGTAGGACACATTGCAAAAGACTGTCAGCAGGTGAGAATAAATTTCAATAATAGCTCTATTAAATGGAGCATCATAATCATCATGCATTCTTTCACTCTAAAATATAAATCTCCATGCACATATGCACTCACATATGCAAACACAAATAATATATATGAAAATTTGATAAAAATTGTAATTTAAAAAAAATAAAAATGAAAAATAGGGACCCGAGATGAGCTGTTACAACTGCAACAAAACCGGTCACATCGCACGCAGCTGCCCAGAGGGTGGCAATGATCCCGGACGTTTCGCTCTTCAAAGTTGCTATAATTGCAATAAGACCGGCCACATCGCGCGCAACTGCACCGAGACTGGAGGCAAGATCTGCTACATTTGTGGCAAGAGCGGTCACATAAGCCGCGAGTGCGATCAGCACGACAGGGAGTAGGAGACATAAAACCGGAACTTTCGTGCCGCTCGCTTAACGATTGCGATAAGCCGTTTAGCGTACGTGCGCGCCATTAACGGGAATTGTAGCTAGGTAGGGATGTGCGAACGTATGTCGATTTGATACAACCGTATATTTAATTCGTAACATACGTTGTTAAAATGCCATAGCAGTTTGTACTTTGTCATCTCTACTGATGCCATCAAATCTCCACTCGCCCAAACCACAAACTTCTGACCCATTGTCATGCTTCCCCCATGTCCCCCTGATAAAGCCCCCTTTTTCCTACTCTACTGATAATTTTCACCTTACCATCCTCAATAATGTCCCAATTTAATTTTTTTTTTCAATGTCTTCGGCCCAACTGTGCCCCGGCGTTATTATTCTCTTTGTAAAAGGGTTCTCCTTTTTCTTTTTCTTTTAATGTCTTTAAGTTTTATTGTTACACACCATTCACATGCGACGTGTGCACGCAAATCATTCACATACGAACATTCATATTAACAAGACATTGACAATGCCACATTGGGTGGACGGGGAAAAAAAGGATGAAGAAGAAAAATTAATAAATTGAACATGGTACATTAATTAATGTATACAGATACACATGATGGAATAATGAATCACATTCAGAGAGACACACACATATATACACATGATACAATGTAATAATATTATAAAAGAACATTCGATTGATCTAGCGCGTAGGTACGAATCCTTTGCTCCCCCTTTGACCTTCAATACCTATCTCGTAATCGCATAGTTAATTGCGATGCAAGATGTATGGATTTTTCGTGATGTAATTAAGGGATAAAATACACAACACAAGGCGCCAATGGACGCAACTGAACAAGAATGGAGATGATGAGGAAGAGGAAGAAGAAGAGAAAAAAAAACGATGAAGTGTTTTGTTTTTTGTAAATCAATGATTGTTTCATGGCAGAAAAAAAAATAGTGTTTAAATCGGAGAATTTTATATTTTCGGTCGACCGATAAACGTAATGTATAATCTTAATTAAAATGGCGGTTCATATTGAAAAAGAAACGAGTTGTTTAATTTTTTTTTTATTTAATTATTTTTTTTCTTTAGAAAATAAAGACTGAATTGACGAACAGGCTCTTAGATTTCCTTTTCTTCTTTCTTCGGAATAGACGAGAAAGAGAATATTGCAAGGATATAATAATAAATAATGGACACATAACATTACATGTAAAAAAAATTAAAAGAAAGAAACACAAACGGAATCGCCATTTGGGTTACACCAACTTCCGATATCCACGCATCTTGTATCTGGTCCTCCCTCTCGAACTCTCCCTAGCTGACTCAATATTTTGAGAATGACATTATTGCTGAAGAACTTGGTGAGGATAAAGACGTTAGAATGAGTGAGCATTTCGGCCCTGAATGCATACACAGAGGATTTATTAACGTAGATATTCGCTTGATGCATGAGGATATCACCCATCTTTTTCTGTTATCTGCATTCATATACATATGCAATTATTTTCAATATACATACCCTTATAATTTATCATATTCGATTAATTTAACAGTTGTTCTATTTTCGGTTGGTCTACAACGAAATCATCAATCATATGTGATAGATATGAAATAAAAATAGAAATTTCGCCACATTACAGCAATTAAATTATCCTCAAATGTTCAGTTAATATCGACGTTATTAGATATATGTATATATCTATGCACGAGTATATATATTTAATATGTACACGTGCATGTGAGCAGGAGCTGTATTTTGTACTGTAAAAAGCTAGGTATACTGGTCGTTGCTGGTGACTAATTCCAACGATATTATTTGTACATCATGGGCGAATTATTGTATACATAAACGAAAGAAAAAGAATCAGTGATCATTACTATGTATTTTCTCTTCTTTTTACATATATAAAAAAGAAACAACAATACAAAAAAGATGTGGGATTGTAATTTTAACGCATATTGCGTTGAATGTTCATTAACAAAAATATCTAGAGTTGTTACTGTAATTCTTTTTCTCGAAAACTGAATGAGGTATTCATATACGTAGAGTTTCACGATCATATGATATTTTTTCTGATTAAATTAATACATCATGAACAAATAATGGAAATTAATATCGTATACAAATAGTTGAGAGACTTACATGCTTTGTATGGAAAACGTGAATAACATTTTTTGACCTATGATATTTAATAAGCTTTAGGCAATATGATAATGCATCATTCAATATTGTATTTATGCAACAAACACGAATGACTTGAGAATGTTCTTTGGTGTAGTTTGACATAAAAGTTTGATTCAATACTAATCGGGTATATGTTGAAATTATTATTACAATTATTATTTTTTTTTCCGAGTGCCCGTGCTCTTTATAATTAAGAAACAATAATGAGTATGCATGTGTGTGTATTGAACTAAATGCAACGATGATGAGAAGGCAAATGGATAAGTTGTGGGAATGATGGATGAACCCCATGCGTATATTCAACTAAATACGCTCGTTACTGAATATAAAAACTCTGAAGGACAATTGATAATAATATGGTTTTACCAGCAGCGACGATGTGTATTAATTACTCAACAGCCAGGCGTGCCTGAGTTGGTGGAACCGAAGCGTCTCAATGTGTTATAAAAATAAGTAGTTCAGATGTCCTCTGCAAGACAATTTTATACACTTTAAACTCTTCGGGAAATTAATCCGATCTCATGCGTGGTTTTTCATATAGAATTTCTAATGCGATATTTAGTATACGTATGATGAGATTTGGCGGATCAAACCAAGAGAGAAAAAAAACGAAAATGGAAAAAAAAAAGCAAGCGAAGAAAATGAGAAAAATGATGAGTTGTAATTCGTTGATGGACCGCAGCCTTTTTGGTGTTTACCCCACATGGATATAAAAAAAATGATGCAAACAATTAAAAAAATGATTAACTTAGTGATATGTATTTGTAGGGAGTTCTATTTTATAAACTGGGAATATTGTGGGAGAAAAATGAGTTAACAATTGTAATGGCATTCTTCAATATACAACACATCACGTTTAATCGATAACAGATATAGGGAAAGACATGAAAATGTTGAATAATGTCCATTGATTTTTAGACGAAAAAAAAATAACCTGAGAGTGAATATAAGCAAAAAAGAAAGGGGAAACAAGGGGAACGATATCCAGATCCATCAAGGATATCATTTGGTATTAAATACACATCATGCATTGAACGAAAGGAAGGAGGAATCAAGTGCGATTAGGGCACCTGCGCTTTTATCTCTGCTAAAAAAAAAGAAAGACTTACGTACGAATGTTGTAAAAAAAATACGACTGTCACAGCGTATTAATCCAATTCGACCGTTGTAATTCTCGGTCAAGGCTCGACTTATGATAAACTAATCTATTAATTCTTAATATGGTGAAAGAGAGGAAGATGAGGTGAAGTAGAAGAGAGAGTGAGAGAGTAAGAGAGTGGGAGAAGTTGGGAGAAAAAAAAACAATAAAATGCTACAAAGTGAAAGAGGAATTTCGAAATATTCAAAGTTATGTTTTTGAACTGGATCTTTGAAATAGAAATGCGTACGGAGAGGCAATTAATTGTGTTTTTCTTTCTATTTCATTATAACCCTTTCCACTGATATGTTATTCAACAACGATATCCGCTAGATAAATATCTTTGATCCCTTTATACTGATGGGATTATTTGTATCGTAAAACTCGCGTAAAAAGAGGTACAACAAAAAGTTCATATTGTACAGTCGATTATCACGTACTTTGTACATAATAATAACGATTATAAACACTTTTAAACATCCTTTCATGTATCTATAAATTTATTTACAATCAACACGACAGTATGTTTATACAAATCTCGATGCAATAGCAATCAATTTAGTATAATCAGCACCTTTTGCATGTGTTTTTTCTTTCATTATTGTTCGTAAAATATGTGGAATTGGTACGTGAATACGAGTGCCCAATGGCGTACCATTATCATCAATTAGAACGAGATTATTACTATCGAACTTTGGTACTTTTGGATTCTGATTTTGTTTTAGTCCAACCAGAATTGCTTTCTTCTTCTCTCCTTTGATTGCTACAAGTATCCTATCCCCTATAAGACGATCAATTGCATGAGTATTGCATCTAGTTTCCTTGGATAACGAAAAGACTAACCTATAAAGCCTACACCCGCTTTATTATAAATGTGAATGCATCTTGGTGGTTTGCCTTCCATCATTGCTTGCTTTCCAATTTCACTGTTGTCCACAACTCGCAATCGTGCCATTTTCCGGATTTCATTGTTTATTGTTGATGTGTGGATGGCTCGAGAGGTTATGATTCCTCGAAATGCCATTTTTGATGTTATTTTTGTCGGTAATTAGAGAAAATTGTACCTGTGAGCAACAAATATCAGAAAAACTATACCATAATACAACAATTATGTGACAAAATAGGATTGAGTTATACGATACTTGAGAAAGACGAAAATTCACGCCCACATATTATACAGAAGATGTTTTTTTTTATTTATAGAAAAATTCCAGTTTGCGTAGATCTGAAATTTTCGCAGGTTTGAAACTCCTGTGATCTCACAATTTTTAGAGATTTTTTCCGGAACTAAAATCGGAATTTCCGATATTTTTGAAGACTGGTAGCGCCATCTCAATTTTTCATAACTTTTGCCGGAACTAAAACTTGGAGTTTTTATGTTTTTCGATACCAGTACCGCTCTCTATCGAGATTCTTTGGGAACTAACTGTGCAAGTTTAGTTCGCGTGGTATTCCGCTAGATGGCAATACCAGTACAAAAAGGTGATGAAACCCGACATTTTAGTTCACGAAGAAATAGCAATAAATTCAGGTGGCGCTACTGCCACTTCAGATAATTTCAAAAATTCAAATATTCGTTCATGAAGAAATACGTTGACTAGCGCCTATGATTCTGGAGCCCGGAAATTTTTTTTTGTCAACAGAATTATTGTTAATATGTCTCGAAGATGAATAAACAAATAAAAAATCAATAAATTTTGAGCTAATTATTCTGTCTACGTTTTATTGACAATATATTCAAGCAATTCAGAATAGATAGAGGTTATGTTCTCGAAGGATTGAACCGGCCCTATTTGGTTATCATTCATCGTTATTTATTATCGTATAACTAATTGATGATTGAGATTTTATGATGGATGAAGATATTGACATTCCAACGCCAACTACTGAACAATCTAAGAAAATTAATTGCATTAGTAAAGATACAGTGCATCAAATATGTTCAGGCCAGGTAAGGTTAAATGGTGATCAAATTCAACACATAACTATGTAATAATTCATCTTGTGTAATTTAATATTAGGTTGTTCTTGATCTTGCGATTGCAATAAAAGAGTTAGTGGAAAATAGTGTTGATAGTGGAGCAACATGTATTGATGTAAAATTGGTAGATTATGGAAAATCATCAATAACCGTTACCGACAATGGTAGTGGCGTCTTAGAAGAAGATTTTGAAGGATTGGGTACATCTTTATATCTTTTTTTCATCATGAAGTACATTCAAGATATATAATAATTACCACGAAAAATCCTAATTGATGATTTTTTCTTCCAGGTCTCAAGCATCATACATCAAAACTCCGAGAGTTTAGTGACCTTCCAGAGGTGATAACATTTGGATTTCGTGGCGAGGCACTCAGCTCTTTATGTGCATTATCTGATTTGAGCATAATAACAAAACATTCAACTAGTGAACACGCATATAAATTGCAATTTGATAGAAATGGATTGCTCCAGAAGAAGGAGGTGTGCGCAAGAGGAATAGGAACTACTGTTTGTGTGAAAAATATTTTTAAAACTTTGCCAGTGAGAGCCAAAGAGTTTCAGAGGAATCTGAAGAGAGAATATGCTAAGGCTATCCAAATATTGTACAGTTATTGTTTGGTCTCAACTGGCATCAAAATTACGTGTACGAATACCATAGAAGGGAAATCTGGGAATATTATTGTAGCAACAACAGGTGAAGAGAGTGTTTTGAATAATGCTTATTGTGTTTTTGGTAAGAAGTCATGCAATGGCGTGAATGCAGTAGATATGAAATTGCCAGATGAATCAACTTTGAAGGAATTCAATTTACAAGACGATGTCAACGTTGAATTTTCTTGGGAATTTTATACAAGCAGTTGTGAGCATACAATGGGTCGTGCTTCACCGGATCGACAATTTTTCTTTGTCAATGGTCGACCGTGTAACTTGAATAAAATTGCAAAATTGATAAATAATGTTTATCATCGATTTAATAATAAACAATATCCTTTCGTATATCTGGATATAAAATTCAATCAACCACATCTTGCTGATGTCAATGTTACACCTGATAAGCGGACAATATTCTTAACTCAAGAAAAATTTATTTTGGCAACAGTAAAAATGAGTTTGATGGAGAAATGGGAAAGAATGAACGGCACTTATACAACATTGAACTTGAATCAATTGCAAAATTCACTCAAACGAAGTTTTATATCGTCCAAGAACAGTCCTGCATCCCCACCGACTAAAAGAATCTTTTCTTCATCTTCATCAAATAACTGTGATGATAAAAATAATTTGACAGAAGCAACTCCAGTACCTGCTATCAGAAGAATGAGAGAGAATAATCGAGGCAACAATTTGGATCCAATAGATAAATTGCCAGATGCATTTATGAAAATCAGTATTACATCAATAAAAGCAGCGTTAGCATCAAAAGTTGAATCGATGTGTATGACAACGAAAAAAGATCATCAAATAAAATTTCGGGCAGGAATTGAACCAACCAAAAGTTCCGATGCAGAAAATGAGTTGAAGAAGCAATTGACAAAAGACAGTTTCATGCAGGTGATTATTCCAGTGTTCTAAGATGACAAATACACTTTTCACATGCTGGTATTTTGATCACAGATTTTTTTCCTACCAGATGGAAGTTATTGGACAATTTAATTTAGGATTCATAGTTGCCCAATTGAACAGCGATTTATTCATCATTGATCAGCATGCGAGTGATGAAAAATTCCGATTCGAAAAGCTGAATAATGAAACAAAATTAAAGACACAAAAATTGGTGGTACCAAAATCGCTAAATCTCACAGCTGTTAATGAAACAATTGTTATCGAACACCAGGAATTCTTCGATGCCAATGGTTTCTCTCTAAAAGTCAACGCAGACGGTAAAATAATTTCGCTATCTCACCACAACATTCCATAGAATAAATACCATTAATTCATATCATGATTTACTTGCAGAAACTGTCGGGAAACGTATCCAATTAATAGGAATGCCTGTAAGTGGATTCTGGCAATTTGGACAGGAGGATATAGAAGAACTGATATTTTTAATAAAAGAAGGTGGCTCGGAAGGAACAAATAGAGCTCTACCAGATGGGAATATTTTACGTCCATCCAGAGTGCAACAAATGCTAGCATCACGTGCATGTAGATCAGCTGTGATGATCGGCACTGCACTAAATAATTCCGAAATGTATCGTTTGATAAAACAAATGGGTCAAATGCAAAATCCATGGAATTGTCCCCATGGCAGGCCAACTATAAGACATCTATTGTCACTTAAACTGTTAGAAAAGTGAAATGAAACAGAAATGACTTACGGATATAATTATTCTAGAAGTTTATTAAAAATATATCATCAGTGTTCCAAAAATATTCAAATGCTGATAGTTCGGAATACATTGAAACCGGAATGAGCTGTGGAAATCATAGTACCAGGACACTGAGGATGCCAATGAAGTTCTTTTACGTCTGATTGACCTTGATGAATGAATAACAATTGTGGAGGCAGGCTTGATAGATCTTTATCGACTGGTTCGGATTGATCAACTTCTACTGAAAGATCCCATTGGGCAATTTGATCATCAGCACCAGCTGATGCGAAAACTGTTCCTTCTTCAGGATGCCATTCAACTGACGTGACTGGAGCTGTATGCTGTTTAAATGTGGCTACTGCACTACTTGTTTCTGAACCAAACTGTCTTAAATCCCATATTTTAACCGCTCCATCATCACCACCAGATACGAGGAAACGACTTTCCTTACGATTCCATGAAATTACATTGACATCAGCAGTATGCGCATCAGTGGCTGTTAACATGCACGCTGATGCAGGACTTGCTCTGGTATCCCAAATTTTGATACTGTAATGAAACGAGAGAAAAAATTATTGATATGAGAATTGTACATAACATCAATTAAATTATAGGAAAAGAAAATTTCATACGTTTTGTCAACTGAACACGAAGCCAACACATTCCTCTCGCTGGGTGACCACTGAAGATCCTCCACACTGTGAGGACTGTGAGAATTATAAGATCGTTGATCAACAATCCAAGAGCCATTACTATATCGCCAGAGATGAATGTTTCCTTTACAATCACCTGAAGCAAGTGTTCCAGATTCTGTTTGACACCAATCAAGACCATAGCCTTCAGCTAAATGTCCTTTAAATACGAAAACTGGTTTTGTCGCATCATCAAGTTTTTCTTTTCTTTTATTGTATGCTAACAATGTTGCAGGACTCTCCAATGCTTTTAATTGTTCATCTAAATTCCATAGACTGACTCTGCCCATTTCACTCCAACTTGCTACAAATGTTGTGCCAGCCAACTGTGTACAGCGTACTCTATTAACACACCCTTGATGTTTAATGGTCGCTACATGCATTTCTGGATCATCTTTTTTCTTTTCCCCGTCCTCGTCTTCATCGTCGCTTAACTCGTCATCATCATCACTATCATCATTTGAAGCCTTAGTCAAATTTGTCATTTTCATCACAAGCAAATTATTTACATGTGTTTGGGGTGCTTGTGTTCCAGCTACAAGATACATCGATAGAGGATATGTTTCACGACCAGAACCAAGATCATCCTGGATCACATCAAAACTCAAACACGGCGCACCGGTTTGAGCTCGATGTAACATTCGATATGCTGACATATCCACAACCAATTTCTCATCTTTTTCCATCGTTTTTCCTGGTAAAAAAACTTCTTTCTCGGTCTCTTCTTGTGCATCACCATTTTCACCCTCTTCTCCTATTGATTCTTCTGCCTCTTCCTCCATTGATTCTTCTTCATCGCTGCTTCTATCCATTTTTTCCATGCCATCAGCATTTGTGTTGTCCAACTCCATGTCTATAAACTTAATGAAACATGTGCGGCTCACATGCAAGACGCCATATTGTCTGTAACGTGATTGGTGGGACGCATGCCAGTGTATTGTATAGATATATATTGCAATCCAATTTCGATGAAAAATGGCGGCACACATAGAGGCGCCATACTTTCATCACGTGATCGTAACTTGATGCGCCAAACATTCGAAACGTTGATTGGTAAGAAATAATACTACAGTACATTTCCGTACATCCGGTCACGACTATTCCCCATTGGCGAATTCTTATGTACAAGCATACCCTCATTAACAAAGGCGGTTATTTCTAATTTCATTTTAATGATGGTGACGTGCATACCAAGTGATGAGTAATGTGCACCTCAGCTAATATGCATCCCACGTGGAGGTTGAAATGACCTTTATTGATTTTCACTGTTGTAGGAATTTCTACATACGAAAGCATTTTTTTTTCCTTCATTATAAATAAAAAAAATAAAGGGAATGATTCAATTGTTATATTTTATATGATTTTTCTAATTTTGATGCATATCTAAAATTGTCACTCTCACGTGGCCTGACCTGCGTTTCACAAGGGCTTGTATGGTGCTACTGGCAAATATTCAGAGCACGTGTTTTTGTGGAATATTCGACGCTGATGTCTCATAATTTTCGATGTTCAAAAAATTCATTCATACAATTGATATATTTAATGTGAAAACCTTAATGTCTATATGATTCATAAGGATTTAAATAAAAGGAATTCATAAATGGCATATAAATTTCTTTTTATTCAGCATGATAGTCCCCTATATTCGAGCGATGCTCAAAGATAATTTCATTCTTCATCTCTCACAACTTCCCACGATTTCCCTATCAATCTGCCCAAATGATGATAGTTAAGACTTATGACATAATTCATTAGTTTTGATATATAAAATACAAGTGATAATTGGTTATCGTTGAGACTGCGGTACATCAAAGACGCAGTGCAAAAAAAAAAAGGAGTTTCAATGAGCACATATACATATGTATATTTGTGGATACATATATATATATGCATCTGCATGCATGTTACATTTCTAATCAACATTTATTGCTTGACATTAGCTGTGTTTGCTGAGATGAGAATCGGTGCTTGAATTAGTTACAAGCTGAATCGGAGTTGATAAAGTATGAGAATGAAGTGATGTGGGATTTGATGATGCACCACGTCTAGGATTGGTGTTACGGAGGCTATGAAGATAAGAGCGTTGGACGGGTTTGTGCTGGGCAAGCTGTATCAATGCCTCGGATATTGTAAACCATTTTCGTTTGCGTCCAATTGAACGAGAATCCTCCCATTCTGGCAATTCCTCGGTGACTTGCATCACCCAAACTTGAGTGCGATGTTTATGCTCAACATTCTGTAGGAATTTTTCCTTTGGTAATATTTATATATGTTTATCATACGCAAGTAAACAATGTGCAAAATAAAATAATCATGAAATTGATGCTAACCTCAAAAATTCCGAGACAGCGTCCAAGCTGACCTTGGACACCAGCTTCCTCTCTAACTTCCCGAAGTGCTGTCTCAGCCGGCTCTTCATCGGGTTCTACGCCACCACCAGGCACTATCCAGCTGTCCGGTCGTCTGCTCGATGTTACCAGAAGCACCTGTGAAATAATTCATGTATGAATAACATATGATTCAACGACATAGAAGTTACATTGGACCACATTTATTAACATAAGAATGGATGAATAATGAAATTCCAAAACCGGTAAAAGAATCAAAATAAAGATGATGAAAGTGGACAGTGCCCTCTATAACGGCTTACCTCATCTTCGAGGTCGCTCCTGACGCAAATACACGCTGCTCTACATCTATAACCCTCCGAATCATAAATACGGGTCGAATTGGGCTTTTCCTTTACCATGATAAATAATAATCGAACTGATGAAAAAAACGGTGAAAAAAATGTCGTGACTATTCGTCAAACGGCCAAATCAGCCACTCCATGTTGCCATAATACCCTACTAAACATACTTTTCGCCGACATTAATCGTCGCTAAAAATCACAAAATCAATCTACTTGTCGCTTCCATAATCGTAATAAGGAATTAAGTTCCCAAATTTAATACTTTAGAATTCTAAATATCGAAATATTAATCACTTATGCTCGTGTTACAACACCACCTGGGATATGTACACCGTCTACTCGCCAACTATAACCTCAAAAGTTTCAAAGTCACCATTGAGGAAGAGAGAGACACGGTAGTAACGACACCGCACCAGATATTCAACACGAGTACATATGTACATATTATACGGATGCATTGTGCACCATAGCACGCATGCGCAAAGCAAACCAATACGGCGACCTCTATTTTCACCCGATAACAATGTTTAATTCGACCTATCCAAGGCCGAAAAGTCATCAAAACTTTCCAGTTCACTACACACATATATACACGCCCACTTTCTCACACATTAATATAAAAGTAATAAAAACGATATCATACGAGTATATAATTTGATAAATCGATGAAGGTTAAATTAGAACCTTTATTGTTACTACAGCGTCAACAGCATTATGACAAGTCCTTTTTTCTTCATTCTCTTATACATCCATGGCTCTCTCCCATTTATGAAAGTATCAAAAATATCCTTTCTAGCACTCATGCCCGTCCCCCCCGCCCGCTCCACTTTATCTTTTTCCCCGCGCAACAGACAACAAAAACAATACATCGTCATGATTGTAAAATCATTGAAATTAATAACTAATTAATTCTGTATATAGAGCTCACCTGCTTACCGAGCAGGCGTCTTCTCCGACTAAATATCGCTCGATATTTTCTTTTCCCATTCTTCAACACATGAAAATTAATAATAATAGCAATAAAATAGTAATAACGGTGATCACCTTAATTGTTGTGGTTTTGTCGCTTAACGCTATTTTTCAACTTCATGATGTAAAACTAATTAAAATTTATAAATATGGTACAATTGATAATAAGCGATAGAGCGTTGATAGAATAATTATAGGTACGTATAGATAATAGCATAGTATCGCTGAATTTCTTTTTCATGGCGATATAAGTCCCTTGCTTAGTTATTAGAGTCTGAGGATTTTTCTGTTTCCTTCCTTGTTTTTTCTGTTTTTTTTTTAATTAGGTGTTGCGTCCTTATTTATCTCGGATCGATCGAGTTCACTTCAACCATCGACCGATTGCCACGATTACGAACCACCATTTGCAGACTAGCGGCCACCATGACTAGTTATTTTATTATGTTTTTTATTATTTTTTCATCTGTTTTTTTTGTCTTCACTTTTGTGTCGTTTATAATCCCATTCCCTTCCCCAAAATGCCGATTCGCAATGATCTTCGCTGTCCTGCGCGGTCCATCAATTTGTTCCACTGTTTTGTTTTGTTTATATATTTTTTAATTTTTCAGATTCAAGTAAAGTGCAAATCAATCACCAGGATGTTCAGGGCAGCTACGATTGACTTGAAACCACTTATCGATGCAGCTGCAATAAAATAGAATATTTTATTATATATCACCGCATTTCTTTGTTCATTCTTATCACTTTTATAACACAGCAATTAATTTAATTCCGGCATACTTTTTGTGATATATGCATAAACATGGCAAGCGGGCTATGACATCTCCTGGCTCCAATTCTTCCAGGCAAATAACACATTCTCCTTTTTCATCCGATAACACATCCTCTGAAAAAAACCACAATACAAGTAAATACCAAGATAAATAAGTAGATATAAATAGAAGCAGGAAAAAAGTGGAATTAATTATTGTAATGAAAGATTACCGTTGTAGCTTAGACGTGGTTTAGTCAGGCACATCACCAAATGACACTCAATGTCATCAGGTAGGATAAATTTCGAGCATACAGGGCATTTAAGACCTTTAACAATTTTAAATAATACACAAATAAATATAAAATGAAAATAATATTCCTGTAAGAATGAAGATGATTCATTTTTGATGTCAATGCGTAGATAGAATTGACAACCATAAATAACTCGTCGCGCATGATGATGTGTCGGTACAACTTCGGTTTCGGTTTCATTCAAACACGAGCTCACAATTATTCCCATATCGTAATAGCCAACCCGACCTATCCTAACATGATGTCACCCATCTTCAATAACAGTTATCACAACCAGAGCATTGGACCTTGATTATTTCATGTGCACAATTAGTCACAATTGGCCCTGATACATAATTTTTCTTCATCTACATTGATAAGTGCTACCCCGTGTGCCGGGCCATTGCCGGCATCGATTGTACATGGTTACCAGGCCAACCACCTCAGCAACACGCGCCAAAACAAATACCCCGGAGCCACCCACACCTCTACACATTTACCCACCACCTTTCTTTTGTATTGCACAAAGAGAGCAGAAAACCTATAGATCAACCGTACGGCGCCCACTGTCTCGCTATACAACTGCGTATGTGTCTCATTATTGCGTACATAACCTCATACAACTCTTGGGGTTCAGGTTTTTGTCAGTTAATGCTAGGTTATCCATCCACCGATCACGTTTCTTTTTATTTCACCACCTTTTGTCTACATACCCTTGAAAAAAATCTCTGCATTATTGTTATTATCAACTGTACACTTATTATGATTATCAAAACATTATAGATATGATGTTGAATTGGATGTAATAAAAAAATGATGAAATAAATAAATAGATAAATACTTATATAAACTTATCCGTATTTAGACAACATTATTGACTTCTCACGGATGAGATAAATAAAATTATTAACTGGCTATGTCGAGTAATCCTGTTATTTAGAATAAAACTTCAATAGAATTAGTGCTTTGACGTAAATAGAACAATTTTACAGAAAGAAAAAGAAAGAGGGAAAAATACTTTGTGTAATGAAATAACATTTATTTTTGTCATCATTACTGTTTTTGGTATTGTGGGGAAATTATTGAAAAAAATGTCGATATAATTTCATTTTTTCTGATTTATTGAAAAAATATAAAATTATTTAAACACTATTATGAATGAGAAAAATGATTTGATTGATGAAAAATACTCACCATTGAGTGACCAGATATGAGATGGTAAGCTATGCGCAGCATAAACTCTACCACTGTCTTCATCACCATCATCTGAATCTAGATTTCCTAAGCCAAGTGCTTGGCCAACATTTACACCAACAGAATTAGCTAATGTACCCTGTTCTCCTGATGAGAGATCTGGTACAGAACTTAAGGATCTAGCTCTTTGTCTGCTGTCTACCGAAACTCTCGACGATTGTGTTTGACCACTCTGTTGATGCTGCAATAAACTAACACCGCCTGGTAATGAACGTAAAATTGAGAAACCTTGCATCGTCTCATTGGCACCGGTGGACGATTGGCCATTACCACCCGCAGCTTGTGCTACGGTGCTTGCTTTTGCTCCCATGCCCAATGTATCACTTCCTTTCTTTACTTATTTTCTTCTGTTATTAGACGTAAAAATTCCAAATATGATCAAGGAGTATATCTGCTTTGTCTTTCTATCTCACTATTATCGTCTGATTATTTTCCTTGTTATATTTCGCCACAATAATTCTTTTGCCTTTTTTATTTATTTTTAAAACTGTCTGACTTGTTATTTGTATGCTGTGTGACCCTACTATTTCTCCAATATCTGTATATATAATATATAGTAGTAGCACACACACTTGCAACACTGTGCTCAAGATAATCGGTGAATTTGTGTGTGTTATTACCTGGCACAAATAATTGTAACGTATTTTTCAAACAATTTTGACGGCTATTATTTTTTAATGTTTAATTATACCACACAGCGTGATTTTGTTTAGGCCGCAATCTCGTAACTTTTCGCCACGACAAGCAAGTCATTTCGATAAAGAGTGCATCCACAGCGGCCTATCGCACAAAACATTCCCCGACATCTTGCGACAAACTTCCTAGGAGCCCATGAGAATAATCTCGATTTCATTTTTTTGCAACATTGGCATCACTGATTTATAGGTCATAACTTCATTCTTCACACTTCTGACGTATTACCAACTGTTGATTATTCATAAATGTTCACTATTGTGATCATAATGATAACATGGACTTAATCTATAATATGAAAATCATTTGAGGATGAATTATAAATGAGAATGAATTTATAAATTTGATATTAACCTGAAACACGACACGAATGTGTTGATGAATGAAAAAATATGTTAAATTATTCGGCGCGTATTTTTATCATTTAGGAATGATAGATCACGGAAGTTCAAATGAAATTCACATTAGAATGTATATTAATAAATACAAATACAATTTATATTGTATATATATATATATATATATATATGTATATATGGCTGTATATGTACAATTGTGTTTTCCATATAAAAATATGCATGATATTGATGTTTACATGAAGGCGTCATGGAGTTTTAATCTCTTCTTTCGCTCCTTTTTTTTGTTACGTTAGCTTCAACAATGAATGATAATTATGTTTATTTATTGTGGTTGTGATGGCACGTGAGTGAACTATAATAAAAGAGTTATGTTTCACATAAATTATGAAGATCAGACTTTGGATCAGGACTCAAAGAACTCCAACTTGTTTCAGAGCATTCACGTAAATCAACGTTGTTTCTCTTGTTGGATTGCATTTCACTGGCAATACAAATTTCTTCTATTCTATAAGACTGATCAACGAGTTCGTCGATCCATGTATTCAATTCCGGACCTGTTCTCTCTTCAATCACTGTATTCTCATTATATTGCTTTTGATGTATTCCAGAATTTTTCAAAATATGGACCCACTTTGGATCAATTTCACGCACGCGTCGAGGTAACGTTGGTCCATTGTGAATATCTCTGGCCTTCTTCATTGGCATTTGACGATTTTTCCAGTATGATAATGGCTTTACAATAAATGACAATGTTCCAACCATGACTGTATCGGCAATTAAGAACACTTGCCATTTGCCAATAAGCAGAGGTGCTTCTAATTGTGGTTTCACTGATCCTATCAGAGACATTTCTTCCAATTGTAGATTACTGACATCTGCCAACATGCCATGAGGATCAATCCATAGGACTGATATATTTCTGGGTGTGACAAGTGATGCATCGAATTCGTATGCAAGTATTAAATTTGACATGGGGTCAATTCCGCCAAGAAAATTCCTGAACGTTTGTTCTTTTTGATCGTAATTTGTATTCACTGATAAACTCTTAATTCTACTTGACCACATTTTGCTCACAGAAAAATTATGTTTTAGTGTCACCAAAGCTTCCACCCGTTCGGGAAGATCATTTTGATAAGTCGATGACTCAAAAGCTTTCAAGTCTACCTCGACCATTATTAAAATTGCTCTGAATTTATTTTTTAGAAAGTACGCGGTTGTTTCTAACAGTCGAATGTGACCGGTATTCAAACCAAAATGTGTGTAAACCAATCTTGCTAATGAATTTGAAACAGTCAACATGGTATCGTCATTCATTGGACTTAAATCGGCATGGTGATATAAATTCTGCCAGTACATATCATGGCCCTTCATCTGCGTTCGGTTCTCTCGCTCGGGATAGAGCCAGTCCTCTACTCTATCAATAATTCGTTGATCAATCACCGGCTCGAATTTCCTGGCAAAATATAAGTTACGCTCTGCTGTATTACGAATCCTATTCAAATCTTCAAGCTTGAAATCATTGGGGCTGCATCCGCACCAATCAACCACAGCTTTGTATTGGCATTTACAACCCAATTTTCTCTTCCAATTCGTTACATGAAGATTGTTGTCAACATAAGTGTCACAAAATTTAGAGTTTCGCAAAACAGTATGGAAAAATGATTCTGCAGGCAGTAATGTGTATTGGAATATTTTCAAAAGTCCAGAAACTAATTCATTCGGCTCTGGACCGATCAGATATTGAATAAAATCACGACTGAGTGCTACCCAATCACTTCCACCATCAATTTGTAACCCTTTGGGTAATTTTCGATCACCTAATCGCCACATACGTGCTTCGCACTCTACAAATGTCTTGTCCAAGCCCTGTTTTGTGATGAATCTTTGCACTTCACGGCCATGTGATTTCACAAAGTTGAGTCCTTTATTTAATGTTAGAAAGTCGATAAGTTGAGCATTGCTTTTGATTGGAAAATCGGATTCTGAAAGATTGACTAGGAAATCCCAATGTTGAGAATATTGCAGCATTTGTCGGGCAGAACTGAGAAGTGTCGTTAGAAGGCTTGCGCCACCCCAAATACTTGCATGTCGCAAACCTTCGCCGCGCGCTACCATTATATTTTTCCGTTGACACATTCTTTCTACCCTGAGCATTTCACGATACATGTAATCTTGTCTCTGAAAAAGAATACGTAATAATAATTCTTTTCACATTCACATCAGATGTTGTACAATAAACAAGGGAAACCATTCAACTCACTGCGTCCACATGAATGTAATAAAAATGTAGTGGATCGTAGAGAACATTGATTAAACGTTTCACTTGTCTGCTCGCTCTACCATTTACTGTTAATAAAAAAGCTATTCTAGCTGGCTTCGCCCTTCCCACTCTGACACTGGAGTTTCGAGCTTCTTGTGGTTTAAATTCTGTCGACAGGGAAAAAGCTATTTAAAATATGCCCTTCCAACATCTTTCATCATTAAATCTTGAATTATTACTTCGGATTCCAGTCCGGTATACGTTGATAGTCAAATATCCACCACAAGTTTGCTTCGGATCTCCAGAACATTTCATGTTGCAGCTAGAGTCTGGTAATCTTTTCAACTGTGGTGGTTCGTCCATTCCACAAAAACACTCTGTCCTGAAATATAAACAGTATAAACAGTTTTGCAATTATAAATACATGAATCAGAGAGTAACAATGGCTAATAAGGAATATTTACGAATATTCAGTTCCAGCAAATCGATATCCCGATTGCAAGCACATGAAGGCACAGTGTTCAGGCGAATTATTTGTTTTGAAGACGGCATAATAACCTGAGAGTATCCTCTGTGTTTTGTCATCCTTGAAACAACCAAAATTTTTTGGCATTCCACTAAAACCTGTTGAGTGTGGACACGACGAATATAATCTCTCTGGGTAGAGTTTACCTTGTTGACTCAAACATGATACGTTGACAATTAATTCTTTACAAAATTGGCTATGAGCTCTTGTTACTGCACTCACAGCTTCTCTACCCACAACATCACAAATAGGCGTAAAATTTAATAATTCCTTATCGAGTTTGATTTTTATTGTTCGGTTTTGATGTGGCTGAGTTTGAATTTTATTCGAATTGACATGTTTGTCAGGTGGTAATTTTAACTGTCTGGAACCTCGAAGTAGACCATCACTCCTCTCCAACCTTGTTGAACCAACCTTGAATAATTTTATTTATTATTATTCATTGATTTTATGGTAAACTACTGGTCTAGGTCTGTAAATGCAAACTGAAAAACTTTTCATACCTCTCCAGATAACGTTCTAATTGACGCATCATTTTGGCTTTCAAGTTTGAAGAATGAGTATGCCAAGTATAATTGCACACACAATATTGTCCCAACAAACACAAAAAATATACGATATTTTTTCAAACAATTAGAGAACCGGCCTTCGAGCTGCCCCTTTGTTCTCGCCATTTTCCACCTCTCTTCTCAACTGGCGGGGGAAGATTTACTTCTCCGAATAATCTCCGCAATATGGCGGACCGACTCATGGCGCTAAGAAACTCTAGAACGGATCAACGATTTCAATTTCGTCGTTATTCAATACATATTGTAACGGTAGCCCACAAATAATATCTCATATTCTTCCTAAGTACTTCAAAATTGATTCTCGAATAACGGCATTCTTTCCAGTTCTCCATCTAATTGGATTCCTCATTTCATTTTAATCAATTTTGTTTGCAACGGTTTTTAAATTTAGAAATTCAGTTCCATGCGCTACCGTAAGGTGCGCAACATTCCATTTATCGCAATAATAGAAAATGATTGGCTGTGAAACTTGTAATGGCGTCACAAAGCCAATCATCATTCGAGAATGTAGTTTTCCCGAGAATTTGTCATCACGTGACCTTGTCGTAAGGTCGTTTGTACTCATTGAATAATCACCTTGAGGCACATCGAATGCAGCGCGAATTTCAAATGTATTTTGTTCAAGAAATAAACCACCCAAGAAATTCCCCTCTTTTCTTTCACTCCCCGCCCACAATCAATATATATATCAATATAGCACCAGTATATAGTAACACATATAGTTGAGTAGGATATCGTATAGGTTATACTCAAGAATGTCAAGAGTCTAACAATTGACAAAAACATTAATAAACGTAGAGAAATTATACCATTCGAAATATAGATAAAGAAAACTGAAATGGCTACACCTGCAACCAGGCCTCAAGACGAAGATATCATTGAGTGCTTTCTCTATCCAAAATGTTGTTATTCAATGAATCCAGAGAATGTCTCAGAATCATTGCTCAATGAAGAGATAAGCAAATACAACGAAGTTATCGGAAAATATACGAAAGACTACATTTGGCACAAAGATTCTTTTGTATTACGCCCTAGGACCAAGCAAGCTTTATTACTTGATCAAGTTATTCAATGTTCTGGTGTACCTGGTGGTGAGGCTATTCTTCGAATTAATTATCATGTGATTATTTAATTGAATTGCTATTGGTGTTTGTTAAAATCAATATTGTTTTTCAGAATCATCTATGCTGCCGCATATTCATGCATCACTTTGCTTTGACGAAGATGTAGGGGATGAATGGTTCATCGTATTTCTCATTTTCAAACTCACTGAATTATTCGACGGATTAATTGCACGATTAGTCGATACAGATGGTGAATTTTTACTTATTGAAACTGCCAATTATCTTCCGAATTGGGCTGAGCCTGAGACCTGCCAAGATCGTGTCTATGTCTTCAATGGAAAAATCCATGTTATTCAAGATAAGAGAATATCAGCACTTGAGCAGTTGAAAAGAATTTCGGAGAATTCACAAAATTATATCATGCCCAGAGATGTTCAAGAATGCATAAGTAAACGTCTTGTCATTTATCCCAATGAGATTGAAAAGAGGAAGCACAAAGCTCGTGCATTTCTTCCGGAAAAAGCAGCGTCGATACTCGCACTCGAGCCAGGACTCATTGCACCAGCAATCCGCACAATCGTTCACTCCGATCCGCTTGAAAGAAAAGTTTGTGGCAATATATTTATCTTCAATTGTATTTTATACATCAAGTACTTTTTGTACTTTTCGTTTACTCAATAATTTTGTTGTTTCACAGGTTTGTCGTGGTATGAGATATTTTCCACCGGAACAGCGTGCAATGGTGAACGTAAAATTGACCAAATGCTTATATGCAATGAGTTCACACTGTCGATATACAGGTGATCCAAGGACTGGATGGAATTTTCCACCAGCAAATAGTCCAAAGTATAACGCACATTTACTTGGTATTAAAATAGCCTGTGGGCTGGAGATGTTAGTAGCACGAGCGAATGAACAATTGCGGAAACGAGAACAATCCGGAAATACTGATGAACAATGGTCGAAATATCTTCGACGCTTAGACATCTCCGGATATTTCAAGGATACATTGGAGGGTAGTAAAGAGCGTGATGATTTGACAGCCAGGGCGAAAGATTATCTGATGTCTCATCCATTAGCCGTCTCATCAACATATTCCGCAGACGACAGTGCAGCATCAAGAATATTAGAAGCTTGGAAAAACGTAAAAACTGAAGATTTTGAAATGCATGCACAAGATGAAGCGTCATTGAGCCCTCCTGATGATGATAGCTGGCTAAATGTTGATGCGATGCAGCTTGAAGCGATGCTAGGGCAACATTGGGGCTTGGGTGACAAAAAACCGCAGCAGGAAACTCTTAATCTTAAGGAAAAAGTAAAATCATTTTTAAACCGCACTAGTGACATCGATGGAGTTGAATTTCCTGAAGATGGATCTCATGAAGATGATGCAAAACAAGACGTGGAAGATGCTGGTCGAATCGACTTCGATCCAGAGGTGTTTGATAGTACTTTACGTGATATATTGGATTTAGTGGTGCCAGGTGGTGATGGAGAATTTGACGGTAGTTCGGAAGGATCTCTTGGTGGTGACGAGGAGGATGAGCGAGGCGGCGAGATGGATAAATATATGAAGTTATTAGATTCGCAGTTGGAAATGGAATTAGCGAAAGATACAAACAGCAGTATATCTAGTCGATTCAAAGATTCAGTCGAGTCTAATTTAATGGAGAGTATTGAAGAAGAAGCAGGTGGTGCTGGACCAGCGGGAAATATTATTGGAGGTCCTATTCGTCGTCTTATGCATTTACAACTTCAATCACCAACCACAGTGGTCCCGCCTGATCTTCAAAGCTAATATAATAATGAAAAGTGACAAAAATTAAATGCTATAATTGCATACATCGACAATTTGTGACGCTAAACTGTACTTAATCTTCATGTGGTACATATGTGCGTGTACAACAATCAATTAATACTCAGACAATTTCGTCCTTGCGCCTTTTCTATCCATATGCACGAACAATCGCTGATGCAATATCATTAAAAACAGCTTCACTTCAATGACACACAGCCTAAATGAAAAAGACGTGCTATTGGGGGGTTTACTTTAAAAAAGTCTCTTATTGATCAGGGAACACATGATTCGTTCTCTTTTTATTATCCGTTTTACATATTACTGTATTCTTTTTACTTTTTTGTAAATAACAATAAGCAATTGTGATGCAGATGTACACACAATCTGCTAATAAAAATGCACCAAGTTACGCAGAATTTATAAGTTAATTAATTACTTCCAACTTGTGAATGATTTAATGCACATGTGTGTAGGGTGTATATATTAATTAATACGAAAATGGTATATGTTATTTGAAAGCATTTTTGAACCATTTCGGTGCATAACTTTTCACTCGATTTGTATTAGACCCACCGGACGCTTCACCACTGCTGCTACCACTTGGGCTTGGATCGCTTGTCAATGTTTCGCTGGTTATAGGATTATCAATTTCTATGTTTGTATTGGAAACGTCGCTGCTTGCCACGTCACTTCTTGTCATTGTCATCCTGAAATGACAATTATATATTATTTACAGGTTCAAAATATTGAATCGTTTATTTCTTTTTTGGCACAATAGCAAATAAATTACCGTGACTTGATGGCTTGAACACTCGCGATTTTTGGATCAACCAGCTTTGATTGCAGTTCAGACTTAAGATCAGATGCGCCTGAATAATAAACAATAGCTGATGGTACAAGATTTTCATCAATCAAACGATTTGCCGGTGATAAGTCCTTCCTTGGTGGAGTGCAGTCTATTATGGACGAATGAAATCAACATATCATTATGTATTCACTTTTACGGAAATAAAAAAAAATAAAATAGTAATTGATATAGATTTACAGAGAACGAATTCCTGTTGCGGATCGGCTAAATATTCCTTGACAAAATCTTTCAACATTTGTACACTCTCGAGTGGACCAAATATACCCTGTAATACCATCTGATTTGGGAATTGTATTCTTATGATAGTTCGACGATATTTGTGCAACTTATTTAATGTTGATTTATTCCGTTCCAACTCGCGTTGGGCATTTGTTATTAGTGGTGATTCATCGTACTCTTCTCTCTGACGTTTGGCATCACGGAGAAGGGCTTTTGCGTCATCGACAGTTAACTCGAAGAAATTATCTGGTAGATCTTCCCGTGGAATGGCTTTAGCTCCAGCTTGATTAAATATCAGAGCATTCCTCTCGCCTAACTGATTAGATAGTAAAAATATTTAATTAACATTAAACTGCTGTTGTCAACAAAAAAAACATTGGAGGATGGAAATATTAATTCATTCTCAACTCACAAAGTCAATGTCTGAATCATTTTCAACTGTAGTTTCCATTGCATTGTCATTCTCTGATTTTGTTTCATCCTTCATGACTGGAATGTTTGTATCTACTGACAATTTACTTTCCCCCCTGCCTAAGACATGGCCTTGACCCGATGGTTTTTTCTGCGACGCTTTCTTCCCTTTATCATTTTTATTTCCACCGTTATTCTTCTCTGCTCGCAACAATGCGAGTGGATCGAGAGCCTTCTTTATCTGTGTGGATATCGTGGCGCCAGCCTTACTCAAATTTTTCCCCAATGTTTCATTGGATTTATTGCCCTTGGAATTTAATTGACCAGCTACGTGAGCCTGGGTATTTAATTTATCTAGATCACGATGAATTAAACGGAGCATTGCTCGACCATTGTTCAACCCGAGTGATTGTAACGTTGTCTTGCTCAAATTCTCTCTACCATGTACTTCTTGGTGCATATAAATAACAACAGTATTATCAGCCTCCTGTGCAGGACATAATTGTGCAACAATTTCGTTAAGCGTAGTTGTCGGTGCAAAATCACCCATCAATCTATCACCACTTTCTAATTGAAGACCTATTGTCACATTAGACGTTTCTCGTTCACTTGATCTTGGTGTCATTTCCAACTGCGCATTATTGGGCAATCCAGTGAAACGTATGATAGAATTGGCGTCCATAATTTGATTGAAGTGCCTATTCAAAATGTTTAATCAATAAAGTATTATGACATAAAAAACAGTCAAATCGTCTCTCAATAAATAATCGCCATAAATTAAATACAAACTTGATATCCCATTTCTGCGTACTGTAACCTTGTTTTTGACAAACTTCTTCCAGTATCTGAAATTTTCAATATGCCATAAACAAACCTTGAAAATGATTTGAATTATGATTAACAATAATACAAAATACGTTTGAAAATTATAATAATAAAAAGTAAAAATGATAAAAGTTAAATAGGTTATGAATGTAAAATAAACCAATTCAATAATATGTAACACATATTGAATTAATACCTGTAAAATCGTACTATTTGGTGTTATTTTAACAGTTTGTCGTCGACCATTAGGTGCGAGGACGGTAACACTCCTGTTAGCCGCCATGACCAGCACGTTTATGATCGCTGATAATATTCTGTAACTAGACAATCCTGAAAATCTGAATCATGTTGTGCTGATCTTATATAGCTGTGCGTGTGTATGCGTGCGTCTGTATACAGAGTTAGGTGTGTTAAATCTACAGCACACTAAAAAAACGTATCGCGACGGCGTAGAACAGCTGTTTTGGCTGTTCCAAAAACGAGGCGCTCGTCTATTGTGTGTCGTTTGAGTACACTTCTACCAAATATACATTAGTTCATCAGCTAGCTTAAAGCTCGTTTGACATGATGAATGATCTGTCAATGTGTGATGAACAATAGATATTCAATAATATGTATTCATATTCAAATACGAATTATTTAAATTACATTGGCACAAATTTTCCTTCATTAAATTGTGGTGCGATAAAACATAACAATAATTGAGGATTTATTCTTCTCTGAAAACTGTGATTGGAGTAAAATGATTCGTTATATTGAGTCGTGGCGTGTCGTATGTATGTTTACAGATGACGATCACTGTGTAACCTGATTCCTGAGATTTGTTGTATACAATAATTATATATACATGTTAGTATTTCGGAGACGAGATATTATAAATGAAGAATGCAGTATGGAATTAAGAATGCATGAAATAATGCAATGGCTGGCTCGATTTTAGTCGGTGCCAGTCCGGATATTGAAACAATATTGTTGCTTGATGAAGAACTCATTGGATTAATTGAAACAAAGAAGAAAAAACGCGATGAAAATAATTACGAAATGGCAATTTCATTCGATAGATATGCCAACAATTCATCCAAGAATAATAAATATGATTGCGAAAATAATATAAATATTGAGAGCGACCGTCCAAATAATAATTATACATATGATCGTCCGAATAACCTTGCAACACCTGTGACAGTACCTCTCTGCCTTCTTGGTGATGTTCAATTACGTTTTCTTTGTCCAGAGGACTTGGAGGAAGTACGTGCACTCTGCCAGGATTGGTTTCCCATTGGTAAAGCTATTTTTCATGTTGCTTTTGATTGATTTACATTGCTTGACTTATACATTGTAATTTGCAACTGTTTGATTCATTTATTCTTATTTTAGATTACCCTTACTCTTGGTATGAGGACATCACAAGTTCATCACGATTTTACGCTTTGGCTGCAGTATTTGGTGGTGTTATAATTGGTTTAATTGTAGCTGAGATTAAGCCATTTGCTACATTAAACAAAGAGGATCAAGGAATACTCTGTTCTAGCTTGGGGAAAGATTCTTTAGTAGGGTATATATTAAGTCTTGGAGTACGTCGGGCATATAGGAGAAATGGTATTGCTTCATTATTACTCGAACAACTCTTAGCACACGTCACAGCACCAGAAAGATCAACAGTTAAAGCTGTTTTTCTTCATGTATTATCAAGCAATGCACCAGCCATTTTATTTTACCAAAGATGCCACTTCAGATTACACAGTTTTCTTCCATATTATTATTCTATTCGTGGGAAATGTAAGGATGGATTCACATATGTTTTGTACGTAAATGGTGGTCATGCACCGTGGGGTCTTTGGGATTGGGTTCGACATTTAGCTGGAGCTATGGCAAGTCTTGGACCATGTCGCGTTCCACAATGGATATGGCAACGTATTCTATGGGCTGCTACTGTTCTTTCTTATAATAGATGATACTTGACATGTTGCTTGCGAAAATTGACCGTGAACAAGGAAATGTTTGGTGTATAAGAAGGAGCCTTGGGGTTGACAACAAATTCAATGAAAAAGCACAACTAGTCGAGAGATCGAGAAAACAGTTAAATAATCATTGTCGAGTTGTTGTATTGAGCTTTACTGAAGAATCGAAGACTATTATAGTTATTACATTCGTCTGATTGTTGTTTGTGCGCTGATAACTATTATTTTCATTTGTATCTTTATTTCTTTTAAATGTTTCTCTTCTTTTTTTCATCATATGCAGGATGTTGTTCACTCGTTACATTCGTATATTTCACATTTATCATCAACGTATATATTGAAGATTATTTATACATAGATGAAGTATTTAATTCTATATAATACGTATATGTAAATATCTATAGTGTAACGATACTGTTTGTAATAAAAATTGACACGTTGTAATTTATACTTTGTAAGTGAAATTTTTAATATATCATTCTTGGATTCGTCATGAGGTTTCAGGGAATGATAGAGTGCGAAAAAGAAAAATTCGATGAAACACTAAATTTGAGAACATATTTTTTCGTTGAACTTTCGTCCAGTTTAAAAATTTTCTCGCGCTTGGAATTCTATATTACCCCCAAACACACGCGTGCGATGGCAAGCTGCGCAGATTGATCTAGCCAAACAGTAGCACCTCTTATTTGTATATTGACGAGTTTTGGGAATCTAAATCAGATCTCAATCCAGCAGAGTGAGAAAAATGACAAAAATTATTGACCTGCGACCAAAAAAGGAACTTCTCAACGCTAAATTTGAGAAGTATCAATTTTGTTCCGATATCATTGCAGTTACTGACGAAAAAACTCTTCCAAAAAGTATGGATAAACTCAAGTTCGCATTCCCTAACCTCATTCAATATCATGGAATAATTAAAATTTTTAATTTCAAGATGTATTGAGACAAGAACCATCACCAGGACAAGAATCTTGGTTGGAAGCTCGACTTTTTGCCTTTCACAATCATCTATTCAAAAATCCTTTCGATTCATCATGTTGGTTTTGCGATGAGAATTACCAAGTTTGGCGGTTAGAAAATAATGGGACACTACATAATGTTCACTTATTCAATTCGCAGGAATCTCAAGCTGTCTACAATCCATCAATTGCGTTCGCATCAAATGATATCGTTGTCCTCGCAAAAGGTAACAATACCTTAGAAATTTTGGTAATGATTACTCCTGACGAAAACAAGGCCCACTTGTTCCAAGACATTGAACCCGGAGTATTGTTAGACGCACGTTATGTACAAGAAAAATCTACAATCATAATAGCTATGTGTTGTATTGTCGAGGTTAATGGAAAAAAGCATTCAAAGCTCGTGATACTTTCGTACTTGCTAGAGAATAATACTATGACTGCTGATCACCTCGAATGTATTCAAAAACAAGAGTTAACAGTTAAACGATCAATAGAGTACGTGTCAATCGAACCTAGTGGGAATTATATAAGTATTCTAAGTCAAGACGCAGCAAAATTCACTTATGATTCTCTGAATAAGATCCCAGAAGAGCAAGAAAAGTCGCTGGTTAATGATTCAGAAATAAAAATTCCCAAATACTCATGGTCTCAAGACGAAGAATCTCTAACTGTGTGGATAAAGATTCCGAAGAAATACGGTGACACAAAAGCGAAGGTGAATGTTACGTCGAGTGGATTATCAGTAGCGGTGAAGGATGAGATTTTGATTCAGGGTGAATTGCAATATCGAATTGATGATGAAACTGCTGTGTGGAAATATGACAAAGATACATTAAAATTGGAATTGATGAAGCACGAGAGTGGACAAATGTGGAATGAATTGATCAATGGTGATCGTGATGGTGAATGGTTGCCCAATGAAACTTTGGCTGCGGAAATTCATACCAGGTAATGTCTTCAGATGCATAAAATATATTTGGAGGAATCAAGTAATCCAATTGTTGATTGTTTTGTTATTTACAGACTCTCACATCTATGTACGGATCAGCAGCAAGGTAACGATGGCATTAGTCAACCAGCAATAGGATTCAATTCTGAACAATTAGAAGAGTGTGATTTGCAAGGAAAAGAAAATATGCTTCAACGAATTAACTTAGTTTCACATTCCACTACGCATTTAGTTATGCTCGGCTCACACAATCGGGTTTTATTCACCCACAAATTACAATCGGGTCAAGTTTTATGCACGCGACACGATAGTGATGGCTGTGTTTGGAAATCAATTGAAGAAGTATCAGATGAATGGCAAATGACACATACAAGTACATACCCAGGTTTTGGGTATGTCGAAGCTAGTAAAATGAATAAAAAGTTTTGTATATCACCACCTAATTGCAGTTATGTCGCAATTATTGAACATCAGAGACATGGATTTCTTTATGAAAAACCAGCAGCTTCTGCAACTGTTGCAAAACAAAGAATTATGGATTTAGGTTCAGAAACAAGACATATTATGGGTGCTGCCGCAGCAGATGAATATATAATAATATTGACAACAGACAAGTTATATAAATTGAAAGTAATTAAATAATTACTTCCATTTATTAAGAATTTGGTACGTCATTTGTAATTTACAAACATATTCTCTATACATAACGAATGTACATTATTTACAAAAATTACGATTCATATAACGTACGGTAATCAGTCGTTCGATTGTGAAATGGAATTAAAAAAAAAGAGGGATTGATTTCAGCAATCAATAACCGTAAAGTGAATTAAATAAAAAAATAACAATAAATCACTTTGAGTCATCTTAGAAAATAATGTTCAATTAGTAATAACGAAGTAAACTCTTTCAATATGTATTAGCGAGCTGTAATATTCGGGCATTTTTTCTTAATTTGTTCATTGAGATATTGGATACTGATTGATTGTTCGGAAAGCCAATGCCATATAAAGCGATTTTCAAATGTTCTAGGAAAAGTGGCAATAACAGAATTTGGCCTTCTGTTGCTATAAGCTGTTTCTCTAGTTTTAGGATTGAAAAAGTAATGGTGCCCGGTGCTTCTACTCAAATAGAGTGACCATGGTGGATTGGTGCTCTTGAGAAACATGACACTGGATGGAATAAAGTAGAATGATTCCTCTTTGCTGTCCACATTCCGTGAATAATGAGTTTCTACTGGATAATGGGCAAAGACATTGCACCCATTTTTCAATACCCGTGATTCTAATTTAAGTTTTTCGTTCAAATCATCATCCAACGAATGCAAATCTTTTACTCTCACACGATACAATTCATTATTTATCGGTTTCCATAAAGCATTACAGAATTTGTTGATCAGTGCATGTCTTTCTGGTAAATATTTACGTCCAATATCTTCACCGCCGAGTATCCAAGCATCAATTATATGTAGAGCGCAAGTTTTTCTTTGGGTCTTGTGTTGTCCACGGTACTCAGTGACGATTTCTGCATATACCAAAGTATCTGGTGGCAATTCAATATTTACTATCCGTTCCCATTCACCTCTCACCAAACGGAAGACTTTGGTACGGCCCATACCAAAATAAAATGTGGGTGCATCACGACCCCCCAATGATTTGTTGTATTCACACGGTACACAATACCAGTCACATGGAGGATTTAAAACAATATCATTCATACTCTGTAGTGTTAGTTCTCTCGATTCACTTTTGTACAAAATGTGCATTGACGATCCGAGAATTATTTGTAATCGTAATTTGGGGCAAGTAGATGTTGTTGGTCTTGTTCGAGTTTGATCAGGAATTTCCCAAATTTGAAGACAATGTTTTCTCAACTCTACTTGTCTGTGCTCGAATAACGTATTGTCCTCGCAGTAAGCTGCAATTTTCCTCAAGCCAATTATTTGTTTTCTACCCAATGATTCATTGGACTCTTTGAGATATACATAAAAATTCTCATCAGATTGAAGAGTGTTTAATGGCACTAGCTCCATTACGTCACGTGTTTTATTCTGCTCTAGGAGCAAATGATTTGCCAAATCTAGATAATTTATCACATCATCAATATTTGGTAATTTTCCTTGGCAAACCAAGTACCTTTCTGAATTTGCAGGTCTTGAGGTATTAGGCTTGAAGATACACACTTGTTTAAAGCACCGGTACATTAAGTAGACTAGTCCCGCACTGAATGGAGTAAATAAGTCGAACAATTTTACGATGAAATGTCCACCTTCACGGACAATCATTAAAGCAACAAGGCATTGACAGAGATACAATTGTTTTGAAAGAATCTCTTGTATATTCTCTTTGCCGTCGACAGAAAATCCACCATCAGCCATCATAAAATGAACTCCCCGTCCTTCTGTTTGATGCATTATTAAACGTCTGAATGCCTCTTGATTATCAGGATCGTAAACATCTCCATCATCTTTTGGCCCATAATATGTGTGGAAAGTTTCAGGCGATGCAGCATAAAATTCATCGAGTGCAAAATCATTGGATTCTTTTAATGTGAAGCCAAAGCCTTTAGCATGCCATTTATTTCTCCACAATACGTATTCACTAAAACCACCGGGACCCGCACAAACATCAGCAAAATAGAGTGGTTCACTGTCATCCGAACCTTTGGGATTGGTGAAAATGAAATTAAATGCTTTGTCCAAATTTGCCATTTTCACTGCTGCACGATTTTGAAAAAATACATTGCGGATTGTTTCGAATGGATTCGATCTCCTTCGCGCATGTCTCACTTCAAGTTTGTCCAAATTGTCAAAAATTGATTTGGAAATTAGAACTTGTTGAAGAATATTTTGATCACAAAACAAAGTTTCATCGTCAATTGTTTCTTTACTCGAACCTCGTACCATCCAATGGCTCAACTCTTCTTTGCAAGGAGCATCTTGGCTAGTTGGCAACCACATCATATCTTCTTGTAAACTCACAACTTCTTCCAAAGGATTCCATCTGAGTATAGCATCTCTGAGATTCGCATTTTCATGCCCAAGACCACGTCGCCCTTTTTGCTTGGATGCCGTAACTGGTTCTAAACGTCCCTGGCCAAATTTTCCCAATCCTTTACCCTCAGTAAAACCCATTTTTTCCATCAAACGTTGACCAATGTTCGGTTTTTTTGCCAACGGCTCATCCGTTTTATCGTCTTGATGATTATCATTGCCATCTGAATCGGGATGACGGCGTTTATTGGATGTATCATCATTGTCATCTGAATCGGGATGACGGCGTTTATTGGATGTATCATCGTTCGAAGTTTCATTGAACATTGATGAATTCTCAATAAATGAATGTTGCTGCTCTGTTTCACTTCCACTTGTATCATCTATAACCAAGAAATTATGCCATTTTATAATAAATTCCATAAATTCGATAACATGAATTGAATTGCCTTGACTGAAAAGCGGAATGCCAAGACAATCCGAAAGATATTTTTGAATGATTTTACTTACCACTTAACCTCGAAGATTCCATTATGTCTCTTGGTGAAGTTTCGTTATCCATACAAGAATTGCCAATGGGCATGTTTCAAAATTCACGATTCAAAATGCTTTTAAATTCGCGTATTTGTATAATATAATGTTTCTTATTGAACAAGCTTGGTTCACTATAACTTCATAGACAAAATAATCAAATATAAATTCTGTGAGGTACTGTTACGTCTAATCCACATGGAATTCAGATGAGTTATGCGTCACAAAAGTGCGGAAGACTGACACCCGAAAACGAATAGTGTCATTCGTAGTGCTGCCTCTACAGTTCATGTACGATGGGCATTACCTATAACGCCTTAAAGGACATATTTTGCCCAATCAGGGTCAAGAAATATTCAAACACCTCCCGTAATAAGGGCAGTGTAGCTAGATCCTGAGTGAATTGTACCCCCACTTTGTGACTCTTTGCCATAAGAGAATGGGAAAGCATTGAAAACGGTCACAAAATGGGAATACAATTCACTCAGAATCTGGCTAGACTGAATAGGGGAAGTTTAATCCTAAGTCAATATGAATTTACCTGAAAATGTCGCATCTTGTTCGGGGAATTTCATTGCGATAATGAGCTTTATCATTAGGCTATCATAATATATATCAGAGTTTGTTTTCTTTTCAATACAATTTTCCCAAATTTACTTTAAAACAACTAGATTTATAGCACTTCGTCCATTAATGAAATGTTATTCGCATCACAATATGCTTTATTATTGTTCGGTAAATAATGGTTAATAGATTTCGATAATATCTGTAATTCCCCATGGGAAGACAATTAATACTTTCACAACCATAAGAAACAGATGGAGTAATTATTTGACTTATTTCGATAATATCTGTAATTCCTCATGGGAAGACAATTAAGACTTTTACAACCATAAGAAACAGATGGAGTAATTATTTGACTTATTTCTTCGAGAACTTTCTGTAAATTTAGGATCATTGGGATATTAGAGATGGTATGTTGCCATGCAAAAATGAAAGAATACGTGTGACACCGGAGCCATCAAAGGGTTAAAGACATCGAACGACTTGACGTACATGAGAAATAGTAGAGGTTACTTTATTCCTCAAATGGTTACGCATTCTCACAGGCGATATAAAAAATTCCTGCAAAGATGCATAGCCGATCGTTGGAAAGTATTTCTCATAACCGCGTCCGACATGATATGATCTAATCTTTATGGCATGAAAACAACGATTGACCGTAAGAGTTATATTATGGTCATTCATTGATTTTATAGCCAATAAAATATCGATGCGTTCATATTGAATAGCATTACATTATTTACAACTTGAAGAGTGGAATAATATTTCAACGTTTGAATTCATATCGTGAAAAAAAAACACGATCTTAATATATGAACGGTAATATGAAGTTTTTGTCTAATTATTGTTTTCAGAAATGAATATTCATCCAAGAAAAATATTGCGATATGTTTTGTGATTATCTATTGTGAGATTGTGGGGGAATCACTCTGATAAATCAATCATATATCACCATTACTCATAATAGAATGATAGCTCTTCATGTTACGCCGAATTGGATTGAATTGAAATGTATACACTCATATATATAATACATATCTTAATTCGACCCTACTTCGGATGTATCACATCAGGAATCATAAAAATAGATATGTTTTTTATGTATTCCAGATGTTAACAATAACGAGAAGTATCAAGACCAGACAACCCAAATATCGGTTATAATTTTGGAATTTGGAGAAATCAATTGATAGAGTCGATATTACAATACATCTGATGTGTCATAGATGACTACCGCTACAAATAGTAACCCACATTGCCTCTACTCATTCTTCAAGTGTATACTTTGCCCAAAATTTATATCTTTATTTCAATCTATCTCACTTTAAGAGCTATAATGGAGGAGTTCATACGATTTTCTTTTTGTTCCAGATCACCGGGTGTACATAACTATCTTGACATAATGTTTTATTGCCGTCTTGGTATTATTCAAAATTATGTCTACATAAATTTCGTATTATTCATATCAAGACCCGGATGCGTATGTATAGTTGATCACAGATATCTTCTATTTTTTTTCTATTCATCTCATAAAGGTTAGAAGTTTGTCGGCCAAATCTTAATCTTTTCGTATCGTCTTGATATTTAATGTTCGAAGAATTGGAATACTATGAAAGCAAATAGATATGCATCCAATAAATTCAGAAGAATCAAAGAATCTTCGAGAAGCATCGAATAAACATAAATGTACATTGTGTCCGAGCGTGAAGGAATAATAATTGAAAGCGAACGATATTTTGGAAAGAGAATGAATAGCCCGAGCGCTATGCAGGCGGTGGTGAGAGTATTTCTGGTATTTCAGTCGTAAACAATCAGTCTCTATCTATATAAGTATACATATGAACGTGTATATCACAACAGTTTGGTATAAAATGGATGGTGTTACGTCATATGATGGAATTGTAGAAGCTACATTGGTGGTACATAGAGTCAGTTAGTGGGCGAAAAATAATTGAGCGTGCACGAGAAAGCTTGAAGTCAAGCGTGTACGACGAAGGAGTATCGATAAATTCTCATTAAAGACCATGGGGCTGAAGCCGAACGACGTCAGTAAGGGAAAAGACTACTTCCACCACCGTTATCATCAACGATAGCAAAGAATATAAGTATGAGAGTAAAGAAGAGAATTGGAACTCGATATGGCACGATGTTCCCCATCCGCAACCACTGGCAACTTCTTCCTCTCGTACCTCCGCGTAACACGATATACCCATCGTATTAATTTGCTGTCACCGTCCGGTAATGTCTCAAGAGGACCAACATTAACAATAAAATCTAATTAATCTTCGTTTAATAGCATTTTCCCCAGTTACTTTCAATTTTCTACTTTTTTGCCTGCCATGGAATTTTACGCGCGTATTCTGCTATTTCACATTACCGTCAGCCAACAATAATCTAATTTGTATGATAAAGACGTGGGTTTTGCCCGCAAACACACTTGTGTCACTTAAGTGATTAGAAACATTTATCAGAATTTCGACTATAGATGTTGTATTGGGAAATATTGACTGATTGAATTACTTTTTCATATATAATTCGATGGACTACGCACATGTATTGATTGACATTCGCTCTAAGAAATGAATGGCTGATAATAAAGGAAGGAAATTGATACACGCATTGGAATTATCTCTCAAGGACATATATTGGATGAGACTAACGTCATAGTGATGATGTTATAATGGTGTAAGTTTGGTCGATGGTGGTGGCAAATCGAAGAGGCCGCGTGTGGGAATCTTTTCACTGTAATTTCAGCCACCACTGTAACACAACGTTTGTGTGCTTTTTACGCGTGATAATCCCAAGTTGAATCACCACTATTGAGTGAAAATTTTAATTCTACGCAAAATGGATTGAAGTGCATACGTTTGTGCTGAAAAACAAAAGAGAAAGGAATACTTGTTGCTTCATATCAGTATGATTCCTGCCAAATCATATTTAATTTTGATAACATTAAGTGTAGTTCTTGGAGCAGATCCACAAGCATCAAGTCCCTATGGTACATGTTGTCCCCCAGGACAAGTTGTCTCTGCAGTTGAGAACTTTACGTGTGCTTTTTCCAACGATGAAAATTTACGAGAGCTTCATGACATGAGAAACAATCACTGGGGATATGAAAATTCAAGTGATTGTCTGGCATCAAATGGAACGGTACAGAGCCTTAGTGATATTGCCAATTATTTGATACCTGGATCAATAGCGTGTATCGATCTTCTGTACGATGGAGAATCTGAATATACACCGTTTATTTTCTACTGTAACAGTAGTAGTAATGATCATGAGAGTGTACCAGTGCCACGTTTGGCTACGTTGAGAACATGCTGTCCCAAAAAACAGGTTTTCGATATTGACACACGTGAGTGCATCGCAATTAATAATGCAACACAGCATCATAGAAATATCATCAATAATATTCATGATCTTCTACATGACACTGTTGAATTCACAACGATTATTCGAGGGTCATTGGACTGTGATCACTCAATAGTCGATTATGTTATCAATGTTACGCATGATCTTCGAGTACTACATAACGGCACATTCCAGGTATAACTTGTTTTATATATATGGTACAGATGTACGAGAATGTAAAAAAATAACGACCCACTGAACCTTTTCTAGAATTGATCTATCTTGTTTATTATTTTATTCCCTGCGGGCTTTTCTTTTTTATTAGTTCGTCTCTTTACTACCAGAAATATCGTATCATTCCCTCTTTTTTTCTCTCCATTGACTTTATATCTTATCACGTTGTAGGAGTTTCCTGTATATATTTCGACCACACTCGCGGTACATATGGCTCCATCCTTGGAGCCGTGTTCAAGACGAGAAATTGCGTGTTAACGTTTGTTTAGTGACGCCGAAGTTTATTTTATAATATTGTTGATTTATCTTCTCTCTGACGAATCACTTGCTCTATGATATTGAATATTCATAATCGGAAGGTATAGTCTCATGTGTTCATTTTTCTCTTCCAGGTAGTTGTCCCATCGGCGAATGGCCTCGGTGACAAAGACAATGTATTGTTGACTGAGAATAATTCATGTGTGGACGTGGGACCATCACCTGATCTCATGGTGGTGAGATTATGTCGTAGTTCAACGTTTTGCGAGACAAATCCATGCATAAGAAAATGCTGTGATGAGGATGAGGCATGGATTGGACATGGGTGCCAGAAATTAGGGTTACAGAAAAATACGGCACTTCAATTCCACAGAGAAATACAAACAATAGTCAAATCAACTCATCACTCTATTCAAATGGATATCTTGAATACAACAAGTATGCAAATATCAGATATAATTCAAAGTTGATCCTAATTGCATTGTACGCACGATCGATCGCATGACCGACTATTGCTAATTAGCCCATTATTTTTATTCCTCATTAAAGAATATGGACTATTGGTTGGAAAACACGCATGTCCGGATGGCATGTATCCAATTCTGGGAAATGAAAGTTGGCACATTACTAGTCGGGGACACATTGACGTGCCTGATTACCAAATATATCAGCATCACGAATATTGTATGGAAATGCTTTACGATACTGAATTTTATACCGATGGACTTTATCCATGCGTATGTTTCGAAGATATCACAACGCAGGTACCACCAGTACGGTATGTTTATAATTATGAAAGTCTTAATATATTCCTCCAACAATCAACAAATACAACTGATTGTACGTAGTTTTATCAGTATAAATATGTCATTCAATGTATATTTTTTTTCTCTTAGACTGGGAATAAATGCGGCTTTGGAATTGACAAGTTGTGCTTTCCTCCTAGTGACATTTTTAGTCTACGTTTGTCTGCCACTTGTACAAAATCTACATGGCAAGACTTTCATGTGTCACGTAGCCAGTCTCTTTGTAGCGTACGGCTGTCTCGCCACAGTTGCACTCGCTCCACCCCCTGACGGCTACACAACCCAAGGAGATACACAGTCACGATGCTTGTATAAACTTCTCGGTTATACAATGTTATTTGCATTTCTTGCATGTTTTTCATGGCTCAATGTCATGTGTTTCGACATTTGGTGGACATTCGGGCGAGTATACAATTACTTCAATTATTTTAGATAATGTATATGAGTCGTAGAAGATAAAAAAATAGCATATATGTGTGGTACAAAATGAGGTAATGTTAACCGAAGTGTGAGAGAAATGTTCGTGTTAGCGCGACAAGAGAGACATGACCATTGAGGGGTGCGAAACGACATTCTTCTTGCCGCCGCGAGGCAAAACCCACCCGCCTCTTCACGAACGAGCGAACGTTGTCGTCGTCCCCGTTGTCGTTCGTTACGATGAAACCACTTCGGTTGAGGCAGCTGCTTCGCGATAGGGTAACTTCAACGCGAACAGATCTATTGTTTCACTCGCTGTTGAAAATAGCTTCACTATCGTCTCCGTCATCTCTAACTTCTGTTATGTATATATTTCATTTTATTTAATTCCATTTTTTTTTTAATTTTATTTCTCGGGTTTCTCATGCTGCGCCGCTGTGACTATAAAAATGTCTCCGAGTTTCGCTGTAAGGATGTTTATGTTTGTTTTGTTTTCGATGGTGTTCTCTGAACGAAATGAACGTGGGTAATAGATATTTTGGAAATAGAACATGAAGTAGTAAAAACGCCAGGCCCTAAGATCTACTTAAATTTATGTTCGATTTTATTTTTTTTCACGGTAGTAAGTGATTATATAAATATGTGGATGTACGTGTGTTGTCAACGTTAAAATTTTTACAGAGGGTTGGGTGGTGCTGCCAGTACAGGAGGTCGAAAACGCGCTCAGCTAAAGCGCTTTCTCATTTACTCAGCGTATGCCTGGGGTTTTGCCCTGCTGGTTACATCGCTCGCGGTCGCAGCAGACCACACTGATGCTGTGGCACGGCAGCTGCGTCCCAACATTGCCATCGATTCAGTATGGTTTCAACGTAGGCTGTTTTAATTTTATTTAAAATTTAGCACCAGTGCTTTTTGTTATTTCATTATGATATATTGAATTATGGATATGTAATTAATGTTACAGAAAATGCAAGCAACTATGGCGAAATGATCTATTTTATCGGACCAATCTCTATTCAATTGATCATTAATATTATATTTTTTGTATTGACAATACGTCATTGCAATCGTGTTAAAGCTGAGATATCGAGACTTATGACGACCACATCGGATATTAGCAGTCGACGGTTTCGTGCAGACAGAACCAAGTATGCGATCGATATTTAATTTCTATCACATGTATTTTTGTTCAATCATGCAACCTCTTTAATTGTGTTTTATGTTATCTTTTCAGATTGATTTTAAATATCAAACTTTTCATTATCATGGGAGTTTCATGGATACTTGAGATTGCATCTTATTTCCTCAATCATTATGCAACAAATTTTAGTTGGCGAGATGAATTTTTTTACGTATCGGATGCATTCAATTGTCTTCAAGGTTTTTTAATATTTGTTTTATTTGTGCTAAAAGCAAAAGTTTATCATGCTCTGATGCATCGACTCGGGCGTCGGGAGCGAACAAATATACCAGCGAGTCTCGGTGGAATGAGCCTTCAGGATCCTTACAGGGTCAAAAAGAGTGCGAGTTGTAGTACACTCATGTCAACTTATGGCCCCGTCAACCCTACGCCATCAAGTTCCTAATTATCATGACATTTTTCTTTTAAAAGGGAAGTTTTTATATACACAGTTGACTGCATGTACACACTGTGTACGCGTGTTCATTTTATTTTGTTGATAAAGCCACCGCAAATGCAAATACATGTACATATGTAAACATACATAGAACACGTATATATTTGTTAGTTGGCAATTTCCAGTCCTGGGAATTATCCGCCAGTTCAAACGTATTTCTCACAGTTATCCTGACTCGAGTCCTTTCATTACTTTCCCTGCCGGCATATTCGTCATATTTCATTCCACCACTTTTACGCTCATTCAAACACAAAAATGCCAGAGGAGTGCACAACTTATGGGAGTTATGCAAATGGGAAAAAATAACACCACCTCATAAAAATGGTTTGTTTATTTTTATTTATCAACAGACATCACACAAATATTGGGTGATACACACGGCATACACGCTGACACACTTTTACGCACTGACAACTTATATCTGTTTTCAAACTGAATGATAAAAACAGAGAACAAATACATTGACTATCTACACTATTTGTATAAAGTTACGTTCCAATATGTACAGGTTCCTTCGACGGAGTGAAACGGCATGAAGGAATGAAGATATATATGTATTTGTACGAGCACTTGTCTTCAATAAGGTTTATACTCCTCAATAGCAGTATCTTCAAGATCAGGATCTTCAGTGATGATTGATATATCCCTGATTGATGGTCTTCGTGTTCTCCAACCATCAGGTGGTGTGACAGGCTCTGTAGTTTTAGTAAGGAGCTTTGGGCCAGATAGGGAGATTATTATTGCGCCTGTGGGTGCGGTCAATAATATCGACAGAACGCAAAGATTCAGAACTGCTTCTGCATAACGCAATTGCTCAGGATTGTTTTTTTCTATTTCATCTAGAGTGACAGGTCCGAGTGCTGCTTGAACAGTTGCTTTTGCCATACAAGCAAGTGAAATGAATATTTTCTCTTTAACATTGAGCTTCGAACCAATTCCAACGAGGAATGTAATTATCATACGTAGAACAATGCCGATAAGAAGACAACCTATGCTGAGGTAAACAGTCGAGCCATCAAGTTCACTTATTCGAATTTGTGTACCCGTAAGACCAAAGAGTATTGGCTCAAAAATCATCCAGAAAATTTCGAAAGACACAGCCACTGGATTCTGTAAACATAACAGAAGAATGAAAAAATTGGGCATTCCAATTAAATGAGAACAAGTCAAAAATATCTTATTGCATCAAAGAATTGCATGAATCTGTATGTATGTATGTACGTATGCATGTGTCTATATGAAGATTTATATCTACAATTGGATCTCGTTGAGACGTCTCTCAAGCATGTAAATAGTTACCGCGTCGCCTCCATAGACTAATAGCCGCCGCTGGTCGTGATTATTCGTACGTCCTTCGGAACGAGCTAGCAGAAATTCGACAAGTTCCGCTCAACTCAACTATGTGGGATGAGGGCATCGTCAAGAGGGAGAGCAGAACTAGACGTATATAGATAACGTGAAGTGAGAGATAGTGAAAGGGAAGTGGTGAGAGAGCAATGCGGAAGATACAGTGTAGAGAGTGGAGGAGGAAAAAAAAATCAAGTGAGAGAGAAAATATGCAGTGAAACAGTCGAGGCGTCACCACAGTTGGCTCTAATTAATTCTCCTTAATAGGATTGCGAGTTGACCGCAGTGGGGCCATGTGTTAATTAACATTCGCATCGAACAAGTTAATTAAAGATCGTTGCAGTTTGAATATTACATAAACATAAAGCACAAAACTCCATTCTATACTTTTAGACAATTTGTGTGCACTGTGATCAACTTTTCCCAGCCTTTGAAAAATTTCTCCACTCATTCATAACATAAAAAAAAAAAAGAGAAAAAGAGAAAAAAAGATGGAGAAAAAGAAGGATGAGAAAAATTACTATCTAACATCAGAATAATCGCATCCGACAGGGCATAGTGCACGCTAGAGTAAAGCTCTTGCCAGCTTTCTCCCTCCTGCTCTCGTTCTCTTTCTCTCTCTCAACTGATGGTGGATCGTTACGCCGTCTTTTCGCCCCATTTTTTTTTCCCCTCGGCCTCATTTTTTTCCTCTCGATTCCTCACACTCCCTTTTTCTCACTCTCGCATATTCTCTTCCTCATTCTCTTTTGCGCAAAAGTAAGCCTATACTATATACTAGTAACATTGTCGCGCTCGCGAAAAACATCCCTCCATGAACCGCGCGCGCGTCCCTCGATTTCTTCCCTTCTCACACTACTGAATGTACTTCAGGCCGACCCTTTGTCGGATGAAAGAGTAGTCCAACCATCCATCCCCCTCTACACCCGAAATGATCAAACGCCAACGATAACTGTAGAGGAGCGCACACGAATTGAACTCAGAATTTATATACCTATATGACGACCTCTTTTTTCTATGACACGTTTCTCCCTCATTTTATTCCTGCGTTGCAACCCCTATTTACATGTATACTCTTTACACTATATCATAATTTCTTTCTTCTTTTGTTCGTTCCCTCTTCTGGTATAGGGTCTATTTAAGTGTGATGCTGCTGCACAAGTTCCAAAAAGACTTTCTACTCTAGCATCTTCCGGAAATTTCAGAAGGCGATATGGGTTTACATCAAGCAATCTCCTTTTCATACTATAAACTCGTGCGGAAATATACTCACGTCATCAACTTCCCATCCATCCTCTTGCCAGAAGTAGCAGCTGACAAATGCGGCGGCGACAACGGCGAGCGGACCAGCGCCCCCCAATTCAATTGCCTCACTTCCAAAGACCGCAATGAGACCACCACCAAGAAGCATCAGCACTCTCAAAGGTACCATGAATGGCTGAAAACATTTTTAATTGCGTTCATACATCCGTTTGACGATAAAAGCTCAGCGAAAAATAGAAGGTATTTATACACATGTCCTTGGCCTTCTTTATCACACAACACATGTACATATTCAACTTGTTAGCTAAAAATGTCTCAGAATGTTGTTGGGAATAAATTGCATACTCACGTCACCCTTTTCAGGAACATATTTAGCTAGGCAACCCCACAAAATTCCAAAGCCAAGACCACCAATTATCGCAATTGGACCTTGAAGAATTTGATACCACAATGCATCATGAGAAAACATAACACTCTTGATGATACCAAAAATAGCGACTGAGGCAGCATCATCGATACCAGCTATTGCGATTATAAGTGTTGGTATACCCTAAAAATCATATTATAACATTATTTATCACCAAGTCTTGAGTATCGATAACAACTACACATGAACGTTCTATCTATTACCTTTGCCACGCCGTAGCCTTTGGAACGCAGTCTGAACAGACATGGTACAATTACTGCCGGCGATACTGCCGCTACAACACTTCCGATTAGGAAACTCCATATCCATGGTAAGCCGAGTATATACGTCGTTGTAACTGCAACCAGACCGGCTTCAATGAACCACGGTATGAGCCCTATTTTAGGTAACGTTATCTTCTGTCTCCCCAAAGCATCTGGGTCTAGGTCGAGGCCAGCTCGTGTAAGAATTATCACAAGGGCCATTTTGCTATAAATCAGATCAAAGCTATCAGTATCTAACTACAACTAATCTTATTTTATCGATAAATCTTCGCTTTCTTTATATTTAATCTACAAATACAAATCAGAGTTGGACGAAGTATTATACTTCACTAATATCTGTGAAAATATTATAATACCATGCATATTTATGCGCATATTTTCCTGTCATTATAACAAGAGCGTTTTTTTTTCCAGACGCGTGAACTGCAAAGATGCTGATCTAATAGTCTAATCATCATCATCAACAACTCAATATATGTCGGCGTTTTGTGATGATCATAGCGATGTAAGGCAATTAACGAAGCAAAAATTAATTGGGGACGAAAACATTACGACTCATAGAATGATAAATGATTTATATCCCGAAAGTTGAGTGGGGAATATCAGAATACGAAATAGGATGAATCGGTATAGCAAGAAGAGAAAGATGAAGCAAAAGTAAAAGACAATGATGCAAAGTGAGCACGAGGTATCGCATGACTTAATGTTGCCTTATTTATTCAAATGACAATCAATTATCGGATACGATCGAAGAGAAATTACAGTCACGGGACTGCTTATTCATATATTTGCTCAGACCCGTCAACTGAGCAACCAATTAACACGCTGTGGGGATCACTTGCGGGGGACATCCCCTCTTTCTACTTTTCTCATATATGGTTTAAAAGTCACGAGACTTTTAGTGTCACATTATTTTCTATCAGGATATTCATGTATTTTATTAGGCAGAAGTATATTTCCACAATAGAATTATATTCTAATCTTGTGAATCAATTTTTTTTTTTTTTCGTATCGAGACATTGTATTAAGCTTTGTCCGATTTCCCTATTTTAACATTCACATGTTCATGTATATAAATTTTAATATTATTATATAATTTATGTCAAGCATTTGATGATACATTGCGCGTGGGAAGGACATAATGTAGCAAAGCCCTTCATTCAATCTGTCAGTGGAATAATCTCGGATGTCGAGAATAGTACCAGAGTATTCACGTGCCCATATCATATGTGTATCGAAACGAATATATATCTATTTGTGGATGTATTCTTCGCCCACTGTATACACACATATGTACATATAGGTACTCGCATTCATTTTCGCTCGACCACAGCACGTTGCGTAACATTTGCAAGCGCATTATCACTTGTGTAATACTGAACCGGTCACTATGTGTTCTATGAGCTTTTTTTTTTTTTTCTTTTTAAGATCTTCCTCATAACTCGGTGCTACTCTTTATTTTCCTACGTTGTTTACATACGGATACAGAGGCTACAAATATTAGATCGTTTGTCAAGTCGGTAACAAAAAATTTGCAACTGTCAATCATTAAATTGTTTGGAGATGACGCATGAGAGAATTAATGGCCAACATAAGTTTATAATGTCACGCGGTGTTGTGCTACCAAGAAATACATATAAAATAACAACATTTATAAATATTTATGTACATTGCATAAAATATTATTACTACAGATCAAATAAAGTGGCAAGAAGCAAATAGAGAAAACAAAAAATGATAATGGACCGCATTGTGTGCATTAATTCTCTGAAGTAATTTCTCAATTGAAAATCAGTGGTGAATTCGAGAAATTTATTTGAACGAAAATGATAGATGATTATGATGAGTGGAATGATAAGAAGGCATAAGAGATTTATCGAACGATAATTTATATTGTGATGAGTGAACAATGTGAATGTTCATGCATTGATACGTTGAATTCCACTGTGACACATCACCATTCTCAATATATACCAGCATAAATTCCGATTCAATCTCATTCCATCGCTCTATATTTTTTCCCTTTCATTGTTTTTTTTTCATCCTTGTTTTTTTCATTTTTTATTATTTGATATCTTTGAAATTTTTTATCTTCGTATCATCACATCGCGATACTGTATTGTCACGCGGATTGACAATAAACACACTCACGTGGGAATTTATAATGTCATATGACGAGAAATAACATTACAATGGCAATCCAAAAATAATAAAAAAATTTACGAGTGTACACAACCTTGGGTATATAAAAACAAAACGGAAAATAATAATTTAGAGTAAGCAATCAGAGTAGCCAATTATATATTGTCTTATCTAACGATACGAGTGTGTAGTGAATTTATATATGATGAAGTACTAGACCCTTTACTTGTATAATGTCCGTAGTAGCAATTGCTCTTGACTTACTTGTTATGCACAAAGTCAATCGACCCTAAAAGCATCAGCAGTATAGGGCGACATCAAAGCAGGCTACACTCAAATATATGCAGCAGTTTTACTTTATATATGCACCAATTCATACATACATACATTGAATAATCAGATAAATACTTTATTCATTACTTCACAATTTAGCTGTCGATATTAACACTCACCGCAGATTTTTCACCACGTCATGATATCCCTCGATATGAACAAGTCCAAAATTTTGCATAATAATACCAGTGAGTAACATGCCTATGAGGGCTGGAAGTGTTGTCAAAGAAAATAACCAACCACCAAAGTGTGCTGCAATGGCCAAAGTCGCCAAACTGAATAATGGACCACCTGGTGCTGCATCACTGCCTATAATTGCATAGGTAATGCCCCAAATCATGAGGCCAAGCAAAAAAAGACAGAGGATCCTGGCGAATTTTCGATAAGTTGGACAAAAAGGTCGTGGACATGCTCGTCGCCAACCCGGTGGCTCCCATGATGGTGAATCTTCTGGACCATGACAGCGAGCGCATAAAACATACAGCCATGATCTGAAAATTATAATAAATCCAAGGTGAGAAAAGACACAATGAATGATGAGCGAATAAGAACATAGAACAATTAAATTATCAATGGAATATTTACTTTTTCAGCTCATCTGATAACTCAATTTTATCTCTTATTGAACTGGACAAACTCAATGCTGATTTTTTTCGATTTTGACCGTTAATTCGTCCATTCTCAAGATCAAATCGATGCTGATTTATATTTTCAATACTCCCACAATTGCTGTTGTGATGAAGAATTGATTTTTTTCTCACCGGTTCAGAATTGTGCTCCGAACTGGCGCTTATCCGACGATGATGTTCAAATACTGGATTATCAATACCAATTTGTTCGCTTATCGACACCCGTCTGATTCTTGTCGCATCATCAGTGGGCCTGATAATTTTTGCAATATGACACTCAACACCAGTGGAATCCATAACGTCTGTCCGAAAGTATTCGACGTCAAATGACGTCTCTGTGAGAATGCTAAGACATCAACGTGCTATAGACTTTATTCCTCTTCCTCTTTTCTAGCACCCCCACTACTTTTTTTATTTTCTCCTTCCCCGGTTAAACTTTTGTTTTTCTTTTTACTTTAATCTATATACACCGTGCGTGTTTGAACGATAATCAGTTTATATCCAATGACAACAGAGTGACGATCAGCAGCTCTATATCAACATGGAATATCTCACCTATAAGTGATGGATTAGCAAACACCAAATCCAGTCTGAGAATTTAACAAATCAACTTTTCAGTAATGCAAAACGTTAAATTTTAAATCGTCCGACAACAGTCGTTGACGAGTCAATGACTGATTGACGCGCACAGCAATGGCACAATAGTTTCAACGAGTCGATCGACAATTGCTCCTAGTGGGGATATACAATCTCACACATTTGCGTCTGCTGATGGTTGAAGCTTATGTGAAATTGTATTATTACTATTATTATAATATGTTGCAGATCCAACAATGAAATTGGACACAGGATGGGCACACACCGGACAATCACACGATTCAATATCCGCCGCACCTGAGGAATGTAATGGCAATAAACTCAACTATTTTTGGCCAATACTCGTGAGAGAAAGAGAAAAAGGAGAAGCGAGTTGGAAAAAAGAAAAAAGAAAAAAAGGAAAGAATAGAGAATGGAATGACGGGATGAGAGCGAGCAATACATGGAAGTAAGGAAGAATGAAGAGGAATGTATAGGAATAATAATAAATATAAATGGTCCGGTTGGATGATTATTCGCGACCTACTGCGGACAAATGTCCCGGACCGCAGTGTATAGCGCATCGCTCTCCTCTCTCAATTAGCGCTCATAATCCTCGGGTACACTCGGCCCGTTAGCAGAGCTATAGGGGGTAATTTGTATGAAGGAGAAGGACGATATACTGTGCTTTTAGTATACCTATAACTTCAGTTAGAGTTTGTACGCATTGCCACACGCAAGATAATCTTCATGAACATGTGTATATATATGGATTTAATATATGTATACATAGTCATTGGGGACAAGAGACACCGATTCTTCCGACGCACGCGTCCGGAATTATTGAAGAAGCCCTGAATGCGTGGTTGTGCATCGTCCCCACTATATTGCTCTTTATATGGTACATAAATTGCCATTGACATAATAGATTAATCGTATCAGCCATGAAATTTTTGACTACATACACCTCTAACTTATCATTCGTATGCAACGCGTTACTCATTTAATTAATAACTATTATATTATTCAATTGTGAATATGAAGAATAGGCTCCAATCCAGCAATAATCTGGCCAAGTTATTTGTCAACAAATCCGAGTTACCTCGGTACAAGGTAGCGGCATTCATATGAATGGACTCATGTGAGTATTTCTAGGACTTGTGTGTTGGTGACTCATGAGTAGAATGTCTTCATGGAAATTTTGGATTGAAAGCGCCATTAAATGTTGTCGTAATAGCTATCAATATGTCATTAAAAGTGAACGCGTGACTTGATTGCACTAGATTGCTCCAAAATTTTAAGTACTTTTCATATCATAAATCTATTAACTCCAAATGGGTTGATCAATGGTGTCATATGGTTTTTGTATCCGTATATATATTTTTTTATCTTCAAAATTGTTATGACTGTTACGTTGCAATTGCGTGTGCGAGGTCATTACATATACTAATTCGAGTATGCGCGAGCTGTTGTTTGCAAGCAAGGAGATCCGGATGGATATGTATGCAAGAGAAGCATTGAGCAATTAAGGCGACCTTGAATACACGATTGTCCATCGGCACAACATGCATGCAGAGTTTACAACCCAAATGTATATAGAATGATTGCTGTGTCAAATTTCTAATCGAAGTAACATCATTCGTATTTATAAATTATGATTGAAAGAAGTTGAATAAATATTTAGTAAGTTGATCATGAGTTCAATGGATAAGAAGAAAAAAATTGTTATAATCAAGTTATTTTATAATATTTAATAAACAAATGATAATGACAATCGCTGTTCAATTATCGAAATTATCAACATCAATCACGTGCTGTGATATTGTGATATACTGTAGTCATCTTGCTTGTGGCATAATTCATTTCTTGCGGTTCTACACTTGGATGGTGTAAGCATATATAGGTATTTATATAGATGGATACATACTGTGGCATACCAATGATTTGATCAGAATCGAGGTTGTAGGACAATGTGAAATGGGCGCCACTACTGTAGTAATAAACGTGTACTGATGTTGTATATGGGTTCATGTACATATATACGAATATATATGTACCTATATTAATGTACTGAGACACTCCTCTATCGCTGCAGTGCTCTGGATAGTCAACGGGCTAATCCACTTTGGCAGATGTAACCGGCGTCGTTACCGCTCGCGCCAGTTTTATCGAGATGTTCAAACTTCCCCGCTGAGAAATCAGTAACTATTTCTACTTTTTCTACAATTTATTTCACGTCGACATAATCACTTGGAGAATATAATCGGAGTGGTCTAGATGGAAGTAAAAAAACGATGAATTTATTTGAATGTGTAATGAAAAATGGTACGTTGGTAAATATATGCATACATAAGACATATTTTAAATGCATCAATTATTTATTCAACCAAATGCCAACATTTGAAACATTGATAAATTTTATTTTAGGTTTTTTTTTCTCCTGTTTTTCCTTATCGTGCAGAATACAATTGATTGATGCACAGGAGTATGATCAATTGTTGAAAACACAATAATCAGCGATTACAATTTGTTTTCCTTATTTTCTTCCTTACATGCGCATAGCGCATTATTTCGAACTATATTTATTTGGCTAGTTATTATGGTAGTGGTTTATGAATGGCCCCACATGTGGGTTTTTTTCTTCCTTCTCCATTTTATTATTTTATTTACTTACATATTTTAATTGTATTTAATCAATTTTATGGCGGTATGCCGTAGTTTTATCGTCATATACCATTGGAAAAAGGGATGCTTACTCGTCAATTATTTTAAGTTAATATGTTTCACCGCAAATATCATTCTCTCATGTTTTCACACAATCGTTCGCACTCTCTTTCTCTCGCCCGTTTATTCGTTTAGTTTTCCGATAATACAATCATTCTAACTACATTTCGATGCATTGTGCGTTCACTTAATATGACGCCTCGCGGACGTACTTGTAGCACAGTTGATAGAAATGTTATTTTTTTCAATTTTTTTCTAGGTAAGCATCCCAATGATGAGAAACAAATTGATGGAAATGATTCAAATAGATATTATTCGTACTAGAAAAGAAAGATGAATGGAAACTTAAAGGACAAATAATACTGCAAATACCAATTCCTCAGTCATTTTAAAATTCCGCATGGCGTTTGAGGTCGAACACAAATTGCATTCAAAAAAGTCTATCTCTACCCTGAGCTGCATGTGTCTTTATTGATGCAGCTTTTGCTGCTGATGGTCGTAATGCTTGAAGCATTTATCAAATCCTGACGCAACCAAGATATTCTGTTCCCCTATTATGTATTCACACCGAAATCTCTTGTATTTGTACGCGTTTTTTAGCACTACCCGGTGTTCCAGGTTGTCGTAAAATACCTGGACAGACGTTCGGTGCTGGAGCTTTAGGTGGTGGCGGTGGTTCTGGTAAATATTCATCCTCTTCCTCATCATCAATAATCCCCCGATCGTGCGCTTCCAATTTATTATTCTCTGCGGCAACATCAACACATGGTGATGGTGTGCGGCTGCGCTTCATACCAGGACTTCTACTTATAGCATATGACGGTGGATCAAGAGACATTCGTTTACCGCCGGGCGGTGGGGAACACTGGAATTCTTGCAATTGCAGTTCAAGCTCTTGTGCGAGTTTGTGTTTATGACTTTGTGGACTTGATGATGATAATGATGAATCAGTGAGCACAAATGACGACAATCTTGATAATTTACCACTCACACTCAATGTATCAATACCTGAACAACCTGCCTCGAGTAATCTCTCTTTCTTCTTATGCTCTACGTATCCCAATGACGCTGTTGAATTGTTCGACGACGCAGCTGCAGCAGCAGCAGCAGCTACGGCAGCCGCAGCGGTCGCAGCTGCTGCTGCGTTGCGGTCTCGTTGATGATAAATTCCCGCGAATATGAGAATGTTGAGCAGAAGAAGAAATATACCAACGGCAATAGTGACTGTCAATGCGGTTGTATAACTTTGATAATGATTTGAGGCAAATTTACGTAAAAGATTGTTGGGTCCAGGTGAGAGTTTAGGATGTGGTTGTTGTGGTGGTCTAGTTGGCGCCACAGTACTCATGGTTGTGGTCGTTATATTCGGCGTGCATTCAGTACTATCGATAGGATTTGATGACATTGAAGGTTCAGTGGGTATCGGAGCTGATAAAGGTGGTGGTGGAATTGGTAAAGCCATACTTTGCGGTCTTACAGCACCTTCATACAGACTTGGACTCTCAGCTAGATGATGATGACGCATATTAATCTCGTAACCAGGACGATGTAATTGCGGTAATAGATTGAGCCACAGGGACATCTTATGACCACGATAGTGCGACCGCATTTCAGTCGATGTTCCGGCTTCGAGATAAAGTTGGTTGATTGAATCATACGAGTCCCAAAACGGTGGATTCTTCAAATAATCTTTATGACCAGAATAGTCTTCATTTGGATCTCTGAAAGCATACACCTTGTAATATGTAGATAGAAAGAAGCGAGTGTGGAATCTCCAACAAAAAAAGAGAAAAAAAAAAAGAGGGAAAATGAAGAACAGGTAATGAATGCAAATAAACTCACCCACGCCGTACAAAGTTTGCCAGATACCGTACAAGCATGCGCGACAGATTCTCGTCCTCAAGTGTATAATTGTCGAAGAAAAAATAGCGACTGGGCTCACTACGTAACAGTGGAATGCCCAAGAGATATGGCAGTTCTTCGCCCCGTTGGCTCGGACGATCGTTTGGTTGGAAATGAAGAAAATAACCACGTCCACCAGACGCTGAGTGCAATAACGCGAGTCGAAGAAGTGGTGCAGCAACCTGACCGTCGCCAAGCAACGAAAGTAGACCCTCGCGAATAATACTGGGACTCTGTTCGCCTTTTTCCCAGTCTGTATATTCATTCCGGAGGGTGGAATAAATTTCGTGAAGATGATAGCGATAAGTGTTCCGTACATATGTCCGCAAAATCTTGTCCCTTCTAGTTTCATTCAGTCCATTCTATGAGAAAATTCATAATTTTATTACTGCAAGAAGTCTAGGTACATCGCTGGGTTCTACACCATTTATGCGATCACAACAAACCATTAAATCATCTTCACTGAGGTCCAGCCATGCCTCACATGATGTCAACCCGATAAGAAGATCGCGATTACCCAATGTAGCATATTCACTACCTGGACCCGGCACAAGTGGTAAAACACCCGCTGACGACGCGGTAGGTTGAGCTACCTGAAAATGATTGATCGTCATGTAGACGAAAATGGATTGAATCGATGAAAAATGATACGTGAGATAACTGGGTGAGAACAAACCTGGCTAGGAGCAATGGGTAATACAGCGCCATCGACGAATGGCGCAAATCCAGAAGTAAATCTTGGCGAGTCTAAATGCACATTAAGCAACTCTTCAATACTCCGCAATCGTAGGCATATAGCAATGTCATCAGTTTCGACATCACCCATACAACCAGTTTGCTCTGCGACACGTCGTTTTAAAGCCAATGGATCACGCTGTATTGCCCAAGGGGATAAAGCTGAGCCACCCAAAAGTATAACTCTCTCAACGAGTTCTTTAGCCATTGGTGAAACAGACAAGACATTGGCGAGCGCTGCACCAGTACCTAATCCAAGTACACTCAATCGCTCGGGATCACCACCAAATGCTTCAACATTTTCACGTAACCAATGGAGTCCCGCAATAAGATCCATTAAACCATAATTACCCTGGCCATTTCCCTTCGTACCAGTTTTAAGGAAACCTAAAATGAAATAATAAATTCGTTTCCATCACATTAAGATTATTCTCATTTCAGTTATATTCCTTTTTGGTAGGGATAATGCATTTACCCAGGATACCAAGACGAAAATTAATTGATACTACGATGAGGCGTCCGTGAGCAGCCAGTGCTGTTCCGTCCAAGGGATTACCCGCTCCCCACGAGTAAGAATCTCCGTGAATGAGGAGTAGGGTGGGCAGCAATTCCGCGCTACTGCCTGGAAATTTATATAGTGCGGAATGGATTTTGATGATGAATTGAATCAAAACATGACAGCAATCAGAATTATCCGATGGCGGTTAATGGAGGTATGAGCAACATGATGAATAGAATGACAAAATTGGAGAGTGATGAGAAAGGAGACATTTCGTCCACCTGTTGCAGATGAATTCTGTTGACACCCACAGTGGCCAAGGATCTGACCAAAAACCGAGGACGAATGTGAGTGTGAGACAGTGAATTAACCGCAGCAGACACTTTCCCAATTACATTTAATTATCATTTACAATAACTCTATTGAAGTTGCCATAGCCCATTGTTCCATGCTGATGAAGATGCTGATGATGTTCACAATAAAGACAATAATGCAGAGAAAAAGCGATCGATGTTTGAAGATCGAAGAAAGCGTCGATTTGACGCGAAACCACCTCACTCCCGCGGTGCTTGCAGGTTCTATATCGTAGTATCGAATCGACTACAATGCACTACGGAATTGAAGTGGCAACGCGTTACAATTGTGCACAGCCACGTTGCCATCATACTGTTGTATTATATAATCTTCTTCTGTTACCTTAAAATAATCTTATAGCTGGCATGGTGCATTTTAACAATCACGATGGCCTCTTATTCAAAGCTTGGCATAACGTTCTCGCTCGATATCATTCATTTGGGATTGCTGTATTGAAGCGTTATGCATATATATATATATACGGAAGGAGAATGCGATAGACTAAGGATGGAATGTAAAGAAAGGGAGAATCGAACGGTGGGACATGAAGACTGCACATAGAGAACCAGTCAACCGTCACCAAACTTGCTGAATACGCCATATTATGCGTCTTTCAGGTGCCCCAGCGTGCTTTCCTCCCGTTAGCCTTATCTATACCTCCCCATTATACAAATACATATATTCAACTATACTCACAATTTATATACATATTCATATTCACCTATGTAAATATATGTATATATCTTTCTAGCAAATACTTATATACAAAGAACCGCGCTATTATATCTAAACCATTCATATAGAAATTGAAAGATATCGGTCAGAGTTCAACATCTTCGATTGATTATAAATATGGAATAGCAACAATTTGTGAATGTACATGCGTATATTTGTGTGTTTTTTGTGTGTTTTTTGTGTGTTGGACTCACCGTGAGGTGGCCGTGGCACGTAAAGATTGAGGTAGAGGCAATCCTCGCTCTGATTAACAAGCATAGGCGCGATTCTGTCGATATATGCACGTCTTCGACGTGGTTGATTCGAATCCATGCCTGGTATCTTCTGCGGGCACGCGGGTGGTAATGTGTCGGCGAGTCTGGTACCACGCCATTGAGTTGGTGTGACCGGTGACATATATCGTAAAGCACCCAATGGTGGTGTTGCATATGGCACACCCAAATAAACTTCAACACCCTCAACAGACATTGAACGAGCAACAATGCCGCGCAATGTTCCATAACGTGTTCTAACTTGACGCGTGCTGTATTTGAGTTGCTGTTGTTGTTGTTGTTGCTGCTGTGATTGAGAACCAGTAGGTGCTGCAAGACCATTGCACGTCTGCATTGTCCATAATGAAACCAATGCGACAAAAAGTATCGCTGCAGCGCATCGTCGAGTTCTGTCGCCGCGTGTCTCGAATGAGACTTTTCCAATTGGCACGACGATTGGATTGCGTCGTCGCTTCTTCTTTCTCTCAAGAATCGTGCAGGAGGGGCGCGTCCGCATCGCGTCACGCCGCCGCGGGCCGGCCCCTCCGGGCACCGCATCTGTAAGTGCCTTCTCCTCGTTCTTCTTCTTTTCTCGTTGGTATTTGTGATACTGATTTGGTTGACACTGGTGTTCCTTCTTGTTTCGGTTCCACTTTGTCACCTGCTCGACGATGATGCTCCTTTGACTTTCTCTTCCGTTTCTTTCTCCGATTTCTTGTTTGCTTATTTGTTCCTGTTTCTTCTTCTTCTTCTTCTTTGATACTGCTTTTATCACACTCACCCACGCTTCTTTTCGTCCACGTCAACTCTCGTTTCCACCAACACCAATGATGATGATGATACTGATTTCGTTTCAACGACGAGCGACTGTATTTTGTCCTCGTCCTTACTGTACTTTCCACGACTCTCCTGAGCCAGCTCAGTTCCATCATCCGACAAAGTCCGCCAGCGCGATATTTCCTCTCCCCACGTCGACTTCACCGACAACGAAGACGACGACAATAACGATGATGATAACGATGACAACACTCGCACCTGCTCCACCAACCACGCCGCAGTATCCAGTTGTTCACTACGATTATTCATCAGTGCGATCTTGCATTCGTGTTGTTTAATTTTATTCTTGTCCTAGTCATCAACACCATTTATGAATATGTACTTCTATCACCGTTACGTCTATTTTGATAACCCGCATTACGAAACTTTCAACCAACATTCAATTCTTTGCTCCTTCATTTTTTTCTTCTCATAATTCATACTGAATTCACCTCCATACTACCCATTACACCCAAACTATCAACTGCACTATCCATTTTTATTTTCAAAAATATCGCATTTTATCTTGAATGATGTGTGCAATGATATAATCCAAAATGTGAGATGAAGAGTAGAGGCAGTGGTGAAGCTGAAGATGAGTGATGACCAAAGCCTCAATGACGACTAAGCCCTCGTGAGCACGGTGCCGATTACTTATACCATCGCTTCCGAAGTATGCCCATGAATTTGGCGCCCTCCTCTCGCACAAAACGTTATCTTGTGTGTGGATAACTGCGTCCCGGGCTGTACTACCGCGAAAATGCTCATGCCTCTCGTCTTCTCTCTCACCAGTCAACCCGAGTACAATTTTACATGACGGCGCCGACGCCGACGCCGGGACTTTACCCCCAGTAGCATACTACCAAGCACCCCCGCGACGATCGATAACTCCACGGCAACCCTCGGCAGCAACCCTGGTCGTTTCGTCGCTTCTCACACCCCACCTTCATCCCTCTCCAACTACTCTTCCATTCTTCGATTGTAGTTCTACGTTCGCTCCTTTTTTATTCTCTATCTTGCTCACGCCTGCCGTCTTTACTTCATCTTGCTGCCACATTGCAATCGTCATTCTTGTGTCCTCTCTTGGAAGTGCACTTTCTCTCTAAGCTTGTATGGCTCACTCCTGTATACAATGCTTGTTCATCAGTAAAAACGTATTGAAAACAAAAAAAAAAGAATAAGAAATATCTGGAGGAAAGAAAAAATATAACCAGCTGCAATTTTTTATTTTTATTTGTATACTAACCTTCGAGGGAAACAAAAAGTCTCGACTCTTAAAAATTCTGGCATGCGTCTCGAGCAATCTCTGGCTGTTGGCCAATTTTTGTCCTTCATCCTCCTTCGTTTCTCTTCTCTCTTCCTTTCATATAATGTTTGTTCAATTCTCACACAGTTCTTACTCTCTCGCTTAGACCACCAGCATTCTACAAATTATTAAAACTTTCAATCCATCAACCCTCCACAACATCGGCAAAAAATATTAAAGCACCAGATCGTCATGCATATAACAAAAAGATAGAAAAAACAACAGATGGGAAAACCAAATTCTTTTTCACGTATATGAGAATCTACAAGAGAATTTTCACATTGATCGTTTCTAGAATGAAGAATAGCTGTCTCACCATTTTTCATCCCACAGTGGTTTGTGTGTGGGCATTAGACGAATATTTTAAGCGAGCTAGATGGACCGTAAAAAAAGAAAATTCGAGACACAATCACCGCATTCCATCTGTAACCTGTGCTAACTGACAATTCGGTCCGCATCAACCCGCTTTTTCCTGTGGCGATATCTTTTTTTCGTGCAGGTATATATTCCCAAGACACGTTTCAAATTGCAAGGACGGTTGCATGGAGCAGGTCAGTTGTAGACAGTTTTCCATGCAAGTCACGTCGCAACCTTTGCCTAGTTGAAGTAAATTAATCTGGAAAGAGAACGAAAAAGAAGAAGAAAATTGTTTTATATCTCAGATTTTCTGTTACAATTGAACGAAAATAAAATGTCCATCATCAAAAATTTAACTATTGTCCTGATAATTTCATCAATGGGCTTACAATGCGTTAATCCACAAACATGGGACCTGACAGACATTGAAAACATGGATGATTTATTCGCATCTTGGCTGACGTACGGTAGACAAATCTACTATCAGTATCAACTCGAGGGTGATGCAATGTTTTGTGTTATCAACGGTATATGGAAGATAATTCGTGATCATATAATAGAACAATCTCGGATGAATTCAGAAACATCAACGCATAAAGTTGTTCCAGGATCTAACAGCGATTCAATCAAAAAATACGACATTACTACTGAAGAACCACGTCTGAAGCGAAGTGCAAGCGATTCGAAATCGAATAAAAAAAAAAAACTACCTCCGCATGTAGTAGCTTCGTTACTTGGCTTCAGGAGCGAAGAATTCTCTCAGAAGTACGGTGGTACATTATTACGTGTGAAAAAAAGCGTGGATAAAACGTCCACTGATGATGTGAAAATGGGTGATTTGGAAAGGGCCATCTTAAAATCGCTGGCAAAAAGCAATCCAATAATTAACGTGTTGCTTCATTTTCTCGGTAATATCATTTATCTAATTCACAGCATTTGGGCATTTATGAAATCTTCAGTGGTTTTAACTTGTGTTTCCGACTATACATATGCTCGAAGTTCTGAGTTCATGTACCTCGATGTTTAAAAACTACAAATAAAAATAATAATTGGCCGCTGTAATTAATTGCATTTTGAGTTTGTGTGAATGAAGAAAATAAAGGAAAAGAATTTGAAATATCAAACAAAATAGATTGAACGACGTGGAAGAATAAGAATAAATGTAAGAAGACTTACGAAACTCGGCAAACAAATATCGAGAGCAATCGTCTCAAGTGAGGGCCGAGACATAAAGCGGATCAATTTTTCAAGCTACCTGTTGCGTGTGCAAAATCGACAGGGATCAACTGAAAGTATATGGCAATAGATCGTTGATAAATTCGCGATCATATTGGAACTGAACGATAAATACATATATTATATAAAGCTCATCGTCATTTTGTGAATGTGTGCTGTATGGATTCAAGAAAAAACAAGACTAGATGAAAGATCAAACCAGAAACCGAAATTAAACAGAGTTCTTTGGTGAACGTTAAATGATGTTTACGTAGCGTCATGAATCATCCATGTTGAAGGGAGATTTTACTCTCAGCAATGTTGACACAAGTTTTGGTAAAAAGTGAGTCCTGGTGATCACTGAGTGTATGAAAAAGCGTCTTTATTCTCGTACCCTATTCAGTCGAGAAATAGTCCGAGGGAGCCGCTGAAAGCTTAAGGTATTCATCTCCAGAGACTTCATTGCGTGGCGCATCTTCATCGACAAGAAACAAGAGTCTATTCATTCTGCACCATGTCCAATTAAAAACTCTATAGAACAGTGTAAACTCTTTGGGTATAAGATGAAAACAATATACACATGTGCACATAAATGTGCGCATGGAGAGCGAACGATATATTCGTGAATATTTAAATAGCCAATTGCACAGGGTAAACGAAAACTCCTTTTTCCCTTTTTCTATCTATTCATCCATTTTTTTCTGCTTGTGCTCATAAAGTAGACACTATTTTACGTGTATAGTCGCCTCTCTAGTAGTTCTCTTTCATTCGCAGAGACTTTGCTCAAACTCATGGAGCGCTCTTGTAAACTTTTCCCATTTTCATTCGCGAACCCTCATCGTCCGCTCTCCTTATTTGCATCCCTAAGAAATAGAATAAGACAGAATGAGAGACTACTATCTTTATCATAACCGCAAATCTCTCAAAGCCCTAACTTTTCCCCAGCGATCACCTTAATAACTCATTTTACCACTATAGCATATTTCACTCATGACAATTGAAGATGTTGAAAACACAAACTCTTAACCAGCTATGAAAATCATCTCATTACCTTAATAAGTTCATTGTGAAATTGTCTGGTGTAGAGATAATATCCCGGAACTTTTGCTTTATAATTATGTATAACTTGCCATATTAATTAAATAAATGGATATATGTGCATTTATGAAAATACTTCTTTTTTTATTTGTATATTGATCAACACAAGAAAAAAAAAAACAATATGCCTTTGCAGCCATTCAACGATCGATCGTTCGTATTATTAATTATTCAGACGTACCTTAGCTTTATGATTAAGATAATTATTATTGCAATGGTTATGGTAGTACCAGTATAGGGGGGAACCACCTGTTGTACTTGACTCTTGAGAGTAGTAGACAACTGCCACTTGCCTCGTGTCAATACTATTGGCCAAGTCACTGCTCTAACTCCTATAATAAAGAAATTTTCTTTGTCCAATAAAAACTCGAAGCGTCACGGACCATGTCATACATGTGTATATTATTCGCAATTGTAATTTTTGGTAGTTAAATGAGAGTATGAAAATTATCGGTCGGTTGTATTTTTTGCGTTGAGCCAAGAGGGCTCAATAACGGAGAGGCCACGTAGATAACATTTTCCTGTAGCGACAACTTCGGTAAACAGTACAAGGGGCGGTTTTAAAGCGTGAAGTGTCGATGAGGGGTGGATGGCTACGGGGTGTCTCGCACTCAACTGGAAAGAAAAATTCATTTGCAATTATTATCGTATAAGTATCAAAAAATATTCTGTAAAATGAAGAAGTGAAATATTCTTAAGTTAATTACAGTTATATAGTTGTGATCTCGTTGCAGTTCAGCTAAATTATCGGAAAGACCATCGAGTAATGCTTTTCGTAGCAATTCAGTATTTGCGCCGCAGCTGGATTTTTCTAAATTTGCACGTTGCGCAAGTTTTGCCAATTGAGCACGCACATCCGACGCATACTCGAGATTTCGGTGATGAAGATAATTGTCGTGACACCACACTTTCTTATGTTTTGCATTTGTATATCCTCGATATACATTGAGTAACGTTACGTGATCACCTTCGGTAGAAGCAAACCTATAGATGAACAAAATATATACGTTTCAATAACAAAAGGGAATTTTTTTTATAATGCAATGAATGAATTTTTGTTCATCAATGGAATATACTCGCCTCAATTTTGCTGCGTACGCCTGTTCGCGTTTTGCAGGGGGTTCTGTAAAAACCGATTCCCCGGAGAGTAAAGCAATTACTGTGAGTGCCTCCTCGAGACATCGATGTTCCACTGAAGCAAGAAGAGCTTTGGTAAATGGCGGATCTAGCGGGAATAGTGACATAGTTCTTCCCAATGTCGTTAATTGTGGAGGTGAACCTTTCAATGTGAAGAAAAAAATGTTAAGATTAGAAAAAGTTGAGTTAATCAATTGTTGACGAATTTATAATTAAATTTACCTTTGACTGCGCCAAATTTTTCTAAACACGCGACCGCAACATCAACAGATTCTTTTGGTGGCTTATCCATGAAATCAAATGTCGTAATATCAACTCCGATTGCCAAAAGCTGCAAAGCAACACCAGCCAATGAGCAACGCTGTATTTCCGGAATTGGCATCTCTTTCATCTGTTCAAACTCGTCCTTTGTGTAAGTCCGATAGCATTTTCCCGGGCATTCGCGCCCAGCTCTTCCTGTACGTTGCCATGCCTGCGCTTTTGCAACTTTTTCTACCTTTAAAACATTTAACCCTGTTGTTGGATGATACGTTCGCGCTTTCACAACTCCCGTATCAATAATGTGTCGAATTCCTTGACGAGAATGAATTTATCAATTAATTAAACGTATTGAGTCTCCTATAAACGATATCCCAGGTGAATTTCTCATTTACCTCCTATTGTCACTGAGGTTTCCGCGACATTTGTGGACAAAACTAACTTCCGCATTCCAGGTGGTGAGCTCTTGAATGCTTCCAATTGTTGATGAGTCGGTAATGCCGAGTAGAGCGGAAATACTTTAAGATTTGGAACGCCCTTGCCGTCTAATTGCTTCGCAACTTGTCGAGCTGCGACGGCAGCAGCTTCAATCTCCTCTTGACCAGTGAGGAAGACAAGAATGTCTTCACTGAAAAAAAAATCCAGAGAATTTCAATACTTCAATTGGAGATGAACAATCAATCATTTATAATGATGATTCTCACTTTGGCGGTGCTTCGCGATGGATCTGAAATGCTGTGGCTAGTGCGGAAAAGGCATAATCGTCTTGTGATTTGATTGAATGATATATTTTCACAGGATGCTGACGTCCTTCAAGATATACTACCGGTGCTTGAAAATATTTTGCAAATTTATCGACATCCATTGTGGCGGACATAATCAATAGCTTCAATGGCGAAAGATTCTTAAGCTTCCGTAATTTCTGTGCTCGCCTGGCAACTCCAAGGAGCACATCTGTTTGAACTGATCTCTCATGCGCTTCATCAAGTATCACAACTGAATAATCAGCGAGATTCTCATCGGTCATTGCTTCGCGTACCATCATACCATCTGTGAGGAACTTAATACGAGTTTGTGGACTCGTTATGTCCTCAAATCGTACACAATAACCAACCAGTTTGCCTGGTTGTACTCCTTGCTCTTGGGCCACTCGACGTGCAACGCTGACCGCGGCTACACGACGTGGTTGAGTGATTCCGATACAACTTGAATGTCCAACAATTTCGCTGGTTAAGAGAATTTGTGGTATTTGTGTGGTTTTTCCACTCCCAGTTTCGCCAATTATAATTAAACTATCGTGTTTACGTATTTCTTCCAGCAATCTGAAATAAAATGGCATTCGAATAACCGTTCCTCGAAATATCCATCAAACGCAGCGATAAAAGTTTTATAAATTTGAATCTAATCGTGCATTCTCACGCCATCTTGTGAGATAAAAAAATCATGTCGATAAAACAGACGCGCGGCCATTTTGACGGCGTAACTTTGATATAACAAATTCAATAAATTGTAAATATTTTTGCCATTGACGTTTGATTTAATTTTATAATCAAGGAAACAAGAAGACTTTTGAAATACCTTTTACGTAATCTGTAAACTGGCAATGACTTCCGTTGTTGTTGGATGCTATGATGTGATTTTTCGGGTATTTCACCGATACTTTGGTTAACCTCGCGCTCATGCTTTTTATTATTAGTTGGCAATTCACCGAATATCACAGTTGTTGGTCTTGAAATACGTGAAATATTTGAGTTGCCAATCACATTGTACTTAGAATCAGCATTATCATGAACACCCATTTTTCTTAGAAGCAAAAGAATCAATGCAGATACTTTTTGCCACTTCCCGTAGCAACACACGTGTTCAAACAACTATGAATCACAACTCTGCACAGCTGTTGCATGCATTGATACATAACCTCAACACAAGTATGAAACATACACATAGAGCTCAGTGAATTCATGTATATATATATATACATTAGCGAGATTCAAAATTCAATTTTTTTGCACGTGCGACCCATATTTCATACAGATAACTCAAGCACATTATCATATCGACAAATAAATTAATGTTGTACCCGACTTTCATTATTGTTCAATAAATGTTATTATACTCATTTTTCATATTGTATAATTATTTAATTATAGGAATGATTATGCTTTTTCAATGATTTGTACCACTCGTATACATTTGTATATGAACACACTGGAGGACCCGAAAAAGAAGTAGAGAAAATTAAAATTATCATAATGCACAACTCAATAACAAGAGAAATAATATAAATTGTCGATTATATATAAGATCTATATAAAATTATTATGCATGCTGTTATTTCAAGTTATATTATAGATGCAGTGTCTCTATCTTTGTATATATGTATATATATTATTCCTCAATAATAAATGGTATTAAACGTATCACAGATTTATACTGTGCAACAGGAAGACACAGTGAGCAATGTCAATTCCAACCGGACATATTAACTTTTTTATGTACAAACTGGTTAATTATCTTACTCAAAGTACACAGTCATTGCAGCGCACGATATGTCGTTACTTTTGCTTGACTTGGTAGCTGAAAAATATTTGTTAGATTTAGTGAATATAAATGTACTAAATATGGTCTTGTCATTGACGGTTAATGGGTGTTTACAATTGGACCAATGCGGGAGAAATAACGATTTCTTATACTAATGTCGGATTGAGGTTGCAGTAAATCATCCGCAGAGAGATCTGATGTCGAGCCTGCTGATAATAATGTTTCTCTTTCTAATGAATCCATATTCGAACATTTCGCGTCATGGAGTTCTCGTTGTCCTGGTGTCATATTTAGGTAACCGCCTGTGTGTGAATAATCCGATATCCAAATCACTGCGCTTGTTATTAATGAAACTAAAAACATTGACGATTATTGATTCAATTATTGTTAGATACTTTGGTTCATAAAAATGATCAATACGTGACATTCAGGAGAATCTACTTACTCCATAACCAACCGAGAAAGAACATCTCCAACATGAAATATCCACCTTTGTCGACAATTTTCCCGGATATTATCGAAACGACAGCTAGTCCAAGATTTTGCACCGCTTGAGCACTAAAAAAATGTTTATATAGAAATTTAGTATTAAGGTAAGACACCTTCCTCATATTGTTTCATCTTTTTTCATGAAGATGAACTCACATTCCATATGCAGTTCCCAATTGATATTCAGGAATGACAAGAGCAATCAATGGCCACAGACTGCCGGCGAGCATCGAGTAGGACAAACCCATAATTGTCATGCACGTATAGGGATCGACAAATGTGAATGCTAATAGACCGTGTGCTATAGTCGTCCCAACAATGCTGATGAATACCCATAGTACATTCTTTCCAGTTCTATCAACAACATATCCGAAGAATGGAGATGCAGCAGCTGAAATCGAATACAGCAACGAATTTGCTGTATTAGCTGCATCAGGAGCGAATTGATATTTCCGTTCAAAATAAACCCTGTTAAAAGAAAAATACAATAATTAATTTATTGCATGAAGATGAGTACTATTATTTTTTCGACTCACTTTCCCAATGCGATGAACGGAAATATTGCGACGTAATAAGTGAAACATATTACTGCAATCAACCAAAATACTCCACGGAAATCTTTCATGTCTGTTAATCGAACTACTTCTGGCTCTTCATTGTGACCTCGTCTCAATAATTTTTCTGTGCGCTTGTCCATGAATCCCAACGCAGATGCACAAATCATCGAGAATACGCACGTAAGTGCTGCCAAAAATAAAACAATACCAATACACTCTGGGCCTGAATGTTCTTTCGCAACGAATTGATATATCGGTTCCATCACTAAGAAATTAACGGTGGAGCCTATTCGTGCAAAACTCAATTGTAGGCCAAAAACCATATTCAATTCTTTCCCTTTGAACCAGAGAACAGCGTAGCTATTTTGTGCAACTGCTAAAGATTCTGCACCAATGCTGCAATTAAGTTTACATTCCATGTCAATGAAAACAATTTCATCATTATGTTATAGCTTCCGGTGATCATTTCCTCATCAAGAATATCTACGTACAAGAATTATCTATGAATAATAAAATTAAACAAACAAAAATCTATCGACAAAAAATCATGTCATCGTATTATTGATAAGTGAATACCAGTTGAGGAAATGAACACTTCAATGATAATTTGATAATAATGCATAGTCCAGTATATTCACCCAAAAATCAGTCTACCAAGCATCATCATCCAAAATGTATTAACCATTGCACCAGTAGCAAAAACAATTTGTCCAGCCATTGCCAATGCCATATAAATAATTGTCCCAAGTCGAATTCCAAATACACTATCCAATAAAAACCCACCGATGAAACATAGAATGACATTGGGCCAAGAATAAATCGAGTAAAGAAGTACGAAATTACTCGTTGTTATTCCCAAGTCATCCCTAAAATTGTCTTGTAGTGCCCCAGGATTATCGTAACAAAAGTATGAGCCTACAAACCAAAATTTCAAGGATTTAATATGGACAAACACATTAATTTAGGATAAAAATGTAAAGTACTAACCAAATCCAAGGAAACACATCAGTGCCAATCCAAGGAATCTCCAAGGACGACCTTTGGGATTACAACAGCCTTGATATTCCATATCATCACTATTTGATGAGGTCCCTAATGTTGTGTCCGGTGTTTCTATAATACCGCCCTCCATAACGCCCCTCAAATTATCTTACTATCTACTTTGTTACTTTTACCTAACAATAAATAAATACTATTCAATCTACTATTTTTCTATATAATATTCCCATAATCGACGTACAAATTTAACATATTGAATACGTAAAGACACGAAACAATTTTACAGACGACGTAAAATTTCGTTTATCTAGCATTGGCTCTCGTCAATAAAACAATAATCAAACTTAACAACAGACACAATGAAACTGGTGATTTGTAATTTACATAGAGCGTATATATCCTACTAATTTTCTAGAGCAATGTGATAGATACGCGTCAGCAGCATCAAATCATGACACTCGCCCTGATCTCATACTTTGTCCAATATGATGTATAACAATAATAAACAAAAGTATACAGACATACATATATATATGTATGCATGATTATATATCTACAAATATGGTGATAGTGGCGAATGATTCACGACAGTTACTCAGCGATGAATGATAAAAAAATCTCTACTCCTCAACAATGAATATTTCTTGATTGTTACTGTGAATCGGCAATGTAGAACTCGTTCGAGTTTTTACCTTGTGGAGGTTCGCGACATTTTTCTGCGCAGGCGCAACAGTTTTTGCTACTTTTTTTATCACCGATCAGTTCACTTATTTTATGTACATATATACAAGCGTAATCAACATTAAAGGGTTGAGACGAATGAATTGAAGAATATAGAGCGTTAAATTGGTTGTCGTATTGTATTGCATCCGTCTCAATTGAGGTTATATGTTGTGGGATGGTATTTGTATTCGTCCTGTGTACATTGTTGCATTCGTCATTTTTTTAATAAAAAGTGGGAACATCTAAATAAAAAACATGATAGGTATATTTTATGACATGATTGTGAATGTCCGCAGAATAATCTGTGGATATTAATTCCTTTTATATTCTAAATGATTTATGGTATTAAGATATTATGGATAAATGAGTTGTATTTGTTTTCTTTTTTGCAGTGGATGTTTAATTTAATATCAGAATTGTGTGAGCACAATAACCCGAGCATTTTCGGATGCCATGTCTGAGAAGTCACGTAGAATTATCACTAGATTTCATTCCAGTCATGGAGAAAACATCATTCTATGTGATGATAACACAGTGGCATATCGTAAAGCAAGTTTTTCCAACGCTCTGGCATTCAGTGAAAAACCCTTACAACCTGGTGAAATATTCCTCCTGGAGATTGAGAAGCACGAGAGAGGATGGAGTGGTCATATGAGATTGGGTTTAACGCAGCTTGATCCAACTACTGCTGATAAAAATGGGTTGCCCCAGTATGCCCTGCCTAATTTGGTACAGATGGGCTCAAGTTGGGTATTTGCAATAACCAAGAGTCACACTGTTTGGCTCAATTGTGAAGGTACAGGAGAATAATCTGAATAGTAAATGGAATGTAATGACTAGACTCGTGTTCGTTAAGGATAGAGATAAAAATATATGTATTCATTGAAGGTGAGAGAGTTCCACACAGGGAGAAAAAATTAATCACAGACGGGTTTTCTGTACACACGCCACGAGGAACGATTCCATACGGAGCTCTGAGGCCCAATACTGATGGTTCATCACAAAATATACTGCCAACAGAAACTGGGAGTCGTATTGGTGTCATGTATGTGCCACAAGCTGGTACAAATTTGGCTGAGATGCATTTTATTATTAACGGAGAAGATCAAGGCGTATGTGGAAAAAATATTCCATATAAAGACGGTCCAATTCATGCTGTTGTTGATGTATATGGGGCTACGAAACAAGTTAGAATTGTTCAACTCTATGGTGGTAAATAATTACATTTATTTGATTTTGTACTTTTGCAAACACAGTTTTTTAATCTAATTTATTATGTTTGTTATCTTTTGCGACAGTTTCCACATTACAGAGTGCATGTCGGGACGCAATTCTACAGTACATAAAACGGAATGCTGTTAACTCGTTGCCATTGCCACAAATGTTGAAGGAATTTTTACTCTATCAATCTCAATGATGGGTGTCGGAGACAAATAGAAACAAAAAACGATGAAAACCAATGATGGTCCAGTGATATAATCCTTCCTACTATGATAAATTCAGGCAGGTCCTTTTTGTCATTTACCTTTTCTCCTCTAATGAAGGATTGTCTTATTAAAATTATCAAGTTATCGTGGTGATACATATTTACTGTATACACATGATCAAAAGTATATTCCTGACGATTTAGAATTAATCTCTTTGTAAATTGTATATTGTAAATTGCATAATACTTTTTTTTGCGTTTCTTAACGCCGGTGAATCTCGCATAGACTATTACAACTGAGTATTTCAAAAGTACGTATGTTCTATACGTAAAAAAATCATGCATTTTTCTGAATAAAAACTCTTTTTTTATATGGTACAACTTTAAAAAAATTGAGTTTATCAGATAATTTTCCTGCTGTTTCACATTGATGGCATATGCAGATATTTCGCGAACATGATAACATAAATTACTGATAAACTAGTGAATGACATCCATCCTAAAATGATTGCTACATCGATCCAGCTGTATTTTTTTTGCGTTGAACTACTCATCAGATCAGTGTTGCAATCCGCATCATCTCCCAGCCGCGAAGAAACATTCGGTTCAAGAATACTCAATGAGAGGATACGTCCTAATTTACTCATCATGATCTTTGACACGACAAATGAAATCCAGAGAGGTAATGAATCCTTCCCATCAGCGACATGTCGTAGAAAGCCAGTTAGGATGAGCGAAAAAACTGCGAGTATTATTGAATCGTGATAGAACATTACTGAAAAATTGAGAAAAATTATATCATGAAGTTTTCTCTTTTTAAATTATTTTGTTCATAACTATTCGATAATCATCTCACAGATATTGGGAACAGTGTGACTCTGTGGTACAGCATAATGAAGACTTCCAATACACAGAAAGTGACAGAACAAGTTTGTACATGCTATTAGGAGGCGTTGGTTTGATTTTGGATCCATCCACAACGTGGTCAATGTCATTGCAGCCAAAACTGGTAACAACCAAGAAAATAATTTAATTACATATTTCAAACTGGAACAAGAATAACGTGAAATTCATACTGAAAGTCAGAGTCCCAAAAATATCCCACAGTCGACTTCCTCTACGTTCCAATATAAAAGTTGCCGTAACTGTTGGAAATTCTTCAGATGGCCAGTACCTCGATTTCTTGTCAACAAATGAGGTACTGACTGAAACAAGAGCCCATTCAACATTAACATAAGTATTGTCGGTTATAACGTTGAATGTTCCAATGTCAAATGTGATTTCATTATGACGATATGTCCACGAAGAAAATTCAACGCGACAATTTGGTCTTTCGAATGGCCAATAAGTATAATCGACATCACATTTAGTTGAGAGCATAATTGCTGGAACACACAGAACGTAACCCGTTTGATAGAGTATGCAGTGATTATTAGAGATATCTGCTCGACTTTGGTCAGCCCTCGCTCTGTAATATTGCACAGGTTGGTTAATCGAATGAATTTATCACTGATATTCTTTTCTCACAGAATAATCCGAAAAACTCACGCATTCTCGATGTAAATATCAGGTGACCACATATTGCGGATCGGAATCACCAGTTCATTGATTCCCCCAAATTCTTTTTGGTTCCATTTCAAATATTCGTCCATCCAGACCTACAAAATGATGGAATACTTTTTGAATCAATAGGATAAAGTGAAACGATGATTTATCATGACTTATACTTACGAGTTGATACCAAGTGTGTAAGTGCATAGTTTGCGATGATACGTCCTATGATGAACAATTATATGATATGTTAAGAAGAAATTTCTCATGCGAGGAAAATCAATTATACTTACATATTTAACTATCTTCGGATATAATTTTATAGTAACACTCGTTGCGTTCCTTGGATGAGTTACAGGTCGTTCACTTGGGTCATAATCACAGAATAAATGACGATATACTCGTAGACTTGGTGACTTGTCCTCGATAGAGTTGCAATTTTTCGCATGGACATTGATGAATGCACTCGTCGTTATAAAGAAAAGAATATAGAGAATGGGACTCATACTTAGATTGGTGTTGTGAAAGAGACTAACTGATGAGTTGAGCAGAGTGATGTAAGAACGAATATTTTTATGTGACGCCCTGTGAAATTTGAGTGATCAGATAATACAAGATGTACGCCCACCTTCCTTGATATTTCCCAAATTGATGGAGGTTTGGTTTTTCTCAACATAACTTACACACATGGCTCACATGAAAAAAATTGAATAGACTCATTTTCAGAATAAATACTTTTTTACTATAAATGATAATATCTCTGAACATTTATGGAAGTAATTCTACTTCTGGCAATTGAAATTACAAATCGAATCGATTATTCCGTCAAATTTGGAAAACGGAAAAAAACTGCAAACATGATGATGTATGTCAGAAGAATACTTATGAATGATATCCATCCTAAAATAATTGTAACATAAGCCCAAGTAGATTTTCTTGAAGTCTGGCTATTGACTAGATCGCTGTTATCATCAGCATTGTCTTCCAAGGATGCAGAAGCTTTGGGATCGAGAATACTCAATAATAAAATTTGTCCAATATTACTTGACAATATGGTTGATACTAAAGACGAAATCCATGGCGGTGGTGAATCTTCTGTTTCAACAATTTTCCGGAACAAGCCAGTTAGTATTAGCGCCACTACTGCGAGTATTATTGAATTGTGATAGAACATCACTGAAAAAGAAAGAATAATTCATGTAGGAATGTCTAGCCAATTCTCTGATTAATTAATGTGATTAGTTGTTGACTCACAAATATTTGGGATAGCTTCGCTTTCTGGCAGCATCCAGTGAAGATGCTTAATACAAAAAAAGTGACAGAAGAAATTTACACATCCAAGCATCAGACGTTCATGTGATGTAGGATCAAGCCATAAAGTGCTCAATGTCATCGCTGCCAATACTTATTTGAAATGGAAAATTATAAATGTCATCATTTTTCTTGGAGGATAAAATGAGTATGATAGAAATATATTTAATAAATATTAATTCATACTTGCTGTCGGGGTGCCGTATACACGCCACAATTGACTCGCAGCGCGCTGAAGAACAAAATGTGCAGCAACGGTGGGAAAATCGTCATACATTGAATATTTCGATGATTTATTCATGTGCTCTATTTCAACTGTAATGACATTCCATTCTCCACTTTTTTGATAATGGCCCAGATAAACATCAAAATTATCATGGAAAGCAATGTCTTTACTGCTGTATGACCATGATGAAACTTCAATGCTACACCTTTGTCTATCGAATGGCCAATATGTGTAGTCAGCATCACATTGAGTTTCGAGAAGCACTGATGGAATGCAGGCAACTATTCCGTTATCCGAAAGCATACAGTTGGTTATGGGTATTCCCATTTGAACTGAATCTGCACTTGCGCTGGATATTTAAATTTCGAGAACATCCAATGCAACTAATTTTTGGTACTTAATTTTGTGCAAACGGAAAAATACTCACGCATTTAAAAGGGCAAAATCTGGTGTCCAAATATGATGACTTTGCACTCGAAGCGTTCCGATTTCACTATATTCAGATGATTTCCAGTGCAGATGATCATCATTCCATGTCTATCAAGTATTTTATTGATCGAATTTATAATCAGATGAAAAAAAAATAATTACTCTGTATATTATTAATGTTACTCACGGTATACATCCAAGAGTGCACACGTAAAGTTTGAGAGTAATCTTCCTGCGCGATAACAAATTCATGAATGCATTAAAATTTCTCCTTCCGAGTACGACAATTTCATTTTCCGAACATGTTAATCAACCATGTTTACTTACAAACTCGATTATCTTCGGAATTATCGTGAGACCAACAGCTGTCGCGTTATTTGGATCCCTTGTAGGTCTCTCACTCGAGTCATAATCGCAAAACAAATATCGGAAAAGTTTCAAACTCGGTGATTTATCTTCCATAATGTTGCATTCATCTGCATTGACATTAACTAAAACTCCCGCTGTCATGAACAAAAAAATATGTGGGATGAGCATCATGATCCGATGGATTTGCTGGCAAAAGATTCACTAACTGAACTATGCGAAAAGTGTCATGGAATTGACATTTCTGTTAAACGCCCCATGAAAGCTGAGACTGTTGATAAATCATGTACCACACGCCCACTCGCGTCATGTCCGCCTGTTTCGTTTTAAACACACCTTTTTATTAATGCAATCAAATTAGAATTCATGAATAATCTCTTGCATAGTTGTGAGCGATGATAAACGATATGAGAGCGATTCGAAAACGCATCTTATCAATTTTCAATATCATTCTCCCGAGAGCTTTGATTGTAATTGAAGACTCATAAAATTGTGTCAAGGATATAATTCAATGGTTCAAATGACTGGAAGTAAAAATAGATACAAAATCAAGTTTTTCGTCAAATAAATATATTCTCATAGTTATGCTGATGTGTGACAATTGTTAGTTACAGTAATTTTGTTATACTGATCCTTATGAAATAGAATTAAAAGATATATTTTTCAACCGGCGATGGAGGTGTTTTCGGTAATAAGACAGCGAGTAAAATAATATATGTGAAAAGTACGCCAACAAATGCCAGCCATTCCATGACAATAGCACATTCTCGCCAGACTTGATCTTTTTTCGCTGCCAATTGTTCGACATTCTCAGCTTCATCGAGTATACCAGTCTGTGTTTTACGTTCCAAAGCATGAATACCTAAATATTGACTGGCAGGACAATTGAGAATGAGGGATGTCATTGATGCGATCCATCGTGGTGCCGGAACAGTTATTGCATCAATTTTTCGTACGAAACTCGTGAATATCAGGGTGAATGCAGCAAGGCAAATGGAAGTTTCATAGAATATCACTAAAAAATTAGGATAAAATGTAAATCGAATATATGAATATCAGATGAATTATAAAATTCCAATTGTTCTCAACGATATTTACATATTTTCGGAGAACTAATTGCACCATTTGACGGCAGATACCAATGTAAATCAAAAATACAGAGCATGTGACAAACGAAATTGCAACATGATACAGCCATTCGTTCTATTGATCTAGAATCAAGCCACAAAACAGCCAACGTGAGAATTGAAAGCACGATCGCTGGTGATATATAGACCACACTATTTCCTGCAGGACGTCTCTGAAGACCAACTCCTAAAAATACCATCGCATTCATATCATTTTGATACAGCTCCGTGGATTTTGTAAAATTTCCAATTTCCACTTCCCACTCATGACTTTGAATAAATTCATGCATCATCACCTGCAAAAACAAATGTTATTTTTTGTAGCTTATACATAATAGCATCGATATTTAACAATGATATTGTGGGAGGTAAAAATGAATTCAAGTACCCCTTCAGACCCAAAATGAAACTCCATTTCATTACTGAAATGCATCCAGGACCCAAAGTGTAAAGTACAATTATGCGTATCGTACGGCCAGTTTGCGTAATCCGCAGGACAATGGCTTGTGTACACGCGAGCAGCAGCACATTGGATTGTACCATTGTGAAGGAGAATACATGTTGCTGATCCTATCCCAGTTTGATCGAAACTTAAATCGCCACTGAAAATAGAATTGAAATACGGCAGGATATTATCATCATGATAACTCTATCGCATGTCAGAAATTTTATTGGTGAAGATTGTATGGCTCCTTACGAATTAAAAATTGCGAAATCTGGTACCCAAACTTCTTCACTTTTAACATGGTACTCCTCAAGATGTTCAAAGTCATCGGGATTCCAATGAAGAAAAGAATCGTCCCATGTCTGGAATATCATAAGATTGTTTGAGAATTGAGAATTTATTCATGAATACAATTACAAAATTCATAAAATACTCACGAGTATTAACCATGTATGGAAGTTGAGGCTGTTGGAACGTTCGTTCTGAAATAAGAAGTCCAATTATTAGTTATTATGTAAAGAAGATATTTGATATTATGGAAATTAGCAGAAATAATTAATCAATTCATTCAATTGCTTTCTAATGCACTGTAAGAGTTTATTCTATACAGTGAGATAATTAGCAGGGAACGCAATTGTGAATGGATTATATAGTACCATTGAAAAATGTATTGAATAATTATTAACAATTATTAATATAAAATCAAATAACACTCACAAACTCAACAAATTTCGGCATGAAATTTACATAAACACTCAATGGACTCTGAGATTTAGTTACCGGTCGAATACTTGGATCATAATCACAAAAAAGGTGTCTCTTTAATCGCAATGTCACCGATTTACTCTCAACATCATTGCAACTTGATTCTAACTCTGAATTACATTGCAACCTCTGAAGGTTAATCAACAACAAAATAGCTAATATCTTGAGCATGATTCACACTGAACGTCCTACTTGCGACTGATGAACGAAACAAGCTTTTACGTTTGACTGAATTCTACACCTCCATTAAACGCCCCATGAAATATGATCTACAGTTAACATATATTCCCACAATGAGTTTCATTTTAATCTTGTTTGTGATTGAATCGATGTGATAATATATATATGAATGTGACGAAGGAAAAAAGGCAGCACGACACGATCATTTATCGATATGCTATTATTTCTATTTACAATCTACTCTATTTTGCATCCATTCCAGTTTGCGGTAAATAAATGAAATATTCATTCAAATTTTTGAGCTTGATTCAATAGTATTGCTATTGAAATCTAGACCATCCATTGTATATCTTTTATCCTGATATTCATTTCCCTCTCCGCTGTTTGAAGTCATCGAGAACAACTTTAGCCATATTGCTTTTTTCAATCTTCGCATATTAATATATTTCGGATGATGATTAAATGAGATTCCTAATTTTGCGGTGAGTTTAGGCATCTCTACAAGATTTTCACCTGTGAATGATAATTCAGTACGTTGCATTGACGTATTCCCAACAAACATATGCTCCGATTTAGTGCCAAATGTTCGGTCAGTGGCATTTAGTTGCATATTTTCATCATCATCATTGCGATCGGCCTTATATGGAACGTTCATGTTCATCATCGTTGTCAACGATGTTTGCAATCAAAAGAGAATGATTATTCAATGCAGCTTCAAATGTCGAACGTCGACGAAGCAACAATGAAGTCCATGAAATCTTCGAAAACGCATCTGATTCATCATGAGCGGCATTCAATGTGTTGACACTATAATAAAGCGATTGAAATTAATTCTATGTTAGGCTCATGCTTTTGTTTATCTCAGCCTACCGCCACGACATTATACATATATATTTCATCGTTGGTTTCAAGACTATTATTGATAAACTTACATTTTGATCATAAATATTCAACATCAATCGATAACCTCAATCGATTATTTCAGTGTTTAATTCATTTATCTACTCTTGCGGATTCCTATAATGTTTACAAACAAAGTTTCGTGCCTCAATCCACCTAAAATTATGGCATACGTTAGAGATAATTCAAATTGAGCCAAATATATCGTCGAATACTTAATTGTTCAACTTTGTGACAACAGAGCGCAGCACAACGGCCATTTTCCATGTTGCGCGCGTAATATCTATTGTTGAGAAAATCAAGATGGCCTCGATTTATTTCTTTTAAAAAATAGCCAATGTTGTGTAGTCAAGCGCCACACAAGATTGTATCTATTCGTGCGGACATGGAATATCTCATGTTGGGTATCGGGACCGTCGTAAACTCATTTACGTCCCACCGAAAAATCATTTGATTCGCATATAAATTCATACACACTATTTCGGTCGTGCGTGGGTGAATGAGGTTCCACACACCACCCCAATAACATCATTCTTTACTATTTTCGAACGTTGTACTTTCGCGTTCCATCAGCCGTCGTGTCCAACATCGTCCACGACGATATTTTAGATAAATCATAAATTGAGGTTAGTTTTTATGGTATTGGAACGAAAATTAATAAAAGTAATCATCAAACATTTCTTTCCTACTCATAATCATCGTATTATTAAGCTCATTTTCATATTATCTATAAAAAACATAATAAATAACAAAAAAAAATTGACAAAGCTTGTATACAGACCGCCATATTGTGGCGGGCAATTTGAATTTAAAAACCACAACCAAACATCTAAGAGAATGATGATTAACAATGATGGAAGCAACTAATTGGACAATAAATTAATTAATACGATAACAATGGACTGGAAATAATATTTGAAAAGTGGATGAATTGAAAAATTTAACAACAAAAAACAGTATATAGCAAATACATACAACGAATGCATGAGTTGAGTGAAAAGGGAAAAGAGGGGTGTGTTCACGCAACGGTGGCTCAACGCAGCTGAATCGCGAGAGAGAGAAAGAGAGGTTGAGAGAAGGGGGACTGGTGTGCGCCGGCGAGCAAATCGTGTATCAGACTGATCAGACTCGTGGCTGCTCGTGGCAGAGGGGTCAGTGCGAGGGAAAGAACGACACGAACCGTTTTTCTGGGCTTGGCGGGTACGTTTCAAGTTTTCGGTAGTCTCGCTATCCTCGTTCTTGCCAATCGAAAATTCACCTATCCCCCTTTCAAACACACGCACACATACATACACACATCTACTGCATACTCATTCTAGATCATTTCCCACGAATTCAGTGCTCTACCCTTGCACCAAAAACTTCACTACTCGCCCCCTCACCTCTTGTTCAGTCTCCCTCGCGCCCTATTATTCCATTGTCCAGCTTGTACAGAGCAATATCAGACGCCGTACGTATTCACGGTGTATTCAGTGTATTTCGGAGTTTATTTTATTCTTGTACTTTGCTTACAACAGCGTATGAATCAGCTGCATATTATTATACAATTTCTATTAAAAGAAACATAAAAAAAAATAAACGTGAACTACATATTTATTATTATTCGAATTGTTTGTTGAATAACTAAGTCGACTGTATATAAATATTCATTTGCGTATTTCGTTATAGAAGTTCGAATGCATAATAATTGAAAGTATTGAGTGTCATACGAAGTTTTGGTTCTGATCTAAAGGAACAAGGCTGAATTACACGCGGAAGGATGAACGACATGGAAGCGTACGGTGATGGATATATGGAGCCAGAGGAGGAATGGGAACGAGAAGGACTACTTGATCCTGCCTGGGAAAAACAACAGAAAAAAGTGAGTGAAAGTTAGATTTGCATTGATGTTCAATTAATGATTCTGCATTGTATATCTGTTAAAATATTGTAGAGACAATTGTGTGTTGATGGAGGACTGAGTTTGAAGCGCAGGAAAAAAATTAAAGTTGGAGTAAAGGCGGAGGCGGGTTCGACTTTAATATATGTTGACCTTGACAAGCGCGTGTGTCACACGGTTTTTCAGTACAACGCAGTTTGAAGTAATAATTATAACGAGCCACGTTACACTGAGTATAATTGAATCTCATTATTTATTCAATTATTCGATGAATGAGAGAGGTCATAGATGGAATGTAGACAGTGCGAAAATTATTTATATTGTGTGTGTACGATATAAATCGTTTGTTGAAGTTGAATTCCAGGTCAAGAACACAAGTAAACGAACAAGAAGAAGAAGTAAACGAAAAAGAAGAGGAGGAATGAGAAGAGGAAGAGTTGTGGGGAGATGAGAGTCAGGGGAGAGAATTAGACACATTGCGGGTGCCTAATGTGTCGTGCGTAGGATGTGAAAAGAGAACATATCACACAAATTTTTGGCAACATCGACAGAACGACCCCCAACTCGTTCCACCAATTGAAGAAGAGTTTTGTGAGAACGAGAACAAGGTGGAGAGCAAAACAGAAAGAGAGAGAGAGGGCAAAGAATACCCTTTAACCATTACGTATTTTCGGATTTCATGATAAAAATAATAACTCGATGAGTCAAGACTCAAATGAAATATTGCCAAGTACACACACGTACATACACCTACCGAATCATAAGATTCGACGTCATTCTCAAGCATAGCACAATGTAATTAGTGATATCGTACACATCGATGAAAATAGATAAGTCTACTGCGATATGGTTTCATTGGGTGAAATGGAAAGAAGGGAAAAAAAATTCATTCAGCAACTTAGAGAATGTTTTCAAGTCATCATAAAATTCATGCACACGCAATCACTTTCAATGTATACATAACTTCATTGGGTACGTTACAAGTAATTTAATAGAAAAAAGAAAAGAGAATAGGAACGAAGAGAAGATAAATGAGAGGAAAGGAGAAAAAACTGAAAATGAGGTTTTCCGATGTGTGTACGTGTGAAATAAGCGGGAGCCACAGTGGTGTATAAATAAATGCAGGATACAAGACGAATGTATCGGCCTATAAATACACGGGAGCTTGCGAGGTCGAGGACCCATCAGGCTGTTTACTGAGAATTATAACAGATATATAATTCCTACAATGATTCGATGATTTTATATCAAAATTATTTTTGTGCATTGCGTAATAATGATCAAAGTGGTTCAAGCAATGACCGCGCAATGTTGATCATGATACGTCACAACTGTTCTGGAATGTGACCGTTTCAAGGTCTCGAATATCATGAAACATTCTTTCACTGGCATGTATATACATTCGCGCAGCATCATCATAGTTTATCTGTTGCGTCGTCATTGTTCCTGATGAAGCGCCAGTGAAAACTGCTATTACAAACCATCCAGTGGCTCAGTGATGACGCCAGGATCGTTAACCTCTGGGTGGGAGCGTGTTTAGGCCACGCGCCAACGACTTGGATTGGAATCGGGTGACCCACTCTCTTGTAATTCGCCACAATGACGACGATGCAATTTACGATTGACTATATGTATATGCAGTAAATGAAGATGACAAATAGGAAGGAGAAACGGGATGTTGCGTATTGCAAAATGCCATTCCGATTCATCGTATTCATTATAATTATGACTACAATCTTGAATCACACCATGTACTCATATCATCATCAACAACGTATGACACTTTGGATTCTCTTTTCCGTTCTTCGTTTTATATTCCGCCCGACCAAGTTTATGGTATTTTTATACGTTAACACGTTTAATAACCCTAACGTTTTCCATACAGAATCGAGAACTGTCGTATTTCATGTTGGCTTCAGAGAGTGTGGTAAAGCCACATCGTTGCGTCATCGACGGCTCGTCTAAAAGCGATGCCCGATGTCTCACACAAAAATATCTCCCTAGATTTATTCCTCTCTCGTTCCTCCTCTGGTGTGCTCACTTGTGGTGTATATTGCTTTCAAGCAGCGGATAAAGGCTCACATAAACAAATGCGACTGATTATTTTTCAGAGTATGATTCATGCTGAGGACAAAAAGAGACGTAAAATCTTTTTTTCCCCGCTATTTTTAGATTCCTTTTTTATTTTATGTCAATTCTTGAGAATTGAACGACGAAACAGCAAAGGAGGGTGTGCCGCAAACGGCAATACGTTCACGTATTATCGTTTCCGTTTTTATACCAATGTATATGTGAACAGCGTTGTGCTTGATCAAACACACGCGAGTATGTAACCGCGGCTCGTCAAATCAAGTCTATGGAAATTATTTGAGACAAATAGAAAGAGTGGATGAATGTATGTGTGAACGATGAAGAAGGAATGAAAGACCAAGACGACATTCAATATATATAATATAAGTGAACGGTATGAGAGAGAGATGAGAAGAAAGAAAAAGACTGTTGAGAAAGTCGAGAGATAAAACCGGCTGACGGGCTCTTGACTCCGCTAGGCGTATGGCCTTAATTTCCAAGCAAGATATCTTTGAAAAAAGAATAAAAACCCAACACGTTTTCATAGCATGAAAATTTTATTTATTCATTTATAAATTCTGAAATTGATGTCAGCTAATCATATTTTACCGTACATTATAATGTTCAACATCATATTCTCATTAAACCAATTGAAAAATTGTCGTGTAAATCATACATTCATGCATATTAATTTTTTTATTTCGTTTTTTCTACATATTATAAGATAAAGAGAGAGACGTGAATTCTTGTGGAATTTATCAAGTGTGATAATTATCAGTCACTCATGGCTTTATCTGTACTCAGTTTTACGACTTCGAACAGCCGGCTCGAGAGCACCTGTCATTCAAGGTCACAAAATTTCATGAAGAGAATGAAAGAAGAGTTAGAATACCTACCACTCACTGTTATTAGCTAAAAATAATTTTTCGTGCTAATTATGAGAAGAAATAAATCAATTAGTGACGTTAATGAGCGCTTCACTAATACGGACAAGGGTCAATTGCACTCAGCATATAATAATATAATAAGGCGTAAATGTATTTATGAGAAGTATAATAGGGTGGTTGAAGGTGCGATGAGCTTTTGCCGTAGATGATGTTGATGATAATGATGATAATGATGATAACGATGATGATGATGATGATATGAGTTAATGGCTGAAAGCTCTGTGAGTTGAGGCACCAGAGCAGAGTGCGCGCGGGAGGACTACGAGTGTTTTACAAATAGAACGTAGAGCCCACGGGTTGAGGTAAGGGTGGGCTCATGTCCAATTTTGGACCGCGCGGGGCGAGTTTAAGTCTACTCAGTATTAAGTTTCAGGCAATATTCCCCTCCTAACGTCGAATGATCGCATCAACATAGACATCTGAATCTGTCTTCAACGAAAAAAAATGACAACCGTAGAATATTATGATATTTCTCAGTTTTATTTGATAAATTGTTCTCAATTTTTCTACGCTTCTATTATCCTCTGTCACCTTATTGACCTTCCATATACTTCATTGCGATTCAATATCATTAAATTCACCTGGATGTTGATTTCAATTCACATACCAAGGTTTCCAGTACGGTTTTTTTTTCTTCCAAAGCTATTCAAGAATAAAACCTATGAGTGTTGAATACAGTGTATGTGATAATATGAAGTCTCGATGTTAGACTCTATAAAGAGTATTATATTCATAATGATACTTATATCAGGTATCAGCAGAACATTCCGTTGTATTTAATCTAGATGGTCGTGCTTCAATTTTTTTCTATTGGTCTCTGAGAAACGAACCAGGACGCCACATATGTATATATATGTATAATTGTAGAGAGGGATCGGGGTCGTTACTAAAATATACATGCAAGAGCAACATCACGAGTCTGAAGGCCCAATTCTTACTATTATATGTATTAACTTAATACAAATTTATCATCAACTTTAATGTGAAATGTACTGCAATGTTTTAATTTAAATTAATTAATCTTTACAGACATTCACAGCATGGTGCAATTCGCATCTTCGAAAAGCCGGCACGTCAATCGACTCTATCGAGGACGATTTCAGGAATGGTTTAAAACTGATGTTGTTACTGGAAGTAATTTCGGGCGAAACTTTGCCAAGGCCAGACCGTGGAAAGATGCGTTTCCACAAGATCGCCAATGTCAACAAAGCTTTAGATTACATCGCGAGCAAAGGCGTGAAATTGGTCTCAATTGGAGCAGAAGGTATATTATTATTGTACAATTATTATCAAACAATACGTAATGATTGGAAATGAGAAAGAGCAAGTTATAATAATAAAATAATAATTTTCATTTGTAGAAATTGTGGATGGCAATTTAAAAATGACGCTCGGTATGATATGGACAATTATCCTTCGTTTCGCCATTCAAGATATTTCCGTAGAGGAAATGACCGCAAAAGAAGGTCTTTTGTTATGGTGTCAACGGAAGACTGCGCCATACAAAAATGTCAATGTACAAAACTTTCATCTGTCATTCAAAGACGGGCTTGCATTTTGTGCACTCATTCATCGTCATCGTCCTGATCTTATTGATTATAATAAACTCAGTAAAGATAATCCACTGGAGAATCTCAATACAGCATTTGATGTCGCCGAGAAATATCTTGATATTCCACGCATGTTGGATCCCGACGGTATGATAATAATATTTTTAATTCTTTATTTCCATTCATCTGTACTCTTTACATTCAATTCAGTTGTCCGATATTAATGTCCAATTTTCGCGCTGTCCCTCTTTTTTTTCAATTCATCACGCTCATTAGATTTGATCAACACACCCAAACCGGACGAAAGAGCCATCATGACCTATGTATCCTGTTACTATCACGCTTTCCAGGGTGCACAGCAGGTCAGCGTACAGTCGTGTGTGTCGCATTCGATTTTGATTCTAACTTAGAGTTTGTTTTCCAACTAATTGAATTGGAAAACATAAAAAATGAACATTCCCCATCTAATAATCAATTAATTAATTGATCTTTCATTTTCCACTTTTATTTTACGCATCATTTAACATCCATGCTGCATAATAATTATTTAATACTGACATTATAATACGAAGAATAACATCCAAGATTGATATTTTTTTTCATCCTTAACAAATGCATGGTGTTGTGAATTCTCGAATGTTATTTTTTTATAGACATGCGAAACACGGCAATGCCTGACGAGAGAGCGGTGATGACCTATGTTTCCTCGTACTACCATTGTTTCAGTGGAGCACAAAAGGTGTGTGTTGCGTGAGTGATGTTTACATGGCTTACAAATGCGTGACGAAATTAATATCTTTAAAAAGAAAGCAAAATAACCGCAATTTATTCATTCATCTGTGAATTTATTCATATATTCAAGAATGAATTCATTGAAAGTATGCATGTAGCATGGATAATGAATAATTGAGATTCAAAAAATTTACGACGACCCAACATGACTGTGCAATAAATTGGAAAACGTATTTATAGGCTGAAACAGCGGCAAATAGAATCTGCAAAGTCTTGAAAGTAAATCAGGAGAATGAGCGTCTCATGGAGGAATATGAACGACTTGCTTCCGATCTTTTGGAATGGATACGACGAACAATGCCGTGGCTTGGTAGTCGACAAACTGATAACTCACTCGCTGGTTGCCAAAAAAAATTGGAGGAGTATCGTACTTATCGTCGAAAACATAAACCACCACGTGTTGAGCAAAAAGCTAAACTCGAGACGAATTTCAATACCCTACAGACGAAACTCAGGCTTAGCAATCGGCCCGCTTATATGCCCACTGAAGGCAAGATGGTATCTGACATCAACAAGGCGTGGAAGGGATTGGAATTGGCTGAAAAAGCATTTGAGGAATGGCTACTATCTGAAATGATGCGTTTGGAGCGTCTTGAACATTTAGCGCAGAAATTCAAGCACAAGGCTGACGCTCATGAGGATTGGACAGCGGGTAAAGAGGAGATGTTAACCTCGCAACACTTCCGTCAGTGCAAACTTAATGAACTCAAAGCTCTGAAAAAGAAACATGAGGCTTTTGAATCAGATCTTGCTGCTCATCAAGATCGCGTTGAACAAATAGCTGCTATTGCTCAAGAGTTGAAGTAAAAATTTATTCCTAATTTAACTATTACCTTAATATGTCACTTATATGATGTAGACCTTCATGACATTATATTTGTTTTCATTTGCAGCACTTTAGAGTATCATGATAGCGCTTCAGTAAATAGCAGATGCCAACGTATCTGCGATCAATGGGATCGCTTAGGTACACTCACTCAACGCAGACGTCAAGCGTTGGATGAAGCAGAGCGCATTCTTGAGAAAATTGACGTACTCCATTTGGAATTTGCGAAACGTGCTGCTGTAAATATTTTACATATAATAATATTGTTTCATAACTCATGGATAGAATATAACAAAGAATTATTTAACAGCCATTCAACAACTGGCTGGATGGAACGAGGGAGGATTTGGTCGATATGTTCATCGTCCATACAATGGAAGAAATCCAAGGTCTTATGGATGCTCATGCAGCATTCAAAGCAACATTGGGCGAGGCTGACAAAGAATACAACTCAATTGTTGGTCTCGTACGTGAAGTCGAATCAATTGTCAAGCAATTCCAGATACCTGGGGGTCTTGAGAATCCTTACACGACTCTCACTGCCTTGGATTTGACGAAAAAATGGAGTGATGTAAGGCAATTGGTGCCACAGCGCGATGGTACACTGCAAGCCGAGTTACGTAAACAACAAAACAATGAGTTATTACGACGACAATTTGCTGAGAAAGCGAATGCAGTTGGGCCATGGATAGAACGTCAACTTGATGCAGTAACAGCTATTGGACTTGGACTGCAGGGCACACTCGAAGATCAATTACATCGTCTTAAAGAATACGAACAAGCGGTTTATCAATACAAGGCACATTTGGAGGAACTTGAAAAAATTCATCAAGCCGTACAAGAGGGCATGATATTCGAAAATCGCTACACTCAATACACAATGGAAACATTGCGCGTTGGTTGGGAACAATTGTTGACGTCAATTAATCGTAATATTAATGAAGTTGAAAATCAAATTCTAACTCGTGACTCCAAGGGTATTACACAAGAGCAGCTAAGTGAATTCCGTAGCAGTTTCAATCACTTTGATAAAAATCGAACGGGACGATTAGCACCGGATGAATTTAAATCATGTCTTGTTTCACTTGGTTATTCAATTGGTAAAGATAGACAAGGTGACATTGACTTCCAGCGTATTCTTGCCATTGTTGATCCCAATAGTTCAGGATACGTGCAGTTCGATGCCTTCCTCGATTTCATGACACGCGAGTCTACAGATACCGACACTGCCGAGCAGGTTATCGACAGCTTCCGCATTCTCGCTGGTGACAAGGTAATGTTTATTACTCATTCATTTTATTTTTTGTTAAATATATTTCATGAATTTATATCAATGGATATATGTTTTAATTCAGCCATACATTCTGGCTGATGAGTTGAGGAGAGAATTACCACCTGATCAGGCCGAATATTGCATTCAACGAATGCCACCATTCAAGGGACCTAATGCTCAACCTGGTGCACTTGATTACCGCTCGTTTTCGACAGCACTTTATGGTGAATCCGATCTTTAAAGAAGTCATGCTACGTATTGTGTGACAACTACCTGAAAATCGTCCCACCACATTTAACTTTATACATATTGACGTCACGACAACATTATTTCATATAAGACATATTCGAAAACAGTTGATGATTAACATAAATTAATTTTTTGAGGGACGGGGAAATTTCACTTTTCAACGTTTATAATTGTGTAAATGAAGATTACACACGACAGAAGAAAAAGGCTTCCAAGATATCTACCCATGAAATAACGGTGTGATACGCAATGATATACGAATACACGTACGATTTTTTTTTAAGTTTAATAACGAGCGCTACGTAATGAAAGAATCATGAATTTGCCATATCTCAAGCCAAATACTTTCATTTGGCTACTACAATGGAATAAAAATCTCTTTTTTTTTTCTCAATAAGTCTAATCATACGGACTATAAATGAACATTAAAAAACGAAAAGTATGAATAAAGAGGCCAAATCAAATGAAATAATTACGAAAATTGATCGATTTTAAAACGTGAAATGATGAGAAAAAAAAGAATTTGTGCTCGAAGTCGAAATACAATAACAGCTATTTTTTTACGTCTACCAAGAAAATAAATCATCAAAAGCGGCTTAATATATTAAGAATATAAACATTTAATTGAAAGGAAAGAATTGGTGAAGGGGTGAAAATGAAATAATCGCCGCCATCGACCTACGTAATTTTATAAATCTTATATATTGAAAAGTAATTGGGGAGGAACAAAAGTAAGAAGCAAATTTATTTATTTATTTGATTTATTTATTTGTCGTGCCGATATAATGATGGTAATTTGTCGACCCCTATAGCGTGTAACGAAAGGAAGAAAAAAAACAATTTCTTTTTTCTTTTTTTTTCGCCAACTATTTATTTTTATAGATATTTTTGAAACAAGGGACACTCAAATCAACTTTGTATAAGTGTAAACTACAGTACGTCCTAAACATATACTATTAATGACATATGTGAACGCAGAATTAATTATCAATCTATTAATTAACTTTTAGTTGCCGCAAATGACGAAGATTTCTCTACATGATTCTTCTAAATACAAATTATGCGATATTTATCACGAGCTTTCTGTCATAGTGAATAATTCTGAATGAAATAATAGCGGTATGAAAAATCAGTTCACCGATCCATAAAATTATTAAACAATCAGTCGAAAGAGTGTGATCGTTTATGTTTTTGTTTGGCTTGTTGAGGCTTAACGCTTTTTCTTTTTTTTCTGTTCGAATATCCATTCTCTGTCTCTCTTTCACTCTGCCTGATAATCATATCAATTGCCATAATTACCTACTACATTTTGTCTTCTTCCCTATATTATTTCCAAAGATAATAAGCGATATTACCATCAATTAACGCAAAGTCGATATTATACGTAAGACAAAGGAAAAAAAACATCATGTAGAAAGAAAAAAATACGTGCTCAGGAGTCACATCCTCACATTTCGCATACGCACGCACAATCGCATAACTATCATTCTCCTAAGTTTACATTAATATTATTGTAATTATATATAAATACATATACATATATATTATATATATTTTAATTTAAAAATGTCACGTTTTATCGTCGTGAAACATCTTTCAATACAGACGATATTATATCATTATTTTTTTTTCCTCCAGCTCAATCGCAATATACAATTATTATACACACAATACAATTTTGGAAATGAAAAAGAAACGAACGAAAAGTGAGGTATAGATTAACAATGTATACTTTAAAGCGATAATAATTTCGAGGAATAAAGAAATATTTGGAAAGATAATGTTTTCTTATTCATTCTAGAAAACACATATCCTTATGAATAATACAATTATTCATGAGAACAAATTTATCTAACCAATTACATATTCGTAATCCAATTTATCAATCATCTTTAAGTGTCATTAAATATTTAAATTTCAATGTAAAAATCTAAATCCTTCATCATTTCGTGTCTCAAAAAACCTCTGAGTAACATCAACGAATCCTGATAAATCTCGAAATCAGATAACCTCAAATTCATTAATTGAAAATCACTCGATATATCCGATTATCAATTTCATCTCGTCAATAATATAATGAATAAAATTTAAACATTAAAAAGATCCTCAAGCGAAAATTCAGGATCATCTCATCATTCAAATCAAATAAAAATAAGGTAAATACTCATGTGAATTCCGTGTTCATGATTGGCTAACGTTTCTAAACGGAAGCATCATCTATCAAAAAAAATTCAAACTAACTTTTATAACCTCAACTTATACCTCATCATATACAGAACATCACAGAACACCTCAAATATTTGTTCAGATGTTTGTCCGTCGCCCTTCAAGTGTTTGGCCTTCCTACTTCTTTCTGACTATTCTTCATGACTGCAGCTGATATGAGTGAATACATACACAGACGTGTTATTCCATGATCTTGTTTTGCTGTTAGTAGATTGGTGTATGTATATGTATTACGCACTTGACAAATAATTTATGTGCGATAAAATAAAATGATTTAATGTGACGCCAACAATATACGCATATATATATATATATAACCAAATAAATAAATATATCGATGCATAGTTTGTTCAGATGGTTGTGCGAGCTATCATAATACATTGTTGGTGAACTGTCAAAATTGAAACGCCATATTTTTCATTCTATTTGTTATAATAGATAAATCGCAGGCAGCAAAGTGACAACAGTTTAATAATGATTTAGAGAAATTTCGCATTGAATAATCACGTAAGTCATTGATAATCATCCTACGTATATCAATATATTCGTCTATGTAAATATAGAAACTGACCTAACCAACTATATTTTAGAGTATTTGGGATTTTTTTTTATTTGCATTTTGGTTTTGTCAATGATGAGCGCTTTGGAAAGCAGATATACATCGGATCCATGGAGAGGATGTAAACCCGATTGCAATAGTCCTGCTATAATGGAAAGTCTTGATTGTTTGCCTATTGCAAATAGAGATACGTACAGTTCACCTTACGGTCCACCATCGAATTATGGGAATTTATCAATAAATGGAATGTCATCATTGACAAAAATTGACACGAAAATAAATTCGAATATGAATAATAAATCGCAAAGTTTTTTATTAATTGATGGGAAGGAATATTTGAAAGTAAACAGTGTTGAAGAATTTATTGAAAAACTGGGCTGTTTGCATTATGATTCTAAAGTAAAAGTTGTTTCAATATTTGGCAATACCGGCGATGGCAAAAGTCATACGCTCAATCAGACATTCTTTGATGGCAGAGAAGTATTTCAAACATCGAATGAACAGAGTTCATGTACGTTAGGTGTTTGGGCAGCATTTGATCCAAGACTTGGGGTCATTTGTTTGGATACTGAAGGACTTTTAGGTAAACGAGAAAAGGAAAAGTTATGAAATCGTATTAGATCACCTCGACAATTCTTTATTTGGAATAATTGTATATTCTATTTGGCGATATAGGTGTGACCATTCATGAGAATGAACGAACAAGGCTATTACTGAAAGTTCTCGCTGTGTCTGACATCGTTATATATCGCACGAGATCTGAAAGACTGCACCGAGATCTTTTCTCTTTTCTTGGTGCAGCGTCACGTGCATACACCCATCACTTTCAAGGCGCACTGCAGGCGTTGAGCAGGCGGGAAGGTGCACCAAGTACATCAAGTGCACTTGGTCCAAGTGTCATTGTGTTTCATGAGACACGACACACTCGACCTCTCATTAATAGTATATCTCTATGTTTATTTCTGCGCAGTATTTTTAGTTTCGTTTCCCTAATTCACATTCAAATATTATCTCAGATACATCAGAAAGTGCTGAAGACATATTACGCAATCGTTTTGCCCAAATGCGTTTGGAAATTGAAGCATTTAGCTCAATAAAATATGTCGGTGTACAAACACCAAATCCACCGACAGATTATAATCCCCTGAAAATTGCGATTGAAAATGAGTTGGATAATACTACTGTGCGTTCAGCAAGGAAACCCTATCATGTTTACGGTACTCTCAAAGTATTGAATGACAAATTTTCCGGAGAAGTTGAAAATGTCTCGAATGTTCTATTCCCTGACCAATATTTCACGTGTACTATCAAATGTCGCAGCTGTGATTGCCGATGTCGGAACAGCATGGGGCATTTACGAGAGGGCTTGCCTCATCACAGTGACACTAGGTATATATAATGGTTCATAACTCTATATTATCATTATCTTAATATTGAATAACTTATCATTAAATTTATATTCTTTCTTCTGCGATATGATAGATGCCGCTATCAGCATCAATATGAAAATTTGGTTTATATTTGCAAAAAGTGCCATGCAAATGGAAATGAAGTCATTGTGACTAGTCGTGCGCTACCACAGAATGACAATAGCTGGTATGGTTTGGCTAAATATGCGTGGTCTGGTTATGTCATTGAGTGCCCACGTTGTGGCGAAATCTACCGTAGTAGACAGTATTGGTATGGAAATAAAAATCCAGAGGATGCAGCAGTAAGAACTGAGATCACACACGTCTGGAATGTTGTGAGTTGAGCATCCATTGTGAATTATCAATGTAATCCATAAACCATACTCTACTCATGATAATTTTTCAGACAAATATGACACTAACAAATCAGAATGCTGCTCAAAAAATAGTCGATGGTGTTACGTATATTACTGAAGCTGTAACAAATGCATCAATTCAACCAACAAAAGCCATAACTGCATGGGTTGCTGATCAAGTTGCACCAACTTACTGGAGACCAAACAATGAAATTAAGCACTGCCACCAATGCAAATCACCATTTGGTCTGTGCGATACAAAACATCACTGCCGTTCGTGTGGCGAAGGTTTTTGTGCTAAATGTTCATCGCACACAAAATGTGTCCCAGCACGGAATTGGTTCACTCCAGTACGCGTATGCGATACTTGTTTTACAAAAGATACCAATTCAAATGAAAATGTTGTGGAACCTTGTGAAGATGTCAGTGTGAGAAAGGTCAGCGAGCAAGTTGTTTCGACCTTGAGTGCTGTCAACACCGTTCTCACCTATTCCAAATGTAAAATGATTCCTTAATTGTTTGCATTGATGTCGTTCATTTGAAATTGTACATTCATAATTATATTCTTCTTTTCATTCAGCACTTATCAAGGATACAGTGCGACCATCATATTGGGTACCCGATGCAGACTTAATTAATTGTTGCATATGTGATAAAAAGTTTTCCGATGTTTTGCCACTCCATCACTGCAGAGAATGCGGTCGTGGTGTCTGCCAAGATTGTTCACAGCATCGCAAACCAGTGCCACGACGTGGATGGGATAATCCAGTTCGCGTGTGCGACAATTGCATTAAAATTGACTGATAGAAATTACGTTGGTTCATGAGTGATATTTGTTACTGGATAATATGGTTCGAATTTATTTAAAATTTGAAATTAAAGTTCCTTTTTGTTGTCGCAATCGACCCGTAATCCTCTCAGAGATAACTGTATAGCGAATTAGTATTCGGTATTTTTATGTGTAAAACAACTTTTACCCTCCTCTGATGTTCACCCCTATCTAATTCTTCTACTTCTATCACTACTATCATTATTATTACATCTTCGTTTTGAGGAAAAAAAAAGGCAGTTAGGTGTTGGGCGCAGTGCCATAAGCGCCATTTATTTTTATATCAATCATAAATAATTAATAGTTTTCGAATATTCACATTAATGACCTTTTTTTTTATAGAACCTGCGACATAATCTCGTAGGAATATAATTAAATGAATATATATATATATGGGAATACAGTTATTTACGTAATAGTCGTAGAACTAAAAAAAAAAAAAAAGTAAAACTGTTCGCTTTTGGATTCGTTAATAACGATATAACATAATCACGATCTATTACTCGGCTGTGAATTGTCTGATTGAAATGGTCATTTTCGTGAAATCTTCAAAAACTTGAAATAAAAAAAAACATCCAAATGTATCACATTCCGGATTTTACATACAAATAAACTAATTTATTGTGTTGCGTTCTTTTGTTCAAAATTGTAATAAAAATTGTTTGCAATAAATCTGTGAAAGTATTTCATTTTCATATTTTCCTTTCATAACATATATGTCCAATAAATCATCAACCATGTCAAAGTTCCTTTTATATAATATCCAAACAGTTGATAAATGCTTTGAAACAATAAAAATTATTATATAATTCGATATATCGTAATAAAATTCCATAAAAATGAACTCACGTGAAAATAGAAATTTAAAATTGCCCGCCATATTGAACGACAGAATGAAATATGGCGTCGGCGTACAACACAACGAAATTCTATATTGTTGCGTCTTTATGTATACTCATGACATTGCTATATATCCAAAACTATTTCGTGACGTTACTCAGTTTGTGACGTCGCAACATGGCGTCGCGATCAGCTGGGTGTTGTGTAGAGTGTGCTTGCAATGCTCGACTCTGTGAAATTCGTTAAGGACACCGTCTGTCGCCGTGAACACGTAAGTGCTCTGTTGTCCAAGAGCCACAAAAATAATAACTCGTGATGTGTCGTGTTCGTGTGAATTTCACATGTTGCAATAATAAAATGCAATAATTACCAAAAAAAAATTCGTAAGCATGAACGTGAAATTAAAACGTTAAAATATCAGTTTATATTATGTGTTCATATTGTCCTATTTTTCTTCATTCGTCTTCTCTTCTCTCAATCGCAATTTTAATTCAACAACAATTATCAATTATTCAATAATTTCGCTGCCTGCGTTGTTGTATTGAATGAAAATTAAATGAGGATGGAAATTCGGGTCGTGAATTGTTTAAGTAGGACGAGGAAAAATAAGTAAATGAAAAAGAAAAAATATGGTTATCCATGAGGCAGCGGTTTGTAATTGAACGTTGGATGAAAAAATGATTTTTCATACCGTTGGTATTGTACACGAATTATCGAGTACGTATTGGTAAATCACAATTGTTAATCTTCTATACAACGCCATCCGCGTCCTCTTAGCCGTGTGCAAGTGATGCCGTGGCCATTTTCATGCTTACTCGAGTTTCGTAATCATTATCAACTCCATATTTGAATTCAACAAGTAAGACACAGTAGTGTGCATCCAAGTACGTCTTTGGGTTATCAATTGTATCTATTGAAACTATTATAACATATCAGATCACCAACATACAATATGAATTAATCATTTTTTTCTCTCTATTTCATGCTTAAATGCATCAACACGTGCACATATTAATCGCAATTAATCTCACAAATATGTTGTGTGTTGGCTGACCAAATTGGAAAAAGGAGAAAACAGTAACGTGATTAACGAGTGGATTGTTGTTCAATTGGGATAACCTCATGGGTATATTTACATTCGTGCTACTCAATTCATTAACGAAGAGGAAACAGAAAAATTGGAGAGCGAAAGAAAAAAAAGCGATGAAAAAATGATGGTTATTGTGATTTGATTGGGAATAATCGTGAATGCATATTCACACATGAGTGTTGTTTTTCTTACACTACTTGGAGGCGAAAAAAATGAAAAAAGAAAAGATTAATTCCGGCGCCATCTTCTGTACAATTGGCCTCGTGGGTCTGTGCATATCCCCAATGAATGCATACAACGTGCTGCATCGCATGAAAATGTCGGAGTGAATACGTATGACTTGGACCAGCATCCCTACTGTTGCGTCCACTGAATAATCATGGCAACATCCCCCTCAACATTGCAGCTCCGCTCCAAATACTTGTGCGGCCATTTTGTCGCCTCGTTAGAGGATAAACAAATGACGCAATTGGCACGCCGGGTTCGAGACTATCAGTTGTGTGGTGAATGAGCTTGCAATCACAACATGGCAATATTCATTGCATTTGCATTCAAATATTCTTCCAACCGCTCCCAGTTTCATTGCATAATTATACTGGAAGTGGAAGAGAAAATCTGAAGATGAATGTTCATGTTCTTCACTTTATTTTGTATTCACATTCATTTTATTATTATTCATTGGCGGATATCATTGATAAAACAATGTTTATTGGCGTCGCGACGCAACGTAGGAGCCAATGTTGGGGGAGGTGTTGCTAAGGCACCAGCCAGCCGGTTGGCCGTTGCTTGGCAACAGCATCTCTCGCTTAGTTTATGGTCGGCAGACGAGAAGGCACTATAGATGACGCTCTGTATCGTCGCTCCATTATTACCTGCCTCGCGACATTAATTTTGTCTGCATATTCACGTGTGTATGTATGTGTGTCTATACTATCATGCACTTTTTTATTTTGTCGCGTGGGTGCAGCAGGCAATAATTGCGCAAAATTTGCATGAGTAGGTTGAAGGGTGGGATGTAGTCGAGGGTGAAAAGAGTAAAAGAGAAAAAAGGAATGAGTTGATAATGCCATTAGTTAATTTAGATTTTTATAGATGTTCATGTGGTGAAGATGATAGAAAGGGCACGTCAATAAAGTCACAGTGAATGAGGGGGTTTGAATGAGCTCCTCATTCGCCTTGAAGCACAAATGGGGGACGAAATTCAGGGTAAGACCTTGGGATGCAAAATCGTATATGTATTATGGGAACCACTACAATTGCGATGAGCTCGAGTTACTATGACAACGGTACTTGACACGCAAATACGAAATGCGCCGGTTTTTCTCAAACGAATGGGGGAAATGACGAAGAGGATGGGTGAGAGCGAGAGTGAGCGCAATGAAGAATATAAAATAAGAAAGAAAACGAGAGCAAATGAGAAAAGATGGTAGAGATAGAGCGAAGTGGATATCACTCTGTACACTCTAGGCATCATCGTCATACGGCGTCCCACCGTCGGCTATTTCTGACGACACACGTCTACGACCAACAGAATTTCTCTCTTTTTTCCTCATGTGCGCATCAGTGTCTTATATTTAGACAGAGACTTAACTGAAATTAGATGTTCATGTGTCGTGACAGAGAGATTGAGAAAGAGAGACAAGAGGAAATCGTGTGCCGATGAAATTCGAGGTGGCAACCTCTATACTATTCCTTTTACGTCTCTATGCCCAAATGGGTTTTCTAGCCCAATAGATCATATCAATTACTGTAATGATAATACGCAATGAACCTCATTTTATAAAAACAATTTATTGTTGTATATCAGTCATGTATATTAATGAATTTATGATGGTTTTTAGTGATCGGCACGCCAACTGCAAAGATTAATTTGGAGACTGGAGTGTGAAAACCACCCCAAAAGTACTGCGAGAAAATGGCACCAGAAAGACCCGATGCATCGGGCATGGGTACCACGTGTGGTTTAACAGTGACGCGTGTATTTAGTATTGGTGATGGATTGCTCGCGCTCAAAGAAGCTGATAATGCTAGCGCTTTTGTCGACAAACGTAATCGTGGACCCATCAATATTGTCATGCCTGACACTACTAAAAGTTCGCCAATAGCAAAAAATACGGTGCCAAATGGTGAGCATGGCAAGACAATAAAGACAAAACCAAGTCAGTCTGATGATGATCTCACATCACTTGCTTGGCTCCATCAACAGAATGTTCTCAAGGGTCTTGAAATTCCCAGTCCAACAAAAAGCATCAAAGACGACAATATTATTAATAATAACAATAATAATAATATAAACAACAACAACAATAACAATAATTTAAATAATAACAATACAAGTAATAATAATAATAATAACGTATGCGAGGATAGTGCAGACTTTTCGGAAAATACCAACTCGATTTCCAGCCTTGACGACAATTATTTTTCAGGTAATACTCATTTTCTCGTCACGTTTGTAATACTTATATCAATGGATTGTTTATTGAAATCGTAATGAAAAATTTGCAGAAAAGAAATGGAGAGCCTCAGCAAGTATGGCGAAATATTGTCCCGGCTATCAGTATCCAAATAAAAATTACGAGGAAACAGTACAATTATTTCAGGACAGAGGAACAGATCCGTACATACCAGCGCACCAAAGTAATCAAGCGAAGATATCATTAAACAACAATAATTTACCAGTAGCACATCGCAACAAACATCCTACCCATATACCATACGATCCTCATTTGCATAGAAATAGCAAACCGCCATATTCATTCTCGTGCCTCATATTTATGGCGATTGAAGATAGTCCGGTAAAGGCACTGCCAGTGAAGGAAGTTTATGCGTGGATACTCCATCACTTTCCCTACTTCAGGAATGCGCCAACTGGATGGAAAAACTCAGTCAGGCATAATCTCAGCTTAAATAAGTGTTTTAGGAAGGTTGAAAAGGCACCGGTAAATATATATATATATATTTATTTATATTCTTCCCTGCCATTCATTAAATTCGTATGAATCTTTATAGACATATATCTTCGTTGCTTATTATGAAATATTTTATTCCATAGAATTTAGGAAAGGGTTCACTATGGATGGTGGACGATCAGTATCGGCCGAATCTTATTCAGGCTTTATCACGAGCGCCTTTTCCACCGCCAACTGGACAAAATCTCTCATCGCCAAAAAAAGCTCCGAAAAAAAGTGCGAGCACAAGGTTGCCTGATCCGGTTCTATTTCCTTATCTCTCTAAGCGACTTGCATCAAGTAATATTAATGATAGTCCTGAGTTGGAATTTGATAGTGACGTTGACGCTGCCGCAGTTGCTATGCTCTCATTCAAACACGGACCCATTATTCTTAATCATAATAAAGGTTTGTTTTATAATCCATTGGCAATAGTATTATTGCTGAATCGAATATAATTAAACTTTTTATTGTTTAGATCGGAGACGGAGGCCGATTAGTGAACCGGAAAAATTGGTGCCGGTGATTACAAGGAGTTCGAGTGAAGATCATACATACAGTTGCATCACATCTGTGAAATCAGATAGGTATATAATTAATATATTTTTTCTTTAATCGTATATTTTATTTGAACAAAATCTTGCACCGTTAATAACAGATGTCTAAATGAGTTTTATTATTTGTTTTGCAGTAAAAAATCCTGTGGCTTGATCATGGATGATACGGGCACGGACGTGGATGAGCAACGCAAAATAGCCGAAGGCGCGGATGCACTCCTCAATCTTGCGAGTGTTGCTTTAAATCACAACAGCAGTCCCCGTGTTCATCACTCGCCGTCAGAGTTAGCTACGGCAGGAGTTGGTGGTGGTGGAGATGGCGGTGGGATTACCACCAACAATATATCGTTCACCGTCAATCATACGACGAAAGTGCCTGCGGCGCAGGCACCGCCGACAAAATCAAAGCGACGTACAACTACGAACGATTACTCAACGTTGCCGGACAAACGCCGTAGACGTTGGAGAGAGTGGGGCGATAGCAACAGGTATCTCAAGCAAGTCAGGGGTTAGTGTGACGAATATCCATTTGTTTCTCTCTCATTTTTAGAATTTTTTGGACGTTTTTTTTATTCAATAATGTGAGAGCGATACTAAGTAACCAGTTACAATCTAATCGAATTACCAATGAAAGGAAATATTTTTCGTAATACAAAAATGAGAGATCATTGAAGAGAAATGTGAACTGGCAAGAAGAAATGAAGGAAACAGAGAAAAACAAAGTGGTGAGAATGATGAATGATGAAAGGATGGTGGAGAAAGAAGGAACAAGAGAAAAAAAAATAATGTTTGATATTCGATATCCAATAATGGTGCATGCAAAAAATCTTCAATAAGATTTTTCAATTAAATTTACCAAAAATTTTAAATTTTGGTAGCACTTAACTTACAAGCAATAACAACGGGGACAGTGTATGCGATTTTAATCGTGAAAAAAAAATTGTATAAGGCAGCGATTGAATTTATAATTAGGTGGAACAATGAAAATTAACAAGGAAATACGGTGAACAAATTGTGGATTAATAATGAAATTATTTGTCAATTCATATTATCAAGAATGATAACGCCGCGTAGAAATAAAAAAAGATTATCAATTGTAAATGATCGAGATCGGATGATGAAGATGGTGATGAAAACAAAACTTTTTAGAACTGTTGTGAGGAATTATACATATTAACTGATAGAGAGTTTAATTAAATGATAATAGAGTTCTATATTAGTTTTTCTTCTGTAGATATGTATAGATATATATATATATATATACAATTGAAAAAAAAAAGAAAGAATATTCGAATAGAGAAATTGAAATAATATATTTGATGGTGACGAGTAAAGAATAATGAGAGAAGAGAAAACAAAGAAAATAAACGATAAATGACAAGAAACAAAGGATGACAAAATAGCTGAATTGTGTATGTAAATATATAACAAAGAAAACAAAAGCAAAAAATCAATCCAACGACAGAAAATTACATGAACTAGAGTGATGAAAATTGAAATATAAAGAGTATATATATATAGATATGGAATGAGCTGGAAAAGAAAGATAATTATCAACAAGTACGGAGACGAAACAACACAAATGTACGCATTAATGATAAAAAAAAATCCAGATTTTTTGCCTTTTTCTACACTGAAAAAATAACGAAGAATAAGTAAAAAAAAATGAATAATGACGGGTGGCGTCTGAGAAAATGATTTTGAATTGTTCTGTACAATATAATAAGCAGTTTTCTTCTTCGTTGGCCTTTCGCAAAGTCACCACTGTCCTCTCCTCTCGTATCCCGTTCAGAATTTCACAATTCGTTCCAACACGTTCGCAGTACATTCGTCATTTATTTTTCATGCTTCAGAATCTCATTCGCTGTGATTGCGACATGACTTGAAGTGAGAATAACAGGAAAAAAAAAGGGAAATGATATCTTGGAAAGAATTTTTTTGCGATTCCAAATGAAATAGCAGCCGCGGGCATAACGAGAGGGAGAGAACAGAATAAATATTATGTATAGTTAACAAACTCCTTCGCGATACACTTCGCGCATTGTAGTTATTACATATATATACATATATATATGTATATAAATACTGTACAGAGAATAAGAAATTGGATTGAAAACAAAAGTAATGAAAAGAAGTGACAGAAAGTGCGGAGTGCGAATAAAAAGGGGATTGAAGAAAAAGGAGCGCAGTAGAGTGAGAGAGATGGTATATTTTTACAGGGCCAAGCCCGTGTGATATGAAATAAAAGCTCTTCCTAAAATGTTTGCAGATTGTACAGTTGAATTAATCTAGAAAAAAAAACAGAAAGAGAAAGCAAACACAAAATAATTGTGAATGTGAGAGATCAAAATAGAAGAATGAAAATTGATCTATGAGTTATCAGTTCAGTATCCAGCACGCCGTTAAAATATTATTGGAGCATTTTAATATCCAATTTATTTTATTTATTTGTTTGATCTGATCAAAATGAGAATAAGAGCAACTTCCCGCCGTAATTATTTCAAATCTTCGTTTATGATACAACAGAAAAAATTATGCATTAATGAATATAATGTATATACACTATTCAAATTTAAACTTCAACGAAGGGAAAACGCGAAAGTAATTGTTGTTGTGTTTTTATGAGTGCTTATTTTAATTACAAAAGAATCTTTTATAACAATGGGGGACAGATTTTTTTTACATGACGCAAAGTACAAGAGTCAGGTGTATGAACATGAAATTTTTAAGTCAAAATTGAATTTAATCGAAACAGCAAGCTGATTTTAATATTAATACAAAGCACTGAATTTTCAACACAATTCGTATACGACTATGACGATAATACGACGACACAATTGACTACACAATCAAATATAAATTCAGAGAAAAAAATTGAATAAAGACAAAAAATTACACTTGAATATATAAATTTTTGCAATGCTAACTTTTCGTTCGCTACGACTGAAGGTCTGTTCTTCCATGTAGCTTATTCTAAACTAATTGAGTAGTAGACGGTCATGAGAGAATTGCTCTTGCAAATGCGCAATGGCATGGCCATTCATTAATCATATTATAGACAGTAGTGAAGGAAATGTGAGAAAGAAAGAAAGAAAATGAGCTATAATAATAATTAAGTCAAACTGCTAAACCGTTTGGAAAAAAAAATGATGGAAAATGAATCGTTTACAGAATAACGAAAACAAAAAAATGTAAAATGAAGAAAATAAGAATCGTTGAACATAATAGAGACGAAAATTAAATGAGCAATACATACACTCACATGAATACACACAAAAACATACAAAATCACCAGAAATCACCTGATATCGAATGAAATACTCTAGTCGGCCGGTCTTTTTTTTTTTTAAGTGACTATTTCACGCGTTACATTGCTCAATGAAAATGATAAAGAAAGTGAAAATCGAAGTCGATGCAGAATGAGCAAAAGCAACAAACAACTTATATTTGAAAAAAAAAAAAGAAAAATGGACGATGAATGAAAAAAAAATATATATATGGAACAAAAAAGATATATATGGGATGTATATATATAAATATATATACGAGCGATACACACACCCAGCCACGGACAATCAAAATGCCATACGGTGTTTCATTTGCTTTCAGTTGCATGACATTGTGCCAAAAAAAGATTGGAAACGAAAAAAAAAAGGAAAAGTATCGGAAGAAAAATGAAGTAAAATCGTTTGATGTACATTGAAATTTTTAGAAATGAATGCGATATTTTCAAATTATTTTTATTCAAGGAGAGAAAAAAAAATGAAAATTATTTGCGACATTATTATTTATAGAATTTAATTATGTGTATGTACATATTTATTTATATACATACATATATATATGAATCTATTATAAATATGTATATTGTATAATACCAGAATTTTGTTGTCGTTATTCATTAATTATCATTATTACTATTAATATTAATATTATTATTATTATTATAACTATTATGTTATTAATTTGAGACGAATCATATTGTAAAATGTTTGTTAAGTTTTTGGCCTTGCTTATATATACATCTTGAGTGTAATATTTTAGCCGCTAATTACAGACGAAACTTTATCTAAAACTCTATTTGAAATTATCTTTACCGATTGTTATTGTAATTCGTGTATTTATTTAATAACATTTGTTCTTTTTTTTTTCTTTTCTTTTTCTAATTAGTTCGTTTATATTCGACATCGTGAAATCGAATGTGAATCAAATAATTTGCATCACTGGAGAAGAGGGATCAAAACAAAATTTTGAAGTTTGATCACGTATGGAAACTATTGACGAACAATTAGTATTTGATGGACAGTGTATGACCTCGTTCTCGAGTATGTTTCGTAATATGTCATCATTTGCTCAATGAAATTATAATGGTGTAAGAATTTATCATAATGCATTTGTTATACTTCTTTGATTTTGAATGGAAGAACACTCGGTCTTTTTACCGCCATTTTTCGACCAATCAAGTCTATAAATATTATTGGGCAATGTGGAGGATCGACCAATACCATGCGAGTATTCAAATTCTTTCCTAAATTGGAGAATTTGAAATAGAACTAACTAATTTTTATCCTGATTGTTTATCAATTGAATTTAGAATTTATTCTATTTTTGAAAAGAGCGAGAACACCGCAACAATTAGAGGTTAGAATAGAATTCACAGAGAATGAAAAAATGCGAAGCTGTGAGGAAAAGTTCGATAGATAAATGCAAAGGTGTATTAAAATGCAGAGAACATGATTTCATCCCCCAAAGAATATCACAAAAAGCTCATTTATATCAGCAAATATTGGATAGATCATTTATTGCATCCATTACATTGAAAAACAAACTGCCAGATGAAAATTGTTCACCAAAAATTAAATTCAAATCCAAAAAATGCATTTTAAGTGCCATGTGACGTCATGGTATATATCATATACAACACACCACCATAAAATATACAACGGCCGTAAGAAAATAGAGGCAGCACCGCTCGGCTCCTTTTGCCACCCGTAGCGCGCGCCTTCGAAACCCGTCGGTCTGCATTCCATTGAATATCGCGCGCGCCGTAGACGCGCCAGTGGACGCCAGGACGCCAAGACGTTAAGACGCAATCATCGTGAAGTTAAAGCGCGGCACAAATCTTACTATTTCTCTCTTTCACACATCTACTCATATTCGCCCTCTCTTAATTCTGTCTTTACTCAGAGAAATCGTGTGTTGTGCCCGGCAACGCTGGCTGACCTGCGGAATTCGAGCAGAGAACACGCATCAGAGAAGAAATGAAGAATAAATGATGAATAAAGTCTATAGTTGAAGCGGCGGTTGTACAGAACAATAGTTAAACGCACCAAGAGATCAACAATAATGTGCGTGTGGTAGTGTTATTTTAATTAACATGTAAGTTCATGTGCAACGCAATGATTTGCGGGTGAATTAATTCAAGAGGAGAAAATTATTCTAATTGGACCCGCGAAAGTCATTGGAAGGTGACTGATGTTATCAACAATCAGAAATCATTGAAAGAAAGATAGAGACAAGTCTCATCACTCGAACACAAAAGGGTGAGTGTATTCAATCATTTAAATCCAATGTTACTCTTTGTTATTTATTTTCTCATACAATTTTCTATTCTGATATCATTTCTCATTATTTTCCCTTTTAGGTATTATTTTAAGCTACAAAGAATCCAAACTTGGTAGTTTTTATTGATGATTTGATGGGATAAAGTGTGAAATGATTTTGTACCATCATCACCTGCGATAATTTGGTCTTTCGAAGATTATATGTAGTATATTTACCCACACACCTCGACACCTGTGTGTGTCTGAAAAGGTCCAATAAGCCCTTTTATCCTTCGGCGTCTTATATATATATATATATACATATAATGAGGAGGGAGAGAGAGAGAGAGCTGTGGCGTGTATTGTGTTCCTCATCCCTGGCGAACACATTATTTGTCCCGACTTCCAACTGGTTTTCTCTCTTACATCGTTGTTGTCGACGTTCTCCTATGTGTTGTTTCATGATGAGGTTGTGCCGTGAAATTTTTCGCGGCTTCTATCCTCATAAATTCATATCTTAAATGCGCTTACGTTATAATTTATTGCGCCCCGATACCAAGTTGATATATATTATAATATATACAGTACCTTCAGACAAGCAATTTCTTTTCTCTACTTCTTTCATTATTTCGTAAATAAAAATGATAAAAGAATATTGAAAAGAAATTTTTTCTTTTGTAGTCGTGGGAAGGTACTGAAACACAACAAGGTAAGAGGCATCAGCAGGAACTGATCGATTGTTTCCGTTGATGATGAGAATGATGGTGCGATCTATACATAAAAGAATGATGAAGAAGAGAGAAAAAAAAATACAACGAGTCATTGGATGTACAATACAATCGGTGTCCAGTAACGCACGAGGATATTGCGGCTCTCAAGTGCACTTCCTTCTTTAATTCAACGCGCGACATCGATGGGAAGTTGCGATAAATGTGTTGCCTGTACGTGTGGATTTAAAGGGAAGCAATATCACCCTTTTATTGTCATAGATAGTTGGCAGGATGCACTTGTGCGTGATCTCATTATTGTCCTTCATTTATTCATTTCACTTTTATCATCAACTTACAATCCAAATATTTTTTCGTTCCTATCTTTTGATTTCTGTATTATATGTTCTTATGAGCATGTATAACACTCTCAACACGTGTTTGTTCACATAACCATTCGTATACATATATCAAACGAATTAATCTCAATTTGTCAGTACGAAAGATAAAGATTCCAATATACCAAGAAGATAAACATTATACCAATATCCCTCAGGCTATACAATATCCTTCCATTGAAAGCTACAAGAGACAAACATTAAATATATATATTAAATATAAACGAATGATAACGAGGGGGGTATCATAAAACAGAAAGTTATCGAGATATATATAATAGAAGGCTTTAAAAATTTCTCCCAATAAAATTCCATTTAAAATATGTATATAAAAAAAATTTGATGTCATTCGCTTTCGTCTCTTAATTTCGCGTTGCTACTCGCGATTTTATATACGTATATATATATATCCTTAATAGATCTGTATATATATATAGGTTTTACTTGTATATCGAGGTTGACGATCCCTGCTCCGGAATTCGACTCGTTCATATTTACGCGAGCGCCAGATCGAAAGGAGCTCGACTGACCGTTGAGTATATCCAATATGAAGAAGAAGATGATGAGGAAGAGATGAAATTGGTGCAGTTGCCACATTCTCACCTGTGTTTTATTCAAATAGACTTGCATTCATTGTTGATGAAGAATATTCCAATAATGTTTTATTATTGTAATATCCATTGATTTATTTATCTATCTATTTATGTATTTATTTATTTGTTTATATTTTGTTGTTAGAATTGATTGAAGTGCAGACTTTGATATGGACCCACCCACGTGCACGTCATCTCAATGCCATAAAAATAATCGGCTGGATGATTTTCAATCATTAATAGAAAGGGAACTAGGCGTGGGTGAGATGACGCGCAACGAAGAAATACAGAGAAGAAAAAAAATGAGAGATAGAAACATATAGGATTAGTATAAAAGTCTATGAATGAGTCTTCCTACGCTCCTTTTAATATTGCCCAATATTCTCCTTCGCTCACTCTCTTTCTCTTTTTTTTTTCCCCTCGCTCAAACTGACTGATAATATACGATCATGGTGGTCGTAACAAACATGTGGGTGTGAAATCGTGTGGAAAGCGTCACGGTTTGTTCCTTTTACCGTAAATGGAGCCAAGTTTTCAATAGACATACCTATGTCTAGATGCGTTGAGAATTGATGATGGAAAGAAAAAAAGGAAATAATGATAGGTATTAGGCAAGGTTATTATTACGGGATTTTGGTGTCTCTTCTGTTTTGTCTCGCTGTAGCATTATGGCCAAATTACGAGTCCACATCGTGGATGACCCAAGAGTATGCCCGGAACGCGAGCGTCTATTTCTATATCCACGTGAACTCAAAGTAAAGATAGAGAAAGTGAGAGAGGAAGCAAAGAGGAAGAGTATGTGGTAGCAATTCTAAAGTTAAAAGACCCTTGGTCACACATATGTGAACGTCAATTTACGTAACTCAACAGAATTATATTTGAAATATTTACGAGCATACATAAAAGAGATACATAATTTATCATAATAATAATTTTTTTGTCTTTTTGCTTCGTTTCAGAATGTATCAAGATGGGACGAGTGGCATTCAATCTTTCTGGCGCTCTGGCATTTTTTGTGCTTGCTTTGGGCAGCAATGCATCAGGTAAAGAATCGTTGTGTACAAATATAAAATTAGGGAGAAACGAGAAGATAAAAACATTGTAGAAAGTACATAAAGAAATGTAAAAGATTTTAGAATGAGAGAATTGGGGGATTAATTAATGTCATTAAAACTTTTTCATCAGGCTCACGACAAGATTTAGGAATGCTGTTCACTCGACATCCACGGCCACTGGAAGCACCACTCGACGACGAGGTTTACCTCGAGTGTAGCATAAATCTTGCGGCCGAAAAATTCGGCTGGCATCATCGTCCACTCAATTCCCAGCATTGGGGACCCCTCATCACAATCCCCAACAGTGCTGGAAAGACTTCTGGTTACACTGTCAACTTTGATAATGAATCAAAGGCAGGCGACTACAGATGTATAGCATTTTATGGTGAGTCTTTTAGTTTTACGACTGTTCTTTCCTCTTCGCCGTCACCACATTCACATATATACGTTTGACAAAAAAATTCAGTAAAAAACTATGTGAAATAAAAATGAACGACACTTTGATGACTGATCATTTAATTTTAGGCACAAGTGGGCTGGCATCCGATCCAGGACGAGTTACTTTGGCGAGGATTGATGAATTCACCGACAAAAGTGATGTAGAAATTCGTGTTCCAGCCGGTAATTCCATTCCAATCACATGCCAAGTCCCATATTCATGGCCTGAAGCCTATGTTAGCTTTTTTAAAAATGATTCACCAGTTAAAAATAAATATCCAATAAATGGCAAAACAATGACAATTGAAAACGTCCAACCATCAGATTCTGGCGATTATTCATGTATAGCTGACAATTCTATCACATTGCAATCACGTCGGAGTAAATATCGAATAAAATTACGAGTACAAAAAGAAGACAGAATAGTAAATCCATATTTTATAAAACAACCACAAACAGAGTACAAAGTTTTGCGTGGCATGAATGTGACATTGGAATGTTTTGGTGTTGGTTATCCAATACCCAAAGTCACATGGTCGCGTTTAGTTGGATCATTGCCAAAGGGTTCACGTTATACCAGTGCAGGATTAAATATTATCGATGTCCAGCCGTCTGATCAAGGTGAATATCATTGTCTTTGGAGTTCGGGTGATCGTAGAATTGATTCAGTGATAATTGTCAAAGTTATGGAACCACCCAGAGTTGTACATGGACCAAAAAGTGCTACTTTTTCCGAGGGTGGTGAATTAGAATTGTCGTGTGGCACAACTGGTGTACCTGAGCCAACAGTTGAATGGTTAATAAATGGCGAACCATTACAGCCAAGTTCCAGTGTAGAAATAAAAGGCGCAACACTTTTTGTTTCGCCTGTAGAGAAAAAGCACGCGGGAATCGTACAGTGTGTTGCTAGTAATGAATATGGATCACATTCAGGATATAATCTTCTACGTGTTAATCCTAAACAACATATGAGTGGTGGGGGCATGAATTCACGACAAGATATTCATGGAATGTCTGGTGGGGGAATGGTACACAAACATATAAGAGTTGGTGGACGACGAAAAAATAAAGAGGGTCATCGTAGAGGGACTGTTCTTGTTCCACCTAATCAGCCGAATGTCACACGACTTTCTGATGTCTCTGTAATGGTTCGTTGGTCTGTACCAGAAAATACCGGATTACCAATATTATTTTTCAAAGTACAATATCGAGAACTTGGACCGAAAACAAATAATCAGAATAAACAATCGAAATGGAAAACAGCGAATACAGAAATTGAAAATCATGTACGATCATTCGAAGTTAACGATTTACAACCTAATCATACATATCGATTCAGAATAGCTGCAGTTTATTCAAACAATGACAATAAATTAAGTCCAAATTCAGTACGTTTTCATTTGACACGAATGACTGGATTTGAAACAAATAGAATGCCAATACCATTGTTAACAAATACTGAAGCTCTTGGGCCCGATCGTGTTCTCCTCATTTGGCAAAATCCTGATCGATTAATGGACATTGAAGGTTTTTATGTTTACCATCGTGCATCTACATCAGCTGGTGATTATACAAAGACAACTGTTGAAGGAAAAACTGCAACAAATATCACAATTTCGTATTTACAACCAGACACAACTTATGAATTTAAAATTCAGAGCTTCTCCGTGGACGCAGCGTCGGAATTCTCGAAAATAATCCGTGAGAAAACGATGAAAGCTATCACAGAACCACCACCTATTCAACAAGTTTTACCGAATGATCCACCACATCAAAGTAATGGTAATACTCGAAGTAACAGTATGTATGCAATTATTGGTGGTGCGTTAGGTGGAGTGACACTTCTGGGTGTCGTTGGCGCAATGTTGTTCGTTTATAAGAGAAGCAGAATTAAACAGAGTCGTGAATCATCACAAAATGAAGGTATGGAAAATCAACCCAAAAATTATATCATTATGAATATTATTAATCATTTATATTTCTTTATGATATTAAAACTCTTTCTCCTTCCTTGATATAGGTAAACCCATGACGAATGGTCGTGTAATAAATGGCAGTGTGACAGATTCGAAAATCAACATTACCTCTAATCCGCTTGCGGTTCTTGATACCTCAGAGAACACGATGCAACCGAAGGTTCGTAGTTTAATCTTGAAACATTGATGATACCTGAAAAAAAAAGATGCAAGCCAAGGATCACGACATTTTTATTTATATTTTAATTCAATCACATTGAATTATCAAAACTATTATTTATTTCATATACAAATAAGTCCAGATCCTTTGTTCTACGTCTTTATAATTAAATGCCTTGAAAGCTAGCTTCGACCAATCTCCATCTATATTTTCGCAGCCTTTGCGCCTGTCTATCATTTTCTTTTTTAATATCTAATTTTTAATTTCCAACTTTTGTCTATCAAATTTCTTTACAAACGATTCGTTTATTTGGTTTCATCTTATTGGAAAAAAATAAATAACACGACACACGAAACACACGATACGATTACTATGCCTACACGCCTCCTCTGCTAGATCTGTGAAAAACGAAGCGAACGAACAACACACGCATGTTTCTGAACAGAGCGGACATAATTCATCGATGGAGATGACATCATTCATTAATGGCCAGAACAACAACAGTGGCAATGGTAATGATGTTCCTGCTGGTAGCACTGGGACATTCAATGGGTCGAGAGATGGACAGACAACACAAGCAATCCGGCCCACAATGGACTAAGCCAACACTTATTTCATTAATGATATTTAAATAACTAATTATTCAAAGTGCCTTTATACAATATACCCATGTGAGATAAATCGACGTGATTATGGTCTGAGTTAGGATTTTCTATTTGAACTAAGATACACATTTATTTGACAGATTTGGTATCTTATATCTCAATTAATACAGTAAATAATGAAGAGACTTCAAACAGCAGCTTAATTTGAGAGATTAGCTTGTCTTTAGGTGCGCACAATAAGTGGCAATGACTGTTTATTTTTGTCTTGTAAATAGTAATTGAAAATTATCGACTCGTCACAATGAGTATAAGACAATTTTATTAATATATACATATGAATATACTTTTGCCTTCTCTTCCTTCAAATCATTCTGCATGCTGCGAAATGATGGGATGAAAAAAAAAGGCAGAAGTATTCTCTTCTTTTCTTTTTTGATTAATTGAATTGAAGCGCAAAAGCTACTTACAGCTGCTTTGGCTAACAGTATTGAATATTGTATGTCCCATTGTATATCCTTCTTCGTTTGATTGAAGATCCCAAAAATGACAAATACTTATAGATAAATTCAAAATTGATTTATAATATTTGAAAGTTTTAGTGCATTATTTAAAAGTGATAATTTGGTTGTGCCAATATGTAGATTGATCGATGATTCTTAAATACATCACATATATACCATTTTTTCTTTTCCTTCTTTGATGAAGGTCGTATCAATTGAAAATTGATTATATAAATGAAAAAATTAGACAAAATGGTGAAAAAGTTATGTAAATACATGCGATAAATTGTAAAATTTCGTTAGTGAGATACAATTATTATCAAGCGCCGAATCGAATGGGAAATTGAATTCTGATTCAATGGTCGATTAGAAACTATTGGAACAGATAAAACAATCTGGAATTAGTTGAAAGACCACGATAAGGAATATGAGGGCTTTATTAATTGATAAAAATGAAAGAAAACTCCTGTACATATATCATTATATTTTAGATAAATTTTTAAATATAATAAGCGATGTATGTGCCTTGCATCTTGCCCAGAAAATTCTTTATTTTCTGACACAAATAGCAGCTACTTATTTATATATCTAAATACATATATAAATAAATATTACACCAAACGTGTACTTAATTTTTATAATAAAACATATTCTAAGAAAAAATTACTTCAGCACACATTTTTTCCATCACAACATCCAACCCACCAAATTGACATCCAGCAGAAATATGAGAATGCGAAGAAATGACTACATTTTAAAAATAAATTTTTCAATATACCATGAAAAGAGAAGTCCATGAAATTGACTAACTCAATATCCAACATTAAATTCTTTCAATCTATCAACAACATCTAAATATCTCTTGGCAACTCAGCAAAGTTCCAGACTATACAAAACATTCAATCATTTCTAATATCAATAAACTTCCATCAATTACAACCAAACAAAAATACATAAAGCTAATAAATAATGATATAATAAAAAATTTGACAAATAAACCCACGTGCCTTTAACGTGTTCAAGTTACGTTGGCAAGCCTGCTCTTGCTCTATCCAGGGTCAGGGTGGTGTGTAGAATAACCAGAGTGTATTTGTACACACACACGCTTTTGATGTATCAGTGTGAGACCTCCTGATTGCAGCCCCGCAGCGTGTTTTGCTCAGTTGTGCTTGGTTGTGCTGCACACATCGAATGTTGCATCAAGGCGTGTTTCACAAACACACAGACACAAACCAACTGTTTAGTAGAAATTGTTACATATGCACACAGTCACAAGGATGCTTGAATTTCACTACAGTCTATTGTATCTATCTACAAGTTGATCCACTTCGGCCATTCTCCACTGCACTCTCGCAACCAAAACCGACATCATTTTATAACTCTGCACCTGGACATCTTTTTTGTTCCTTCTTTTTTTTTTTTTGGTTATAATCAAATAACACACGAATGCTGTTCACTCTCATCAGCAATCACGTCATTTAAATGCTTGATGTGAGTGTATTTAATAAAGTGGTAAATAGATTGGAGGTTTTAAATTGATTGTACACAATTTGAATGTTTGGTAATATTGGACAGTTGTGAAATAGGTGTGTTTGGATATTATCTTGAAAATTGTAGTGATTAGATAAATTGTTCTTTCTATTTATTTTCCATGTTGGATTCATCCATTTGTGTATATGAATAGACAAAGTTTTTGTTCTATTTATGCGTTTGTTGATTCATTAATTTGTTGTGCATCAAAGAAATGTGTGTGAGAATTTACAACAATGTTGGGAGATTATTTATTTCTTAGTAGATTTATTATTATAGAGTTAAATGTAATTGTAATGAACTGTGGATGTGTATTTCTGTTGAGACATTAATTTTATAAGAAATAGTATATTTAGTTTAGTGATGAGGGTTTTTTATTGTTCTTTATTTAAATGCTCAGTAGATGGATACTCCTTTCTCTTCATTTTGTTAATTTGTCAATGAGTGGATTGCATATGGGGGAATTTATTAACTAATAGAACTGCGCAAAAGGAATAATTTATTTGGATATCATGTCGAGAATTTAATTGACTTCATTTGTATTGGAAGGTGATACTTGTGGAATTGATTAAATATTCTAATTGTTTGATATTTTTGATATTCCTTTTTGAATTGTTATAATTTAGGAATTAGACTTATTTGTCCTCGAAATTGACCATTTATGCACATGGATAAAACATATCTTTGATTGGCGATTCTACCAATCCACGACTAAAGCATTTTCCTAGTGTATGAGCATTTGTGTATGAAATTTGCTTGATTTATATTAGTTTTTATTGAACTTTACATGTTGTTACATAACCATATTATTGAGGAACGATAATTGTCTATTTGTCGATTGAATATATGTTATAGGTTTTCATGTTTTGATATTGAATTACAGATAAGAGTGTGATCTTCAGATGGAGCGTGTTTTAAAAGCCGTCCCGGTAGATTTGAGAGCTAAAATGGAGGCACTGGTGCATGATTTGACATTGGCACTAGAGGAAAGCAGCAATACGACGACTGTCAGAAGACGATGGGGTTTAAGAAGAAGAACCCGATCGACTGGCAATATTCGTAAGTGTAAGGGTAGAGCATTTAATAAAATCGCGAAACGTAACAAAGTTGCGAATGAAAAAAATTGTTATGGGATATTCAAAACAATTTTTTCAGCATCATTGATTGCCAACAAACATTCTGATGACAGTTCATCATCAATCTGTGACATTCGTTTACCAAAAGCAGCTTCTGTTTCCAAATATCAATCAGACAGTGATGATACTAACAGGACGAAACGTTTCGCACGTTTTTCTAATCTCAATAATATAAGTAATATTGAGAGTGATTCTGTGAATGAAAATTTTGTTCCAAGGACTAACACAAAACGTAAAAGAAAATTCAAACGTATGGCTGTGGATTCTGATTCAAATCCATCCACTTCTCATGCAATGACATTCATTACTAATTCTGTTGGTAAGAAGAAACGAATTTTTCGTAATAATTGTGAAAATAGATATGGCACAATATGGTGTGGTAAACGTAAGAGGTCGTGTCGTGAACGTTCAATTGATTGTGACATGCGTTCACCCAAACCGTCGCGTAATTCAAAGTCTAAAAATCGTGGGAAAAGCCAGAATGATGATGCAATGGAATGTTCAAGAATATCAAGTTCAAGTATTTCATCGAGCGAATCAGAAGCAGGAATAATAACCAATGATGAAGATCATGAGGGTGATGATGAACAATCAGATTGGTTTGGAGAATCAAACTGGTGGGATGATGAAAGTACAACTGAAGATAAGGTGTCTTCAGATCCGGCATTTCAAGCCATTCTTCATGGCAGCTATGAACATTTGACTGATGAAGCGAAAAGAAATTATCGTCAGCGTATTCAATGGATTAGAGATGGTTTAAGCGGACGAGAGATTCGTGCTGGAAGACGTCACGTTGATAATAAACCAGGATATTCAATTATAACATCAGCTAATGAAAAAGTATCGAGATTTCTTCAAGATCCATCACAGAGCGAACTTAAATTGCATCCCATGCGTCAACCAGAACGAGAGAAATTACGACGATTGGCAAATCTTTATAGCTTGAATTTGAAAGGCGATTTAAGCTGTCCTATATTATACAAAACTCGTCATACAACTCAAGCCATCTGTGTTGATCAAAAGACTTTCAACCGATTCTCAGATTATAAGAGATTACGTAGAACGCCACCACATTCACCCAATCTTGAAACTCAAATTGCACCGAATCAGGAATTGCAAGTATCAAATACAACATTTGGCACGCAAATCATCACTCAAACACAGAATATTGGATCAATGCAAAACCTCGCTGAATCAACGAGTTTCGACTGGTGCATGTCGACAATGGAATCTGATACGCAGCCACCAAAATTCTATAATTTGAATCACTCAAAATCCAATTGAATTATTTTTGAAGTACTATTTTGAATAATGTAATAATTATTATTATTTAGATCTGCATAACATCATAATTATAATTGTATTTAATTTATTATTCTGTTTCTCGATCTGATGACAGACGAAAATGTCTCTCTGACGTAAACAAATCATGAAATGGAACATCATACACAAAATATTGTTACTTCAGATTGAGAAAAAAGTTAGAGCTCATTTTTGAGAAACTTTCATGATATATATGCCTAAAGAACTCGTATATGTTAATAATTGAATTTCACGTAGTTTTGACTTGTAATTTTTTTTTCGTATAAATAACATAGGTTATATGTACTCTGTAGAATATTACATACAAAAAAAACATTTGTATTCAATCGTCTCACGATAATAATGTATCATGAGAACGAATATGTAGATTTGATGTAAGTCGTTAACGTTAAACATATTAAAAATGAAGATAAAAAATTGACACTAATTTTTCTTTGTTCACAATAAGATCTAATTTATTTTAAAACAAAAAAATAACACATAGTAAACCTTAAAACCTAATTACGACTGTCCAAGCTTTTGAACATTCGCCATGGCATTTTCATTCATTATCATTTGATATTCTTGAAATCGTTGAGATAAACGTTGATTCATCTTCAAATATTTTTCCATACAATTGAGTGCACATTTTTCTTCTTTGGTTCTCACTTCTCGGGTTGTGAAATCAGATATGCAATCAACAAAACACACTTCAGAGAGTTTGTTGTACGACACGAGGAAATCTTTGAACTAGATAAGAAAACCCATGATCAGTTATTTGTGTTATAGCGTATTTATACATAATATTAATCACCTTAAATCATTGAAATATTATGGAATAATTACAGATTTGATTTGTTCAGCCTCAACATCAGCAGGTACTCCTGGCACAGCCGCTACCATGATTGAGGTGCAATTGGAAAAATAGTACGCTTGAAGATTCTAAGGCTCGGCAATGAAGGTGAATTTTGAGGTTATGTACGAATAGCTCCGTGGACGCAAAGAATACTCTCCCATAGAAGCTTATAAGTCCATTTTTCGCGTACCCTGAAAAGTTTAGTACCTACCCTGAAAATCAGAGGCGACACTTGTTCAAAG